>JAZHRO010000030.1:600000-985000 GCA_037157565.1 Thalassia testudinum | reverse complement strand
TATATATATATATGTATAATAATATTTAGTTATATAAATACTACTATATATATAGATATAAGTATATATATATGTATATATATGTATATAAATATATGTATATATATCAATATATATATGTATACGTATATATATATATGTGTATATAATACTATATACGTGAGAGTGTGTGTGTGCGAGAGTGTGAGTGTGTGTGTATGTGCGTGTTCAGAGATAGAGTGAGAGAGTGCTATGAGAGAGAGAGGAGAGAGCGCCTGCAGAGGAAGGAAAGGCGGGTTAAGACGTCTGCAGCAGTGGAGCGTCGTCTGGTGTCCACTCGCCCGCGCAGGCACGTAGGCGCGAGGAGAGGCGCGCGTACGCAGGGGAGTGGGCGCGGAGGAAGGAACGCAGCGCACCGCGCTGCACGAAGGGGCTGGAGCGGGCAGACGCAGGCGTACGTGGGCGAAGACGCGGACGGGACGCGCGTGTGGGCGAAGGCTAGTTGCGGTGCGTCTGGTGACCGAATAAGTGAGAAACTTACCCGTCACCCCACTGTAGCCACAGTGTTCCACAAAAATGCGTGAACAGTGGCTACAGTGGCCGGGCGAGCCGCGCAACTGCTTGCGTCTGGTGCTGTGAGTGCGGACGGCTTGGCGTGTGTAACGACCCGATTCCCTAGTCCCTACGAGACACGAGAACCGGACCGACTCGACTAATCCCAAGACCTAGTCGTCCAACGAGGAAGTAACCAAATGACAGTAAAATAAACCACATTCAGCATGAATATAACTAATAGTAAGAAAGTACAGCAGTAAGGAAAGAAACTACTACAGTAGGTACCACCACAACAGTAAAACAACATTTATCATATAACAAGAACTGCAGGTAAAGAAGGTACAGCGGAAACAAAAACTACTCACTAGAACAGAAACAAAAGAGGTACAAAAGGCTGTGGTAACTCTACTGGACCCTACTTGGCCCAGCGTCCTCTGCAGCTGCCGACCCTGGCTGCTCAACACCTGGTCCTGAAAAAGGTAACGAGTGTAACACGTCAGCAAAACGCTGAGTAGAGTGGCAGACTAACTAAAGGCAACAGTAGAGTGTACAGTAGCTGTTATGTTCTATTACTTCCTTTATTCACATCTTTCAATTTTTCTCACTATTTCATTTGTTTCTCAGATCCTTTACTTGATCTCGAATGTCCTCGTGGGAACGATCTTGATTGCAGACTTTTCCAAAAGTAGAAGTAACACGTGGTGCTCTCCTGGCCGGGAGAGTCCCCCGTGGTGATCCTACCCTCAGTCAACCACCCCAAGGTCACTGACAGACGTAACGGTGACTACGGCACGCGCGATAAACGCACAGGTAGCTAGCCCGCACTGGCACGCGGTCAGTCGTTTCCGTTAACGGGTGCGCCCAAAGCACAGCACGGAACCAGGGCAGAGCCCTCTCAGTAACAGGGGTCCAACCCTTCCACAGTAGCCAAACCGGGGCCTTGCCCCTCCACAGTCCGCGCACCCTCGCCTGACTACCCTGGTTTGCCCTAGTGGGCCTAACAAGTCGGTGAAGGAGGCTAGCAGAACCCCGGGGCCCGTGGGGTAGCTAGTACTCTCCTAACACTACTAGCTCTCCTCGGTACTACGTACACGAGGGCCAACAAGTCGGTACAGAGCGGCCAATCCTAACCCCGGGTCCCTGGGGCGGCTGGCCCCACTCTACACTAAACAGGTACAGGTACTTCCCTTGGTACTGCGTACCCAAGAGACAGTACAAACTACATCTCAGTTTCCATTCCTTTTTCTTTCCAGGAGTTCCACTCCTAATTCCCCGTAGGGTTCCAGCTCTTTATCTCAGAACATCATATGTTTCACTTTCCAGATTCACGTTCTCAAAATCCATGATCTCAATCATGTTTCTTTATTCATAACAGACAGCTATTAATTCAAATTACAGGCAGCTTTATATTCCTTTCCATTTTTTTTTTTTCCAAGACTGCAGTATTATACATTCCACTAGTTCTTCCATCCTTGGGTTCATGTCACATCCTAGGATCTAGCATACAACTAGTTTTCCAGCCCTAGGATTCATGCATCACCTAGGAGCTATCGTTCCATACATTTCTCATTCCTAGGATTCATGCAATGTCCTAGCTTCTAGTTATGGTTCCATACTTTAACAGATTTTATTAATAAACTTAAGCCACTCTACCAGGTACAACGGGAGTAATGGGGGCATGATCGGGAATCCCGCGTGCCTCCGCGACTCTCAAGACTGCAACCGAACGAGGTCCTATCACAAGGATCAAACACAAGGAGTGTCTCAAAATAGTGTATAGCTACTGTAGACGGGTAGAGGAATTAATTCTGAAACGAACGCAACTCGAATCGCGGAAAACGGAGCCCAAACGGGTCGAGAAAGACGATACTGTGCAAAATCAGACGTCTGGAACTCCTTCTAGACGTCTTAAACGGTGGATCAGAGAATTACCTGTTCAGCGTGGTTTCCCAGACGTCCAGAAGTCTGCGGGGACGTCTGTCCTATACCCCAGACGTCCGATGGTCCATACGGACGTCTGTAGGTCACTCCCGCCGTCTGGTACAACTTCCAGACGTCTGATTCGCAAAGGATGGCGAATCAGCGAACCTGCGCACAGCCAACCCCCCTCCCTCAGTACGGTCAGTCGACAAGAAGGAAGAAGAAAGCGGAAACTCACCTTTCAGACGTCTGTATGATCTTACAGACGTCGACCTTGCCGTGTGGCTATCAACCCAGACGTCTGATTCTGGAAATTTTTTCCAGAATCAGAACCCTGCTCGGCCTCCGCTCGCGACGCACCTCGCGCTCCTGCTGCTCAGACCACAGCAGGTCCCTCTCCGCGTCGCTCCGCGCCCCCTGCACCCTCCGCCAGCCGGCCAAGCCGCTCCGGCGAGCTTGCCCTCACGGCAGAGCTTCGCCCTCGCACGCCGCACCTCCGCGCTCACTGCGGCCGCCACTGCCGCCCTCGCGTCCGCTCGCTCTCGCGCACAGGAAGGAGAAGAAGGAGGAGACGGTGGAGGCGGGAGGGGAGGCGTGGCCCTTTTAAGGCCGCGCGAGGAGGAGAGAGAAGGTGGCAGGCCGCCTGCAGCCGCAGAGAGAGAAAGAGGGAATATGCGGTCTGCGTGCTCAGGCGCGCAGGCGACTCGCGTGTGTCGAAAATAATGGATTTCCAGACGTCTGGAAACGATCCCAGACATCTTATCAGACGTCTGGTTGTTATCCCAGACGTCTGGGCCACCTCCCAGACGTCTTAAAAGATGTCTGGGGCACGCGTTCGTTACAGCGTGCGCGCAGAAGAGGAATGCACCGGCTGGGCTTGCGGGTGAAACTCACGATAAGGTGCACGGAGAGGCTAGGTCGTGGTCGAAGGAGCGCTACAGGGCACGCGGTGGCCTGCGGGTGTTGGCTGGCGTGCGCGGAGAAGCTTGGCCGGCCACTGCAGGGGCACGTGGTGGCCGGTTGCGGGTGGAAAGGTGAGTGCAGTGCAAAGAAACAGGAGGCGAGGGTGGCCTGCAGGCGTGCGCTGGAGGGCCGTGCGACTACTGTCGCCTTGCTGCTGCTGCTACGTGTGGAGCTTTGAGCTTCAAAGCTTGAAGCTCCTGCTCCAATGGCTGAAGTGGCTTTGTAACGACCCGATTCCCAAGTCCCTACGAGACACGAGAACCGGACCGACTCGACTAATCCCAAGACCTAGTCGTCCAACGAGGAAGTAACCAAAAGAGCAGTAGAATAAACCACATTCAACATGAATATAACTAACAGCAGGAAAATATAGCAGTAGGGAAAGAAACTACTACAGTATGTACCACCACAACAGTAGAACAACATTCATAACATAATATGAACTGCAGGTAAAGAAAAGTACTGCGGAAACAAGAACTACTCACTATAACGGAACAAAAAGAGGTACAAGAGAACAGTGGTAACTCTACAGGACCCTACTCGGCCCAGCGTCCTCTGTAGCCGCTGACCCTGGCTGCTCAACACCTGGTCCTGAAAGGTAACGAGTGTAACATGTCAGCAAAACACTGAGTAGAGTGGCAGCTAAACTAAAGAAACAGTAAAGTGTACAGTAGCTGTTTTAAATTTTCTTTCTTCCTTTATTTATGTCTTTCTATTGTTTCACAATTTATCTATTTCTCAGATCCTTCACTTGATCTCGAATGTTCCTTGTGGGAACGATCTTGATTGCAGTCTTTTCCGAATAGTAGAAGTAGCAAGTGGTGCTCTCCTGGCCGGGAGAGTCCCCCGTGGTGATCCTACTCTCAGTCAACCACCCCAAGGTCACTGACAGACATAACGGTGACTACGGCACGAGCGGTAAACGCACAGGTAGCTAACCAGCATTGGCACGCGGTCAGTCATTTCCGTTAACGGGTGCGCCCAAAGCGCAGCACGGAACCAGTACAGGGCAGAGCCCTCTCAGTAACAGGGGTCCAACCCCTCCACAGTAACCAAACAGGGGCCTTTCCCCTCCATAGTCCGCGCACCCTCGCCTGACTAGCCTGGTTTGCCCTAGTGGGCCTAACAAGTCGGTGTGGGAGGCTAGCAGAACCCCGGGGCCCGTGGGGTAGCTAGTACCTCCCTACACTAGTAGCTCTCCTCGGTACTACGTACACGAGGGCCAGTAAGTCGGTACAGAGTGGCCAGTCCTAATCCCGGGTCCCTGGGGCGGCTGGCTCCGCTCTGCACTAAACAGGGGGACAGTCGCTCTCCTTGGTACTCCGTACTCAAGGGCCAGCTCACTTCCCCAATTCTATTCCATTCACTTTCCAGGAGTTCTACTCCTAATTCCCCGTAGGGTTCCAGCACTTTTAACTCAGAACATCCAGGTTTCACTTTCCAGTTTCACGTTCTTACAATCCATATTCTTAATCACGTTTATTTATTCATAACAGGCAGCTATTAATTCAATTCACAGGCAGCTAGTATTTCCTTTCCACATTTTCCAAGACTGCAGTATTCATACATTCCACTAGTTTTCCCATCCTAGGATTCATGCCATATCCTAGGATCTATCATACAATCTAGTTTTCCAGCCCTAGGATTCATGCAACACCCTAGGAATCTACCATTCAATCTATTTCTCATTCCTAGGATTCATGAAATGTCCTAGGTTCTATTTATGGTTTCATAATTTAACAAATTATACTTAAAGCCACTCTACCAGGTACAACGGGAGTAATGGGGGCGTGGTCGGGAATCCCGCGTGCCTCCGCAACCCCCGAGACTGCAACGGAATGGGGTCCTATCACAAGGATCAAACACAAGGAACTTCTCAAAATAGTATACAACTACTGTAGACAGGTAGAGGATGTAATTCCGAAAAGAACACAACTCGAAATGCGGAAAACGGAGCCCGAACGTGCCCGAAACGGGTCGAAAATGACGAAATAATGTAAAATCAGACGTCTGGAACTTCTTCCAGACGTCTTAAAAAGTGGATCAGGGAATTACCTCGCTCTGCGTGGGCTCTCAGACGTCCAGAAGCCTGCGGGGGCGTCTGGCCTAGTTCCCAGACATCCGATGGTCACCAAGGACGTCTGGAAGTTGTTCCCGCTGTCTGGCACTGGAGCCAGACGTCTGATTCGCGTTGGATGTGAATCTCTGACCATGCGCATACCCATTTCCTCTCTCTATTAGTACGGTCAATCGAAGGGAAGGAAGAAGACGGAAGAACTCACCTTTCAGATGTCTGGACAGTCTTCCAGACGTCGTTCCATTCGTCTGGCTAGAAGCACAGACGTCTGATTCTGGAAAATTTTCCAGAACCAAGGCTCCACTTGCCCTCCGCTCGCGACGCACGGCTGCGCTGCGAGTGCTCCACCTGCTGCTCGAGCCGCAGCAGTCCTCCCGCGTCGCTCTGGGCCCGCTGCGCCCCCCGCCGGCCGGCCCTAGCAGCGCCGGCGAGCTCGCCCTCATGGCCGAGCGCTTCCTCCCCCGCGCAGCACCTCCTCCCGCACCCGTCGCGGCTGTCGCCGCTGCCGCTGCACCCTCGTGCTCGCTCTCGCGCACGCTCTCGCGCACTGGCTGAAGGAGAAGAGGAAGGAGGCGGAGGTGACGGGAGTAAGGGAGAGGCGTGGCCCTTTTAAGGCCGCGCGAGGGGGAGAGAGAGAACGCGGCAGAGGCGTCTGCAGCTGCAGGAGAGAGGGAAAAAGAGGGAGAGAGAGAGAAAACGCTGCTATTCGTCTGCACGCTCAGGCGCGCAGACGAATAGCAGCATGCCAAAATAACTGATTTCCAGACTTTTGGAAATGATCCTAGATGTCTGGTCCGACGTCTGTAAGTGATTCCAGACGTCTGGAACGACGTCTGGGCCACCTCCCAGACGTCTTAAAAGACGTCTGGAGCACCCGTTCGTAATAATATAACAAACTCAAAGGAAGTTTCATCCCCGAAACTTGCTCTAACTAGGGTGCGGGAAAACGTCATAAAAACCATAACAAACTCAAAGAGGACCGAAGCCGTCTGAAAGGACGTACCCGCGAAGAGTTCCAGGTACTGCTCCCGCATTGCCGCCTCAGGCTCCCAGGTAGCCTCCTCGTACCGCTGGCTCCTCCACAAACCTTTACCAGGGGTACTTGCTTTCGTCTCAAACTGCGGACGGCACGGTCTAGAATCTGCACTGGCCACTTGGGGTATGTCAGGTCGTCGCCCACCTCGACGCTCTCGTGACTCAGTATGTGACTGGGATCGGCTACGTACTTCCTGAGGTTGGACACGTGGAACACGCCGTGCACACCAGAAAGCTGCAGGGGGAGGGCAAGCCTGTAAGCAACGGGTCCAACCCGCTCCAGGACCTCAAAGGGCCCCACAAACCTCGATGCGAGCTTCCCTCTCACCCCAAACCGCTGCAGGCCCTTCATGGGCGAAACACGAAGAAAGACGTGGTCCCAACCTCAAACTGCACCTCTCTGCGTCTCCGATCCGCGTAGCTCTTCTGTCTGCTCCTGACAGTGCGGAGTCGCCTGTGGATCTGCTCGACTACCTCCTGACTCTGCCGGATCAACCTGGGGCCAACCTCCCACTTGGTCCCGACCTCAACCCAACTCAAGGGTACTGTACACTTCCGTCCGTACAGAGCCTCGTAGGGAGCTATGCCGATGCTCGAGTGATAACTGCTGTTGTTTGCAAACTCCACCAGGGGTAGGTGCTCCTCCCAAGAGCCCCTCCAGTCCAGTACACAGGCACGCAAAAGGTCCTCAAGTGTCTGTATCGTACGCTCAGACTATCCGTTCGTCTGGGGGTGGTAAGCTGTACTAAACCTCAACCGCGTCCCCAAGGCCTGCTAAAACTCAGCCCAAAACTGGGACGTAAAGAGGGTATCCCGGTCGGATACGATCTCCCACGAAACTCCGTGTAGTCGTACCACATCCCGGATATACCTCTCTACCAACTGTGCTGGTCCCAATGTGACTCGGATTGGCAAGAATCGCGCCGTCTTCGTCAGTCTATCCACTATTACCCAGACTGCGTCGTGTCCCCGCTGGGTAACAGGTAAGCCCACCACCAAGTCCATGGTGATGCTCTCCCACTTCCACTCTGGCATTGGAAGCGGCTGTAGCGGCCCTGCAGGCCTCTGATGCTCGGCTTTCACCTGCTGGCACACTAAGCACTGCTGCACGAATTCACCCACATCCCGCTTCATCCCCCTCCACCAAAACTCGCGTCTCAAGTCGTGGTACATCTTCGTGTTTTCGAGATGTATGGTGAATCTGGAACCGTGTGACTCAGTCAGGAGCTCTCTCAACAGCTCCTCGTCTCTGGGAACGCACAACTGTCCCCTCAAGCGCAGCACCTGGTCTGTGAAAGAGAAGTCCCCCGGGTCTCCCAACAGTACTCTGTCGCACAAGGACTGCAAGTACGGATCGGCCATCTGTCCTGTGATGATGCGGTCTATTAGCTCTGGCCTGGTCTGCCGTGTCACCGTCACTGCCCCACAGTACCCTCGTAACTCTAGAGGTCGCCAACTGCCCACCTCCTCCAAAAGGCTCCAACTCTATAACTGTAGACTGGCCAAGTGTGCGGGCACCTTACGGCTCAAGGCGTCAGCCACCACATTGGCCTTTCCCGGGTGGTAGGAGATGCTGCAGTCGTAGTCCTTCAGGAGCTCCAACCAACGTCTCTGTCTCATGTTGAGCTCCTTCTGATCAAAAAGGTATCTAAGGCTCTTGTGATCTGTGAAAATCTCGAAGGTCTCACCGTACAAGTAGTGCCTCCAGGTCTTCAGCGTGAAGACAACAACTACCAACTCTAGGTCGTGGGTAGGGTAGGTATGCTCATGGGGCTTCAGTTGCCGCGAAGCGTAAGCGACAACGTGACCCCTCTGCATGAGCACACCTCCTAACCCCTGCAAGGAGGCGTCCATGTACACAACGAACCCACCACTACTATCAGGGATGGTGAGCACGGGAGCCGAGGTCAACCTCTCCTTCAGCTCTAGAAAACACGCCTCACAGGCGTCTGTCCAAGCGAAGGGCACGTCCTTCCGGGTCAACAGTGTCATAGGACGTGCAATCTGTGAAAAACCTCTGATGAATCGTCTGTAGTAGCCTGCCAGTCCCAGGAAACTACGAATCTCAGTGACTGAACGCGGTCTCTCCCACCTGAGTACTGCCTCAACCTTGGCTAGGTCCACCGCCAAGCCATCTCCAGAGATCATATGACCTAAAAAGGTCACCTCCCTCAACCAGAACTCGCACTTGCTGTATTTGGCGTACAGCCTACGTCGTCTCAGAGTGTCCAGAACCATCCGCAAGTGCTGTCCATGCTGCGTCCGATCTCTAGAATAGATGAGTACATCATCTATGAAAACCACCACGAACTGGTCCAAGTACGGTCTAAACACCCGGTTCATCAGGTCCATGAAAGTAGCGGGGGCATTGGTCAGCCCAAACAGCATGACCAAAAACTCGTAGTATCCGTACCGGGTGCGGAAAGCTATCTTGGAGACGTCGGTCTCCCTGATCCTCAACTGGTGGTATCCCGACCTCAAGTCGATCTTGGAAAACACCGTGGCACCCCGCAACTGGTCAAACAAATCGTCGATCCTCGGCAGCGGATATCTGTTCTTAATGGTGACCCTATTCAGCTGTCGGTAGTCCACACAAAGGCGTAGGGTACCATCCTTCTTCTTCACAAACAGTACCGGGGTTACCCAAGGAGACGCACTGGGCCTCACGAAACCTTTCTCCAAAAGGTCATGCAACTGGGACTTGAGCTCTCGCAGCTCAAGCGGTGCCATCCTGTATGGCGCGGTGGAGATGGGGCTGGTCCCTAGTACTAGTGAGATCTCAAACTCGATCTCACGCTCGGGTGGTAGTCCTGGTAACTCGTCTGGGAACACGTCAGGATACTCTCTGACCATCGGGATACTCTGGAAGTCTGCCACAGGGCTGGGCTCTGCCACCACACAAGCTAGGAAGCCCTCACACCCCTGGCTCAAAAGTCTCGCCGCCCGAAGTGCCGAAATGCACCTGAAACCTCTGTCCACTGGCTGTCCGTGAAACTCGAAAGAAGGCAACTCCGGCATGGAGAAGACAATCTTCCTCTCAAAACAGTCCACCAAGGCGTGGTAAGCAGACAGCCAATCCATCCCCAGAATCACTCCAAAGTCCTCCATCTGTAACATAATCAGGTCAGCTGGCAGGCTATGTCCCCCGACGCTGACCTCGCAATCCATGTACACCTCCTCAGCTACAAACAGCTGACCACTCGGACCTCTGATTACGAACGGATTTTCTAATGCTGTATAATCCTGGTCCAAACTAACTGCGAAACTGGCTGCGACAAACGGGTGCGTAGCGCCGGAATCGAAAAGCGTGTAAACGAGTCTGCCGGAAACTGAAACCATACCTGCCACCACCGATCCCGAAGCTCTGGCGTCCCTGTGTGTCAGGGCGTTGATACGCCCTTCAGCTTTAGGTGCGGACGAAGCAGCCACACTCTGCGTCGGACGGGTAGGTGCTGGTCGGTACCCTCCTCGCGACCGCTGTCCTCCTCCTCGCGCCTGGGAACCGCGGCCTCCTACGCGTCCTCCAGTGCTCTGTGGGGGAAGTATCTGCTAACCTCCTGCCCTAGACGGGCAGTCCCTCCTGATGTGGCCCTGTTGGCCACACTGGTAATAGAGGGGAACCCGACTCCCACCCTCAGTGGGTCCCTGCTGTCGGCTGGGCGGGGGTCCGGTGCTGGCGACTGGCCCCTGTCGAGGGCCCCCAAAGGCCACTGATGGCCCTGTAAAACGTGACGGCTCTCCTGCGGACGCCACGTGTCTCCTCTCTCGCCGGCCCTGTGAAAAGTCTGGCTGAAAGGGCCTCTTCCGCCAGCCATCAGTGTCTCGCGCGGACGGGTTGGTCTCCTCGTAAGTCATAGCTGCCTCCACCACCCTCGAAAACGTAGGCAGCTTCAGGGGTTTTACATACCCCCGAATCGCAGGTCGGAGCCCCTCGATGAACCTCCAAAGGCGCTCCTCCTCAGTAGCTACCGCTGTCGCTGCAAAGCGGGACAGCTCCAGGAAACGCGTGCGGTACGTGCTCACGGTCATCGTCCCTTGGCGGAGAGTGTGGAACTCCCACCTCCTCTGGTCCTACCACATCTGGGGGAAGTATTGCTCGCAGAAGAGGGCGACGAACTGGTCCCAGGTCGGCTCGTCCCTCTCCTGTCCCCGGACCGCCCTCCACCACCTGTGTGCCACACTCTCCAGCTGGTACGTGGCAAAGGCCATGCGGCACTCCACCGGGGGCGAAGGGTGTCGAAAGTCTTCTCCAACTGCTCAAGCCAGTCCTCTGCCTCGGTCGGGTCCTCATCCCCCTTGAAGGAGGGGGGCTTCACCTTTCGGAACTGCCCGAAAAGCTCGAAGTGGCGCTGTAGGGGAGGTGTTGGTGCACCTCCAGGAGAAGGTGCCTCGTGCACGGAAGTGTCGGAGGAAGGTGGGGGCTGTAGCGGCCCATCCCCTCCCCCGTGTCCAGCGCCGCATCCGTCGAGTGGTCCCACAGAGGACTCCCCCTCCACAACGCCAAGGTGAGGTGCTCGGGGCAGTGGGTGGAGCTCCTCTCGTACAATGTCTCGTATCAGCCGGGCGAGGTCCTGGGCCTGGATGCCCGGAAGTAGTGGCTGGTCCACTGGGGTGTCGGCAATGGCACGCCCACCTCGCCGACCTCGTCCTCGGCCGCGCTCGCGGCCCGCCTCACTGGTCCCACGACGAGGCATCTCCTGCAAGGAGACGCGAAACAAAACGGAACACGTCAATACGGAACGATACCGAACGGAAATGACTAAGAGCTCATGTCAAAAGATATGTTGTGGTGGCTATTCTAGTTATAGACATGTGAATTGGTTATTTTCCAGTCAGTTGATTCACTTCTCGAGACGACCTTGCTCTGATACCATCTTGTAATGACCCGATTCCCAAGTCCCTACGAGACACGAGAACCGGACCGACTCGACTAATCCCAAGACCTAGTCGTCCAACGAGGAAGTAACCAAAAGAGCAGTAAAATAAACCACATTCAACATGAATATAACTAACAGCAGTAAGGAAAAAAACAACTACAGTATGTACCACCACAACAGTAGAACAACATTCATAACATAATATGAACTGCAGGTAAAGAAAAGTACAGTGGAAACAAGAACTACTCACTATAATGGAACAAAAAGAGGTACAAGAGAACAGTGGTAACTCTACTGGACCCTACTCGGCCCAGCGTCCTCTGCAACCGCTGACCCTGGCTGCTCAACACCTGGTCCTGAAAGGTAACGAGTGTAACACGTCAGCAAAACGCTGAGTAGAGTGGCAGCTAAACTAAAGAAACAGTAAAGTGTATAGTAGCTGTTTTAAATTTTCTTTCTTCCTTTATTTACATCTTTCTATTGTTTCACAATTTATCTATTTCTCAGATCCTTCACTTGATCTCGAATGTTCCTTGGGGGAACGATCTTGATTGCAGTCTTTTCCGAACAGTAGAAGTAGCACGTGGTGCTCTCCTAGCCGGGAGAGTCCCCCGTGGTGATCCTACTCTCAGTCAACCACCCCAAGGTCACTGACAGACGTAACGGTGACTACGGCACGCGCGGTAAACGCACGGGTAGCTAACCCGCACTGGCACGCGATCAGTCGTTTCCGTTAATGGGTGCGCCCAAAGCACAGCACGGAACTAGTACAGGGCAGAGCCCTCTCAGTAACAGGGGTCCAACCCCTCCACAGTAACCAAACAGGGGCCTTGCCCCTCCAGAGTCTGCGCACCCTCGCCTGAGTACCCTGGTTTGCCCCAGTGGGCCTAACAAGTCGGTGTGGGAGGCTAGCAGAACCCCGGGGCCCGTGGGGTAGCTAGTACCTCCCTACACTAGTAGCTCTCCTCGGTACTACATACACGAGGGCCAGTAAGTCGGTACAGAGTGGCCAGTCCTAACCCCGGGTCCCTGGGGCGGCTGGCTCCGCTCTGCACTAAATAGGGGGGGACAGTCGCTCTCCTTGGTACTCCGTACTCAAGGGCCAGCTCACTTCCCCAATTCTATTCCATTCACTTTCCAGGAGTTCTACTTCTAATTCCCCGTAGGGTTCCAGCTCTTTTAACTCAGAACATCCAGGTTTCATTTTCCAGTTTCACGTTCTTACAATCCATATTCTCAATCACGTTTATTTATTCATAACAAGCAGCTATTAATTCAATTCACAGGCAGCTAGTATTTCCTTTCCACATTTTCCAAGACTGCAGTATTCATACATTCCACTAGTTTTCCCATCCTAGGATTCATGCCATATCCTAGGATCTATCATACAATCTAGTTTTCCAGCCCTAGGATTCATGCAACACCCTAGGAATCTACCATTCAATCTATTTCTCATTCCTAGGATTCATGCAATGTCCTAGGTTCTATTTATGGTTTCATAATTTAACAAATTATACTTAAAGCCACTCTACCAGGTACAACGGGAGTAATGGGGGCATGGTCGGGAATCCCGCGTGCCTCCGCAACCCCCGAGACTGCAACGGAATGGGGTCCTAACACAAGGATCAAACACAAGGAACTTCTCAAAATAGTATACAACTACTGTAGACAGGTAGAGGATGTAATTCCGAAAAGAACACAACTCGAAATGCGGAAAACGGAGCCCGAACGTGCCCGAAACGGGTCGAAAACGACGAAACAATGTAAAATCAGACGTCTGGAACTTCTTCCAGACGTATTAAAAAGTGGATCAGGGAATTACCTCACTCTGCGTGGGCTCTCAGACGTCCAGAAGCCTGCGGGGGTGTCTGGCCTAGTTCCCAGACGTCCGATGGTCACCAAGGACGTCTGGAAGTCGTTCCCGCCGTCTAGCACTGGAGCCAGACGTCTGATTCGCGTTGGATGCTAATCTCCGACCCTGCGTGTACCCATTTCCTCTCTCTCTTAGTACGGTCAATCGAAGGGAAGGAAGAAGACGGAAGAACTCACCTTTCTGACGTCTGGACAGTCTTCCAGACGTCGTTCCAGTCGTCTGGCTAGAAGCACAGACGTCTGATTCTGGAAAATTTTCTAGAACCAGGGCGCCGCTCGCCCTCTGCTCGCGCCGTACGGCCGCGCTGCGAGTGCTCTGCCTGCTGCTCGAGCCGCAGCAGTCCTCCCGCGTCGCTCCGCGCCAGCTGCGTCCCCCGCCGGCTGGCCCTAGCAGCCCCGACGAGCTCGCCCTCATGGCCGAGTGCTTCCTCCCCCGCGCAGCACCTCCTCCCGCACCCACCGCGGCTGTCGTCGCCGCCGCTGCACCCTCGCGCTCGCTCTCGCGCACTGGCTGAAGGAGAAGAGGAAGGAGGCGGAGGTGACGGGAGTGAGGGAGAGGCGTGGCCCTTTTAAGGCCGCGCGAGGAGGAGAGAGAGAACGCGGCAGAGGCGTCTGCGGTCATAGGAGAGAGGGAAAAAGAGGGAGAGAGAGTGAGAAAACGCAGGTCTACGCGCTCAGGCACGCAGACGAATAGTAGCGTGCTAAAATAACCGATTTCCAGACGTCTGGAAATGATCCTAGACGTCTGGTCCGACGTCTGTAAGTGATTCCAGACGTCTGGAATGACGTCTGGGCCTCCTCCCAGACGTCTTAAAAGACGTCTGGGGCGCCCGTTCGTAACAGGCTTGGACGTTGAAACAGGGAAGAGAAGACCACCACGCCCATCGGCTCTTTGATGAGCTGGGCGATGGTGGTCTCACTGTGGTGGGTGTGCACCACAGTGATGGACTCCTGCCCACAGAGTGGCTCCTCTAAGGAGGAGGTCCTACGTATGGAGGGAGAGGGGAGGAGGCGGCGGCTTGGAGAAGAAGCTGCGTTGGGTTTTTTTTGTTGGACTAGGCTCCCTTGCAAAGGAGGAGCTGTGCTCTTTTTAAAGAAGAAGAAAGCATGCACAGCCATTCCCTGGCTGTGCATGCTTTGTGCATGGCTTGGCAGGGAGAGGCTTGAGTAGGGAATGGCTAAGCAGGACATGGCGTGAAGAAGAAGAGGTTGCCATGCTTTGCAGTCGCAGGAAGAAAGTCAAAAATCAAAAAGAAATAAAAAATGAAGATGGAAATTTTGCGAAGCAGCACTTGAGGAAAACGTGAATTGCGAGGCCGATTTATTCACTCTCCTCCCCTCTCAATTAAATGCATGCATGCGTGTATTTTTACAAATGCGACTATGGATACCTCGTATGCATTGGTAATGCTAGGAAATAGCATAAGACGGCACGATTGCAGGTGTATTTTTGCGGTGCAATCAGTTGGGCAAGGATCGGCAAGGGAGAGTGAGAGAGAGGGTGAGCGAGGGAGAATGAGAGGGAGAGAGGAAGGAAGACCGTGAAGGAAGGGCCAAAGTCGAGGAGCTTCGGTGGAGCTCGGAGGAGCTCGTGTGGAAGCTCGGAGGAGTTTCGGTGGAGCTCAGAGGAGCTCCTGTGGAAGCTTGGAGGAGCTTTGGCGGAAGCTTGGAGGAGTTTGCGTGAGTGGTGGTGGGCACACGATTGAGGAGGAGGGGCTCAGGGAGACGACCTCCCAGCCCTTTACAGCTATTGAGGCTACTGTGGCATGCTGCAAGCAACACTGTGAGACAAGCAGCATCGAGGAGGTGGTTCAGGTACTGGAAAATTTACAGTATCAAATGTCTGGAGGGTCGACCAGACATCTGTAGAGGCATTCGAATGTCCAGGGCTGAAGCTGGACGTCTGAAAGCATTTTATCACGCAAAGGTACGTGTTCCTGCGCTACTATCCGCCATGCAAATCGTAGTGCAGGGTGGTCTGGCTAAAAACGGGGCCTGTGCTCTACACGCAGGTGCAGAGCATTGGGAAGGACCAGAGTGCACACTTCTAGGTGATTTTGGATGTCTAACCGCATCGCCAGACGTCCGAAGGTACTTTCAGATGACTGGAGGCGTAGTCTGACATATGGAACTTCCTTTAGACGATCGCAGAGAGATTTGGATATCTGAGGAACCCACAGGAGACACAAGGTAAGACCTGACCTCTTTTAGGATGTCTGGGACTACGTCTGATTTTGGACAGTAACCGTTTTTTGGCCCATTTAGGGCCTAAACAGAATTGGATTTCCGCAAACGAAGTACCACAGTGTTCCAATCGAGTTTCTCTACATGTTCATGTTGAGTACCTACTGTTTGGAGCTCGTTTGATGTAAATTAGTCGCTGGTATAGGATACCAGCCAGTGGCGTGTTGAAGGCCCTCGGAGACGACGAGATTTGAGGTGCAGGCCCTCATTCCTCCCGTGATACCCGGTAGAGTGGTTTAACTCATTTGTTAAGATGTGAATAAAGAATATACTTGCTTAGATTAAATTGATTGAGACTTAGGATGTGGAATGAACCCTAGGGTAAAAATCTATGAGCTTGATGTTGAGCTACTATGTTTACTTGAGATGCATGTTAAAATACGAGCTGCCTATATGTGAATGAGAAATTGAACTATGAAACCACAAGTTGCATGTATATGATTGAGAATTGAATTGTGAAAACATGAGCTTCCTGTATATGGATGAGGAATGAGTTATGAACCATGAGATCGGAATACTGATAAATGGAACGAATGCAGTACATGAACCCTACAGGTAATTAGAAGGAAAACTTCTAGATATGGAAAGGAATTTTGTGTGTAGAAGAAAGTGAGTGGGCCCTTGCGTACGTGGTACCAAGGAGCACCGTTGCTCTTTTAGTGTAAAGCAGAGCTAGCTGCCCTTGGGTTGAGACTCAGGGTTAGATTGACCACTCTACACCGACTCCTATTGGCCCTCGCGTATGTGGTACCGAGGCATGCTACTAATGTAGGGAGGGAGCTAGCCACCCCACAGGACCCGGGGTTAAGCTAGCCACCCTACACTGACTTTGTTAGGCCCGCTGGGCAAACCGAGGTCGTCGGACGAGGGTACGCGGACTGTGGAGGGGTGAGACCCCTGTTTGGTTCTGAGCGACGACACCCCTATTCTGATAGGGTAAGGCCCTATACTGTTCCATGCTGTACTTTGGGTGTACCCACTAGCGGAAATGACTGACCGTGTGTCAGTGTGGGGTAGTTACCTGTGCGCTTATCACATGTGCCGTAGTCACCGCTACGTCGCAACAGTGACCTCGAGGTGGTTGACTGGGTGTAGGGTTACCGAGGGGGACTCTCCCGGCCAAGAGAGCACCACGTGTACCTTCTACTCCATGGAAAAGACTATAATCAAGATCGTTCCCACGAGGAACAAGCAAGATCAAGAAATACTTGGATCCTTTATGAAATAAATGAACCATAAATATATAAATAAGATAAATAGAAATGAGAATAAAACCTAGTTGTGTGTTTTACTTTGCTTGCACATAATTAATGTAAACACCACTCTACTCAGCGTTCGCTGACTCTATCTTTTCGTAACCCTGTCCGGGACCAGGAGTTGAGTAACCCAAGTTTCCGGCTGCAGAGGATGCTGGGCCTACCCGAGCCCAGCCGTAGTCGTTTCTTTCCAGCTCTTTCATTTTTCTGCTGTTGTAGTGGGTAGTAGACATCTATTTTACTGTTCCTGCTACTTTTTGTTTTCTTTTTGCTGTTGTTATTGTCATGGCATGTACTATTGAGACAGTTGCTCTACTTTCCTTTACTGTTTCATTTTTCCTTCTACTTGTTATAGTGCATGTGTGGATGTGGTATTATTTTCCTGCTTTTGGTTATTTCCCGTTGGACGACTAGGTCTTAGGATTAGTCGAGGCAAGCCAGTCTCGGGTCGTAATAGGGGGGTTTTAAAGAAGAGGGTTAGGGTTTAGTTGTGTGTGTGCGTGGGTTGATGGTGGGAAATGAGGAGTAAATTGCAAGGCTGCCCTCACAAGGTCTCCTCTTTTCCGCAGAGCCCATAAATTAAAACCCAAGGGGTTTAAAATTACATTAACACCCCTAAGATTATAAAAAATTTTTGAACAACCCTTGGGAAGGGTCTTCTCACTACCGGTGGTAATCAATTATCTTGGTGTAACAATAGGAATTGCAGCGCTAGGATCTATCAAAAGCTGGATCGTATTTTTGTCTCCTCTACTTGCCTCTCCCTCTTGCAAGAAGCCAAACATTTATCTAGACATAACTCTAATCACACTCCTATGTTCTTCTCATTTAAGAACCCATCACCTTATAAACCTCACCCCTTTCATTTTCAAAATATGTGGATGCGTGACTCGGGTTTCAGAGTTCTTATCTCCAACATCTGGTCTTATTGAGGATATGAATCTTCCTCCAATCCTATCGACTGCCTCTATTTCAAACTCAACTCTCTTAAAAAGGCCCTTCAACACTAGAACAGAATTACCTTTGGCGATATTCACTCTTTGGTGGGGACCCTTAAGAATCGTTATGACGACCTTAAAGCCAAACTTGCATCCCATTGGGATGCTACCACTACCACTGAGCTCTCGAATATTCGTATCCAACTAGATGATGCCCTTGCTAAATTATCTGATTTCCTTGCGCAAAAAGCTAAAATCAATTGGCTCTATCCTAGGGAGGGGAACATTGCTTTTTTCTTTGCCTCCATTAAGAAACGCTTTGTGAAATGCAATATCAACTCTCTTTCCTCCTTGATTGGGAATGGTTCTTGGGATATGGCGGCATCTAAGGTGACCTCTTTCTACCAAAATCTCCTCTCCTCAAAAGGGGTTGGTGAGATTGACAACCTACTGCATGTGATTCCTCCCATCCTCTCTAATATGGACTCTGCTCTTTTAACTCAATTGCCTTCTGAAAATGAGATCTTCAAGACCCTCTCCCATATGCCATCAAATTCTACGCCTGGTCCTGATGGTTTCAATGTCGAATTCTATCATTCCTGTTGGGATATTATCAAAGGAGACTGAAACGTTGTGCTCGAGAGATAACCGGGTTTTATTGTTATAGCGTTGTAGTATAGCCAGTTATTACCAACATTTCAAATATATAAATTTTTTTACTCGGAAAATAAAAGAGTTCCCGAGGTCGAACTCAGGGAGCAAGTTGTATTCTTAGGGGTACAAGTTTCTTTTACAAAAATAAAGAAAGAGAGAGAAAGAATTTGTTGTCTTTTCTTCTTTTCTCTTTGCTTCTCCTCGTCTCAGATCTTCTGTTATCTTCTTCTTCTTTATCTGCAGTGGTGATGTTCTTCTTCTTTTTCCTTTCTTTCTTCTTTTCCTTTCTTCAAATCTTCTTCTCGTGCTCTTCTTCTTTCAGTTCTTCCCTTGTTCTTTTGTGTTCTCTTCTGCCTCGCCTTCTTCTGTTGTTCTTCAGATCTCCTTCTTTCTTCTTTTCTTTTTCCTGTCAGGACGTCGTCTGATTTTCCAATCAGACGACTTAAACTGCTTGTTGCTACAGTGTCTCCCTCAGCTTCCTTCTTCTTCACCTGTGCCTGCACACTTCAGAGTTTACGTCAGAGGACAAAACCTACTCTAGCCTCCCCCCCCCCGTGTCTCTCTCTCTCAGAAACCGCTCATGGGATAGCTCTCCCAGAGCTGCCGGGTAGTCGGGTACGGGTCGCGCCCGGGTCCAGGCCCACCGGCGTGCGTGGTGGGCGAGGAGTGCAGGTCAGTCTAAGTCGGGTCGGGTCAGGTCCGCGGGGCGTGAGCGCGGACGAGACCGAGGTAACCGGGCGGGTGAAGGGGACCTCACCCCGTGTGTTGAGGCAGTAAGGCTTATTCACAAAATCAATTTAAACGGTGAAAGAGTTGTGAGGCTTACCGATGTGGGACTAAACGGAGGCCTCTCCTCGCGTGCGCCTGCTGGAAGACCGCGGCTTTGCTTCTGCAGCTGCAGCTTCGATTTGCGTCGGTTGCTGGCTGGCTGCCTTCGCAGGAATCCCCGTAATCCGCAGCAGCTGGAGACCTGGAGTCCTCAAGCCAGGAGCGCGGGAGAAGCTGCTTCAATGTGGCGTTAATGGCGGTCGAGCCTCAGAACCTGTCGGACACGAATATGGCCTCTCGGCCTGATCAAACTACTGGGGAACCTTCGCCGTGGCACGGCGAAGGTGTTGAGCTGTGCGGCAAGCCGCAAGGTGGTGTCTGGCGGTGGCCCTAGGTTGGACTGCAACCGGAGAAATGGGTTTGTTTGGGGGAGCGTTACGGAGGTGTGGAGTGGCAGTGGAGGGGTGGGGGGTGCTCAGTGTGATGAGGCAGAGGTTCGGTGAGGGTCGGCGAGGCGTGTGAGGCTGTGGAGCGATGGGGGCATCTCGCCGGAGGGTGGCCGGAGACGAAGGGGGTGACGATGGTCAGGGTCGGTCGAGGGCTTAATTGAACAAATTGAAACCGGGGAAAGAAAGAGGAGAGGAAGGGAAGTAGTTCTAACTTACTTGCAGGGACGAAGGGGGAGCAGCAGGGCGACAGTCGTATCGACTGTCGCCGGAGAAGAAGATGCCCAGGGGAAGGGGCGGCGGCAAGCAGAGAGCCGGAGAGGCGCCAGCTGGGTGCGGCGTGGCGCGGGAAGAGCAGGGGAGGAAGTCTCTGCTGCTGGTATTGCGGCAGAGCGACGAGGAGGAGGGGGAGGAACCGCCGGAGCTGGTGGGCGTCTGCCGGAGTGAGAGGAGAGGAAAGTTGGGGGTTTTCTCCGTCAGATCCGAGCTGCCGAGGTCGGTGGAGCGACGGGGGGTATTTATAGGGATCAAAACAGGGAGGAAGGCGGAGGGAGACGACGTGTCTCCCTCGCCGGAGGACGCCGGAGATGGAAACCCATACCGTCCGTGCGTTCGCACGGTCGGTATGGTGGGCTACAGCGACCAGGGGGGTGTCCCTGCGACGGCTGACGACGCAGGGCACCCCCGGTTTACTTGCCAGGCTCTCCCCCTCACCCTGCGCGGCGCCATGCTCCGCGCAAGTTCGCCGGAGCATGGTGTTGGCAGGTTTTGCAGGGGGGACCTGAACGCAAAGAACGAAGGAGAGTTAGGGGCCAAAATGCGAGGGTTCAAAAGTTGAGGGCCAAAAAGTAAATATATGAGGACCAAAGTGTAAAGTTGGTCAAGGAGGTTTCTTCTTAGGCTCAAGTTTTTATACATGACTAATTAGGACCTAAGGAATCTGATGGTGAATTTCATTTCTATATTAAACCTTGTTTGACTGGTCAATTTATGCGAAAACCCAAATTAAGTTATTAATTGGGCATGGTTCTCAATGTAGGTCAAAAGGGGTTCTGAAGGCCAAATTGAAGGTTCTAAACCCTAGAAATTATTTTTATATGAATTTTAGAGGGTTTATTCTATTTTTACTTTGCCTCGAACCTCGTGAATTGAAGTGGGTTGTTTTAGGGTTACAGATTATCATTTAGTTTCTTGGAATTGCTGTAGCCCTTGCTAGATCATCTCATCCCACTTTTATTCTTATTAAGTTGCTTTGACCTATGTTTGGGCCCTGAATTACCCTGTATGCAGATTATACTGGTAAAATTGCATTTTTACCCCTTATGACTTGTTTTCTCCTTAAACTCAGAATTCTCTGAGTTAAGCCTTTCCTTGAGTTATGTAGGAGCTTTTATCCTTTGTATTAGGTCAAAATGAGCTAGTTATGGCTCATGATGAGGTTCTCATCAGAGACATTGTTAAAGCCATCGTTCAATTCTATTTTGATCGCTCTGCCCCGAGATCCTTCAATTCTAATTTCATTGCTCCCATTCCCAAAAAACCTACCTTCAGCGAGCTCTCGGATTATAGGCTCATTAGTTTGTGTAATGTGGTCTATAAATTTGCTTCTTCATCCTTGCTACCAAATTATCTTCTCTTATGTCAAAAATCATTTCCCCTGAACAAGCTGGTTTCATCCAAGGTTGATCCATTTTTTATCTCATCTCCTCTACCTTTGAGCTTTCTCAACGGCTGAGCTACAAGGTCCATGGCTCAAATGTCATTTTTCAATTAGACTTGAAGAAAGCTTTCGATCGTGTGGAATGGGAAGGCCTTTTCCATATTCTTATTAAATTTGGCTTCTCCTTGCAGGCCATTAACCTCATTAAGGGCTTTGTTCGGCATGAAGGTTCCTTCATTTTGGTGGATGGTCGCTCCACTCCTTTTCTCAAGGTCTCTCGTGGTTTAAGGCAAGGTGATCCTCTGTCACCTTTTCTTTTTGATATCTTTATGGAACCTTTCATTCGGGGTATTAAAGAGTTGGCGTTTCATGGTCAAATTTCTCCCTTCTCTATTAAGAGAGGCGTTGCTTCTCCTCTTGCCTGATAACACCACGCAAGGGGGTAGTAATTAGGTTGAATATGGCCCATCTTTAGAATAAAAGGCACAACATAAAGTAGAATAGGAGCATTGCATGCATCAAGTACCAAGATTGCTTATAAACTACATTAATGGCCATTTGTGTAAAGCATGTGTCAAAGCAGGCCTCAGATGAGCAATCGGACCACACGGATGGATTCAGAATGACGAACGGAGTCCAACGGACTCAAGATCGGCCAAATCCGACATCCGGAGCTCCCACAATGGGCCCAAGAAATTCTGACCGTTGATCTGGAGATCAACGGCCCAGAAAGTGCCACGTCGCCCCGGCCCCACCGCTCGGACGGCCTCAAGCCATCCAAGGAGGAATCTCAGCCGTTGATCTTCGATCGAACGGCCAAAATCCGCGCGCTCGCCCGATGTCGCCGTGACAAAGTGCGGGCGTGGAGCAACGGCTAGCGCGCATGCCCGCATCGTAGCGACGCGCGTTCGAATTGCGCGGAGTGGAAATCAAGCGCGAGTGAAGGGCGCGGCAAAATTAGGCTGCCCGATCACCAGCGGGCGGCCAGGATCGTGCCACGCGGCGCGATGACAGCTCCCGAGTGCCCACGCGCGTGCGCACGCCGGGCGGAAACGCGCGCGCGCACGCGCGCCCGAGGCGCAATCTCAGCGCGGGCGTAGGAGGATCTCAGCCGTCCGATCTTCGATCGGACGGCTCTCGTTCAACGTCCACGGATCGCGCTTGGAGAGAGAGAGGGGCAGGTAGCTGACCGACGGCAGGAGGGCTTCACCGACGTATCTGGAAGCGATTTTAGCGACGTTCTGGATGTCCCTAAGCACATTCTTCTTTTAGGAAGCCCTTAACTCTATTTAAACCCCCTTCTACCACCATTCAAGGCATCCTCTCCCACTTGCAACTACTCCACTCCTCTCCTAGCTAGTTTTAGGCACTCTTGTAATCGCCGAAGACGACGAGCCACCGACGGAGCCTCCTCCACCGCCGTGGCTGCCTCGTCGCTCTCCACTCTCTCTCTACCTCTCTCTCTCTCTCTTTTAAGCTTCATTTACTTTTGTTGAAGCATGTATTTAATGTTGTAAACCATGAACTATGAATGCATGTTTAATGAAATTATTTTCCGTTTAGTCGCCATTTTAATTTCTGTTTAAAGTGCATGATCAAAACCAAGAGCTTTCTAACCCTAAACTCTCTCTCTATCTCTCACTTTTCAAAATCGTCTCTTTCGCAAGCAAAACTCCACCCTTTTCGTGACAACAAGTGGTAAACAAAACTTGATTTCCACGCCTCCCTGAGATCGACACTCGGACTCACCTCCGTTTACTTCTTTTAAAATCGACGTATCAAGTGCAACTATAACGACACCTCTTAACACACACGCACGAAGGCACGCCTTTGCCCTACTCTACGCAAATGATATCATTCTATTTCTCAATGGGAACCTTAGATCCATCATGATGATAACATCATCATCAGCCATATCTAGCTTTAATTAGTCATATTTCATTAATAAATGCTCCTACATAATCGCCAAATGACCGTAATTTACTACACATCCTTTTTGAGAGTTTAACATGAAACTAGGGTTAAAACTGTAATTTTACCATCATATCATGAATGTAGAACAACCGTGGGTTTTCTCAGGGGTTTACTAAAGGTAAAATATGCATTAAAAGTTTAACAAGAGGGTCCGTGCAGACAGAAATAGGTTTTCATGTGTTACGAGAATTAAATGACATCTAAAACCCTAATAACATATTCGCTTAATTTACTGAGGTTTTGGTCAAGATAGAATTCACCTAAACCCTCTAAAAATTATATAAAATTATTCTCTATGGTTTGGCATCCTTGATTTGACCATTGGAACCCATTTTGACCTTAAATAGGTCTCAAACAAATAGTTGCCCTAATTTGGGTTTTTACGTAATTTACCTAGTCAAACTTAATCAAAACATAAATACGACTTCACCATCAGATTTCTTGGATCCAAATTAGGTTTGTAGCAAAATTTGGACTCAATCGAAGATCATCTTGACCTAGTTACATTTCAGTTCTGCTTGACTCTTTTCTCTCACACATATGCCGCTAACTTTTGAAATAATTGCAAATGATTCCCTAACTTTATCATCATTCTTTGCAAAATGGTCCTCGCACCATTTTTGGATGATCAGACCTTCACCATCGAGTTTCGAGAGAGGATTTCTCACTCGATTCTTAATCAATTAGTCCCAGATTTGAACTAGAGATTCCTTAAGGAATTCTCTATCAATCAAACCCAGCCTTGGACTCTAATTCTTTCCCAATCTCCCATGCGAACGCATGAGAGATGTGAGTATTCCACATGTGCAAGAAGCTCGAAGTTTCCGAGCTTGGAACTCCATCCTAAGCCCTATAAAAGGATGCCCAATGCAAGGTCGTGCTCCTTAGCTAGGTTTTGAGCCACAACAAGTCTTCCTTTCCCTTCTCTGGCTCACTCCAACCGAAGCTCTGACAACCTCACTCACCGTCATCCTACAGATAGCCAATATCCAAATTGGCCCATCCTTCTTATTCCTCATCTTCCTCCGCCTCTCGCCGGCCAAAGCGAAGGCTCTCAGACCCCTTCCTCCTCGCCGTCACCCTCACGGAGCATTCTCCTTCTTCGGTGCTGGCCAACCAAAGCCAGTGCCAAACCTTCATCCCCTTCATCCACAGTTAGATCCTATAGCTTCCTCATCCTCTCCACTTTATTTCCCTCTCTTTAAACTCTAATTTTGACTACTGTTCACACTCTCCCCCATCATCTTCTCCCACTCTGACAAGGGCTCCAACGAGCCCGCACCACCACCACAGACCACCATTCACCTCGCCACAACTCCCAAAAGCACTGTCATACTCCCTCCATCAAAAGCCCTCTCCTATTTCTATCCATCGTTTGCCTAGCTCTCCACTGAACAAACCCATTGTCGTCCACCTTCGCTAACCTCCGCTGGCCACCACACACCCCAATTCACCATGAAACCACCATGACCACCCTTGCCATCCTCAAGTGATCATCTTATGCTATTTTAACAAGGCCGCAAGGCCCTATTTCATGTTTCAGGTCATCGCCGTCCACCGCTATCGCAACCATTGCCTTCGGCTTCGTTCTTCAAGCTCCCGGTCGCGCACGCCCCAGGTGACACCCCCAAGCTATGCAAAAGGCTTCCAGGCACAAGTTCAGGTGGTCAATTGGGCACCATACCACCCGCTGCTACTCCAATCAAAGGCATCTTTATAGTAGCTACGCGAGGAGATGCCCTGTGGGATATAGTCCCACATTGGGCGTAGAAGAGTGCTTAAATTATTATTTTCACACCGACTCTTCGCCTCAAACACTGGGGGTGAGGTCCCCGCTCACCCGCTCACACTCTCACCCGACCCAACTAGACCTAACCTATTCATTCCTCACTCATCACCATTGCCGGTGAGCCTGGACCCAGGTGCGCGTGATCTGATTACCCGGCCATCTGAGAGAGAAAGAGGAGAAGAAAGAAAGAGAGAGAGAGAGAGCGCGAGGGAGGGGGGTTTTTGCTCTTTGAAGGAAGTGTCCCTGTGCGACACTTAGTCACTGGAGGGAATTGCTTCCCCTGTGCTACGAAGGGAAGCTAAAGAGGAAGAGAGACTGTGCATGCTGAAAGAAGGAGGAAGAAGAAGAAGAAGAAGGAAGAGAAGAGTTGAAGAAGATGAACAGTGCCTTTGCCCTATAGCATCTAAATATTATGGCATTATTTGAATTATTGTTGAATAATTTAAGTACTATAGTTTACAATTGAATTCTGATTGAATAATTGCATACATGCTTAATTAAGAGGATTAGTGGTGATCTAAAACACCATTGTTTTTAATTCTCCTCTTTTTGTTCCATGCAATATCTAGATACATTGAATAAATAATGTGACAAGTTATTATTCATTGAATATCTATTTTTAATGCTTAATTAATTGTGCTCATTGATTTTAATTAAAGATTAGTGCGTGTATTTTATATTTGCTCCTTGTGTTCTACCTCAGATTTATATTCGAGTAATAAATTCTATTTGTTGTTCGATCAATTGAGGATTTGAACTACGACGATGATAATATAAACCCTCGATAGATCACTCCAGCATTTTCCAAAATCTTTTCTGCTATCCAGACTAGAGTTCACTCTCTTATGGCTTGAGTGGTACGTGATTCTAATGGCAACTTTGTGAAAGTGGTCGTTGCTAAAGTCCTTGTTCTCAACAACGATTTAGATATTCTCAACTCCATCCACCACTTCCTCACAAACTAGCCCCAACGAGATTCCCCTATTATTTTAGAGGTTGACTCTTCCATGGTTTACATCTAGTGGAAAGGCATGCTGAACGTTCTGTGGAGGGCTCAATGGCACTATAATCATGCTTTTTGTCTTCTGAACCACCAAATGACGCTGCATTTCATTCATCTGATGGTGAACAGTCTTGCCAACCTTATAGCTAGCTCTGCTGATGGATCTTGGAATTTTCTTACCAAGGAACGCCTTCTCGGTCCTAGGTGCGGAGGGATTATTAGGCTGGACAAAATCCATTTCACGTATATTATTGGCTAAGGTTTGGTGTTTTTGGTTCCTGTTCTCTCCTTTTTGTTTGTTGCCTCTTTATGTATTAGGCCATAAGTTGTGATCTTTCTTTACTTGTACAAGGTAGGTTTTGGTCTAGTTCCTCTATCCTTTTTTTGGCCTCCAGTTAGCAAGGGATGAATAATATTGGCTCTCACTTTTTTAAAAAAAAAAAAGTGAGCAAATGGATGAATCACAAAAAGGATGAACCAAAAACCCCTCCCCTTCCCTACCAAAACTAAAGGAAAAATAGGGTATCCTAGATAAGTAAATGGAAATGATCATATTTGATAGCCTATATTTGAGAGAAGGTGTAGGAGTAACTTAAATAATGTCTTTGACTTAAATTTTTTGTCTGAAACTTAAACTATTTGCTACTTATTTAAATAATTTACTTCTAACTTAAATAATATGTCTCAAACTTAAAGCTACCATATTGTAGTTGAGTAAGCTTACGGCATTGCATAAAGAGCTTTTTCATCGTTTGCGAATTTCACATAAGTAATATGTCATCGACTTAAACTATTTGTTTTAAACTTAATTAAACTATTCGCTACTAATTTAAATAATTTACTTCTAACTTAAATAATATGTCTCAAACTTATTTAAGTTAAGAAAGTATTATTTAAGTTTACAACAAAATATTTAAATCAGTAACACATAGTTTAGGTTCTGAACAATTAATTTAAGTTTTTAACACAAGTCACCCATGATGGAAAGAAAGATAGACTTTGTCAACTTAGGCACAAATAGTTTTAAGTCATGTACATTTTGAGTTTTGTATGAGTTGAACACATTATTTAAGTTAAGGACATATAATTTAAGTTTACACCAAATTATTTAAATCAGTGACACATAATTTAAGTTTTGAACAAATAATTTATGTTTTTAACACAAGTTACCTATGATGGTAAGCAATATAAACTTGGTGAACTTAGATACAAATAGTTTAATTCATGTGCAATTTGAGTTTTGTGTGAGTGTGACCCATTATTTAAGTAAGGACATATAATTTAAGTTTACAATAAATTATTTAAATTAGTGACACATAGTTTGATTTTAAACAAATAATTTATGTTTTCAACACAAGTTACCCATGATGGCAAGTAATATAGACTTTGTGAACTTAGACACAAATAATTTAAGTCATGCAATTTGAGGTTTATGTGAGTGTAACACATTATTTACATTAAGGACATATTATTTAAGTCTACAACAAATTATTTAAATCAGTGACACATAGCTTAAGTTTTGAACAAATAATTTAAGTTTTTTACAAAAGTTACCTATGATGGTAAGAAATATAGACTTTGTTAACTTAGGCACACAGTTTAAATAATTTGCATCGAAAAGTCGATCTTCACTTTCAATGAATTTTTACACATGAAATATCGCATCGTTGTATTTAGTTACGTGGTCAAAAATCGCTTTTCAAAACATTTAACATTTGAAATCTAACCACGAAATTGATTAGGTCGTCTCCACAGGGAGGTACTAGCATATTAAAATAATTAATGGTGCCTCATCTATTGGGGAATATCAATAGGTAAGCATTCAAACTATTACAAACTCATTTCCAACATAAATCATCATTCTATGCAATTAATCAAGAATGTAGGAGTTCACATGCCAAATCACCTCAATATAATATCCTTTAAATAAGTGAATAGTGAATTTTGCAATGGCAAAATATGTAAGTTACTGTAGCAAAACAGGGGAGTTCTTCATCCCTACCATGCACGCACGTGGAGGCTCCATCGGCGAAGCTGTTGCTGGTGGAGGTTGGTGAAAGTTTCCCTACTAGGAGGGGGTGACGTAATAATTGCGGAAATAAAATAAACAATCTCACAAATAAGTAATCACACGAGTACACAAGAATTTTTAGGTGGCAACCCAAACCGGGTGAAAACCACCACCTAACCCTCTCGAGTTAGGATTTTCCGATCAACCAAGTTGATCAAAATCCACTAAACCGAATCACTTTAAACGAGGGTGATTCAACCTCAATACAACCACGCTACTTAAACGAGGGTAGCGTACCTCAACCCCTTCTCTCCACGAGAAGGATTTTGTCTCGCGAAGGAGACGGGAATTCGCAAAGCGAATACCCAACCAAATAACAAAGATTAAAGAAACAACAAGTCCTATAGAGCCAACAAAGTAATTATAAACTAGCTTCTATAGGAATTAGGAAACTCCCCTTTGCAAGGAGTGCGTCGAGTTGATGACGCGGTGCGTGAGCCACGCGACGGCGCAACTTCGCTCTCGTGAACTACCGCGGGAGAGCGGGTGCGCAAAGCTTGATGCTCTCAAGAGAATGGAGCTTGAGCTTGGAGAGCAAGAGCTAGCTAAGACACAAGAGAGTGTGAAAGTGTGTAGCCAAGTGTGTCTTGTGTATCTCTTAGTGTGTATATCTTGTTTCAAAGGTTCCCCTCTATTTATAAAGGCCTTTGGAAGGCTTTGGAAGGCTTAGGAAAGGTTCTATAGCCGTTGGGTACAAAGCCCAAGTGAATCAGCCCGAAATCAGGAACAATCATTGCTCTGACAGGCTTATCAGACGTCTAATTCTAGCATCAAACGTCTGGAAGTTCACTTTAAGACGTCTGATTCCAAGGTCAGACGTCTGATTTTGGGTGGGTCTCTTCCTGACTTGGATCAGATCTAAACAGGGTTCTAGTGCAAGTCCATCAGACGACATATAGGACGTCTGACACTATGTCTGGACGTCTGGAAACCTACTTTTTCTGTGGGAATGGATTTCCAAATGTTGCAACGGCTAGAAAATCTCTGAGAAGAGATTTTGGGTCAGCCGAGGCAAAACGGTCAATTATCAGACGTCTGGAAAGGCCTAAGGACGTCTGATAAGGCTTTAACGGTCATAATCTTGAGTGTTTGCTAAGCCAGCCAACGATCCACTAATTGGACGTCTGGAAAATCCATCAGACGTCTCCTAAGACGTCTGGTCTAAGGTCTGGACGTCTGATTTCATCAGACAGAACTAGCTATGTCCAGCCTAACAGTTATCAGACGTCTGAAACAACAATCAGACGTCTTAAAAAAACTTTATCAGACGTCTGATTTGAGAATTAGACGTCTGGAAGTGCTGTTTGAACCCTATATTGGTTTTCTAAGTGTTCTATAGAAAACCTAAGTATCCTAGGGTTGTGCAGGTGTTCCTAGGACTACTTTTAGGGTACTTTGAGGCTCTTTAACATGAAATATCTAAGGAAATAAAGAGCAACAAAAGAAACGAAAAATACAACAAGTACAAAAGAAGGAAATCTATCCTATTCTTCATTTCCTTCCATCTTTAATATATCGCTCCTCGCGAATCTCTTCTGTTTTCCATCAAGCTCGTCCAATCCATCCTGGATGCGAGCTCGAACTCCGTCTAATCACGTATCCATTTGCGATTGACCTGAAATCTAGGACTCAAAGCGCAAATATTAAATGACACGTGTTTTGTTATCATCAAAACAAATGATCGTGGTGCTTTAGCACCAACAGTTGGTTGGAGTGAGGGGACACCGACAGAGGTGACGAGTTCAAAGATGGTGATCGGAGGTGGCCGGCAAAGATGAGTGGTCGAGTGGGCATTCACGGTGGCCGGAGTGATAGTGATAAATGTGATGGTCGACGGCGAGATGCGGTGAGCACACTGGTGAACTTGAAGCTAAAGATGCCAGCCGGAGGCGATGATGGTGTGGCGGGATGGGTTCAGTGTGTTGGAGGAGATGAATAGTGGTCTTGCATGCAATTAAGTTAAAATTAATTAAACTATCTATACTGAAACATAATGTACTTATAATGGCAGTTATATACGTCAGTAAAGCCACAAAAAACTTATGTACATTGTGCAAGGCAAAAAGTGCAAACTTTACTAACATATAATCTATCTACAATGACATATATAAATGTCGCTAAAGCCTTAACTTTGCAAAATTATTTGGTTGGTAGACCCAAGGCTCTTCGCAGGATCAACGACCCACCAGGGGTCGGATCGGTACTGCTACTAGGCCCAGGCCCTAATTTGATTAGGGTATATTTTTGTCCAATTTAGGCCCATTCAGGCCCTGTTATGACCTGAACCCGGCTCCACGTGGATCCCAGGGTCAGGGTGCCTCTACTAACCCAAGACTCAATTGCCCAACGAGAAATAAGATCACAAAAGGAAGCAATCCCACATGTAACATAGCTAGAACTTCAATTAAATAACAGGAAACAATAAGTAAAACCATAAACAGTACCACGAGGAAAAGAAAGATCCTTAACATGGCCATTACAACCATAAATGAAAAAAGAAACAAAACTAAGGGTTCTAAACTAGAGTACTCATGACAGTAGTAGGAAAAGTCCTACTACAATAGAAATGGCAACTGGCTAAGGCTGGGCTCGACTAGGCTCAGCACTATCTATAGCCGGTGGTACTGGCTGCTCACCTACCTGACTTGAACATAAGTAGTAGTCGTCAGCAAAAGCTGGGTAGAGTGGCAAGTGCAAAATAACTAATGCATTTGAATTTAAAATAGTAAGCATTTCAAGTAATTGTAAACGTTTCACACAATTTCATATTTTTTTTCCATTCCTAGCTACTAACTGTTTAGTGTTTCAAAAATTCTAATAAAGGGTCTCGTTATCTCTTGGTTTACATGTTCCCTAACGAAATGATCTTGCTGCAGTTTTTCCCGCAATGCAGGACGTGCACGTGGAATTCTCCTAGCCGAGAGAACACCCCGTGTTTTTCCCACACCCAGTCTACCACACCGGGGTCATGGTCGCGATGTACGGTGACTGCGGCATGTGCGATAAACACACGGGAAGCTATCTCGCACTGGCACACAGTCAGTGATTGCACAGCAATCATAGGCCCTAATTCGCATGAATTAAGCCAGAACCTAGCTTAAATGGGCATTTTGCATGCATACGCATCGTATTTTGCACCGTAATTGATTTAAATGTTTTATGCATTTTATTATGCTATCTGAGAGGTATTACTCATTGTAGGTAATTTGGGGTTGCATATGACTGATCCAACCTTATGGATCTATTTAGAACAACGAAGAGAGTCCAACGCTTCCAAGATCACATCAATTAGACTCTTATAGCACCCTATGGAGTCCGTAGAAGAGCAGGAGCCAAGGGACAAATTGAAGAAGATCCAGACCTCAAATGACAAATCCAATTGCACGGATGGATCCAGATCAACGATTGCAGTCCAATGGTGCAAATATCTGCCTAATCGGAAGCCTATGGCACTATTTATGAAGAAAGGAAGATGGATGGCCACGATGGCGCCACATGGTACCATCGCAGCCGCCCCTCACCGCATCCCGATCTCTGAAGGAAAGACGTGGGTCGTTGGATCATCATCCAACGGCCGCCATGCATCCGCGTCAACTTCCTCACAGCACCTCATCAACGAAGGACAAGATCAGCCATTGGATCTTCATCCAATGGTTGAGAGTGGTCGTGCGGAGTTTGGAAACTCGACACAAACACGTCCACAGTACATTGGTTAGTGCCTTCGCACCTAAACAATCGGCGCAGGATCGAGGCACACCTAGCATGAAATCAGGAAAGACGTTGAGCGCGAGCACGATTGACCATAGGATCTTCAACGAGCGACGATAGGGGCAACCACGTGGCGCACACGGATGCTAAGGAGAGAGGACGCGCGTGATGACGCGTGCTTTAGGATTCAAGAGGATGCGATGCACGCTTTTTTAAGCCATCCGATTGAGAGATCGGATGACTGAGATGGTGTAAAGAGTTGAGGCGCGTTTGGAGGCTGTGCGGTGCTCACAAAAGAGGAAACAGCAAGCGTGGGAGAGCGGCGACCATGCAATGGAGTTCAGAAGGCAGACATTGCACCACGTGTCAGCTCCAATTTGAGTCTGTGAATGGAGAAGGATTTGGAGGGTATTCTTAGGCTTAATAAGGACTATTAATCTCCCGATCAACGGATCTGATCAACCTAAGGCTATTGCACTAAATTAAGGGCTCCAATGCCCTAAATACCCTTCACAAAAACTATAAAAAGAGGTCTAAGGGTCCACTTTGAAGGTGATGAGAGCCTCATCATGAGCCATAACTAGCTTATTTTGACCTAAGAAAGAGAATAAAAGCTCCTACATAACCTAGAGAAGGGCTTAATTGAAGGAAAAAGTGTTCTGAGAAGAAAATATGAAATAAGGGTTAAAACTGTAATTTTACCATTGCAGTACATAAACGGGATTTCTCAGAGGCAAAACATAGATCAACTGGTCTGAATAAGATAAAAATGGGTTGATTCAATCAGAAATGGGTTCATGTGCAATCTAGGAATTAAATAACATTCTGTAACCCTAAAACAAACCTGCTTAATTCAATAAGGATCTGGTTAGCATAAAAATCAACTAAACCCTCTAAAATTCATGGAAAAATATCCCCTAGGGTTTAGAACCTTCACATTGGCCTTTGGAACCTATTTTGACCTAGATTAGGGTCATAGCTCATCAATTGACCTAATTTGGATTTTTGCGCAAAATATCCAGTCAAACGTGGTCAAACCTAAAATCCAACTTCACCATTGGATTCCTTAGGACAAAATTAGGTTTGTACCAAATTTTGACCTAAGGGGAGATCATCTTGACCTACTTTGCAAATTAGTACACCCAATTACATTTTGGACCCTATCTTTTGAAAACCATTACACAAACCCCCCTAGCTTCCTTGCCACTCTTACAAACAGGTTCCTCCACCATTAATGGGGAGAAATCCTACTCCGGCGAGGAATGGAGGGGGAATACTACCTGATTCCTCAGAGATCTCCCAGATTTGGAAGGGAGATTCTCTGAGGAATTCCCTTTCATCTGAGCATGATCTTACTCTCTGATTTGCACCCAATCTCTCGTGCGAACACATGAGAGATTTGGGTCTCTTAACTGATTCCATCTTCGATGAGGATTCCCACGCTTGGAAGCTTGTCTTCCAAGCACAGGAACCCCTACCAGTGCCTATAAATTGACCCTCAACTCTGGCTGCAGCTCCTTAGCTCGACTTGGCTGGAATTCCATCTCAAATTCTTCTTCTCCTCTGGCCAAGTGCTCTAGCGAGCTCCGACGAGCCTCCCTCCTCTTTCTAGTCGCTCTGCCACAATACCAGTGGCAGAGCTGCCCTCCCCATCCTCCTCCGTGTCGCGCAACACCTACGCGAGCGTCCCTAGCCCCATCGTCGCCGCCGTCTTCCTCCACTGGACGCCTTCTTCTCCGGCCATAGTAGGTACTGCCCACCACCCTTTCTCCCCCTTCGTCCACTTAATTAGGTTAAAACCATTCGTCTCCGTCCCATCTTCAATTCCCCTCAATTTATTTCACAAAACGCCCCTCGACTGCCACGGTCCACCGCCATCTTCCCCATCTCTGGCCACTCTCTGGCGAGATGCAACCGTCAATCCACACCCCCACACATCTCGCCACCAACCCCACAACCTCCGCTACACTCCACTGAACATCTTCCACCCATCCACAAGCCACCACATGCACTCCACGCTTCCTCCGACCTAACCCATAATTCTGGCCATAGAGCAACCTAGGCACGCATGCCTAGGCCACCCTGCGGCCTGCCACCTACCGCCTCAACTTCACCGTGATACGGCGAAGGTCCTCCTGTGGTCTGATAGAGCCACAAGGCCCCTTTTGTGTCGTGTAGCGTCTGAGCACCAGCCGCCATTAGCGACAGCGAGAGGAGGTCGAAGCTTGCTCCAGGCTGAAGTGCTTCAGGGTCCCAAATCCAGCAGGTTCGGGGATGTCTCGCGCAGTCAGTTGTCCCAGCAATTGGCGCTGCGAGGCCTGCAGCTGCAGCAATTGGAAGGAAGATCTACTGCGAGCACGCGAGCAACAGCGGGTGGAACATTAGTCCCACCTCGTGAACCTGTGAGTGAGGTGCGCGCAATAAATTGATTTTGTGTTCTCAGCTCTTCGCCTTGAGACACACATGAGGTGAGGTCCCTCACCTATACACGCCTCATCCGTGAATTCACCCCGCGGACCTGGCAACCCGACCCGACTATCCTCCTCAGCACTCCTCGTGCACCACACCCACGTCGGTGTGCCTGGACCCGGGCACGCAACTCGACCCGATTACACAGCTATGGGAGAGCGTACTGAAGAGTGATATACAGAGAGAGAGAGACGTAGGTGTGGGTAGAGTGGTAGGTTTTGCTCTCTTCAGTTTGTGCAGGGAAGGAGAAGGAGAAGTGAAGCTGACACTTAGTCGCAGCGGAAAAAGAGAAGGAAAGGTAGAAGGAAGAGGCGAAGCCAAAGAGAAGAGGAAGTTAGAGAGTTAAGGCTGAAGAAGGAAGAAGAAAGAAAGAAAGTGAAAGACAACCAAAAGTAAAAGAAGAAGGGAAGCAGAGGCAAGAAGGAAGAAGAAAGGCAAGAGAGCTGCAGAGAAGAAAGAAGAGGCACACGACGAAAGAAGAACAGAAGAAAGAGAGGAAAATTAGAGAAAGTCAGAAGAAGAACAAGAAGCAGATAGGAGAAACATCTTTTTAAGACGTCTGATCTCATGATTGGACATCCAATTTCTCTATTTTTGCCACAATTAGCTTTTAAACTCATGCATATATATTCTAAATTATGTTTTGAGTAATTAAGTGTTCAATTACATTATTGAGATTAGTGAATAGATTCCATTTGCTCCCTGTGTTCGACCTCAGATACTTAGGTTTTCGAGTAATAAATTCTTATTTGTTGACAACGCTTGGTCACCTATACTACGACGTAACTGACTTTTAAAACACGATCAAGCTGCGTGAACATTGTGGCGCCGTTGTCGGGGAGCAACGCGCAATTTATCACTAGTCTCTACATTCTTTTTATCATATTGAACACTAACTTGCCCTACTTTGCTTTGTTGTGATCTTGCAGGTATTTCACGAGAAGATCCCTCCTGCAAGTCAACTACTCCAAGGCAGGTAATTTCTTTTCTTCATTAAACCATCCCCTAATCCTGGAAAGACAAAAGGCGGAAATTAATTTAGGAATCAATTGCCTTCTTTCTATAGTAATCACCATCTTTAAGGAAAACGTTTCCTGATTTGGCAAAAATTTTTCAAATCTTCTTGAAGTTGGAGCGATTTTTTTTTAGATTCTATCCCACAAAATTCATGTGCCTAATAGAAATCACGCTTAATCTCCGTGGACAACACACTTCTTGCTTTTAAATCCAAAGAGAATTTTTTGTGAAAAAGATGATTAGAAATAGAACCAAATTAGGGTTTCTACAGTGGGGCCTTGGAGTGCTAGTCACACATGCTTGTATAAAAGGAAATGAACCCTCCCACATCAGTGTGCTACCCAAGCCCTCGAGTGAAGAGATCTAAACAAGACAAACCCTAAGAAAAATTGAGCTCTAAAATCACTTGAATTTAAAATCTCGGACCTAATAAACTAGGAGTTAAATCAGGGTGGTCTCTAGGTCCAAAGCCCAGAATCATTCTGCCATCTATAAGACAGGTCAGGTGAAGTTGACCCCTTGGGTCAACCAACCTCCAAATTAGGTCACAACATCAAAACATCTAAAGTTCAAGTGAGAACCCTAAAAGCACCTTTGAAATAAAACTGGTAGACTTAAGAGGTCAAGGTTCCCATTCTGGTCTACCTGGAATCTCAATGACAAGAGAGGTCGGGTGGGGGAAACCCTATAACCCATGGGGACGCTCTACCGTGTAAGGGTCTTTGTGAGACTCTCCCTCTGTGGCTGCCCAAGTAATTCTCAGGTGGACGATCTTCTAATCCAGGGGTATCATCCGCCCCAAACCTCCATAGTCATCCAAACGTCTTTGGGTGTCTTGATTAAGTCAAAAACATCTCCAGACCCTCATCTTTTCTCTTTAGAGCACACACGTACATTTTCAGTGGGACTCGTTATTCAGATCGAATCGCTTCATAACTTGATTCTACATCTTGATTCAAACTCTGATTCTACATCTTGATTCCACCACCTAATCCAAATATGCAGCCAAACCACTTAGGACTACCATTCAAGAAACCTGAATATCGGAGAACCATGAGAGATAGGATGATTGAGGAGGCCCTGAAATTCTATGAAGAAGAAACCTCAACACCGGTAGAAAACATTCAGGTTGATGTCCCAACAACCACAACCTTTATCATAACTTGTGCCCAAGTACTATTGGCAGAAGCCACAAAAGGATCAACCCAAGACTTGCTCATCACAGGATACATTGATATAGAAAAATTGCACAATCTTGAATACCTTCAATGCATGACAAATCCTCGACTTTGGAAGCAACACCAAGATGATCTTGAAAAACAGGAAGAGATAATGAGATTATTAAAACAAATTATCGACCAGAAATACCCGTATATACCACAAGCAGAGGATGAACCATCTTAGGACAACATCGAGAATCAATCAGATCTCAGGTTTGAGGCACAAAATGGTTGTGGACTCCCATCCTAGATTGAATACAATGTGCCTGATATTGAAGAAGGTTGGGAAGCTCCAAATGCAGGAAAACATAATGTTGAGCCCACTTTAGACCATGAATCACCAGGCGTAGAATCCCAAAACTCCTGCAATAATGAGAGTAGAACTGAACCTCTCGAGGGTGTAAATTCCATCCCTTATTCTGATAAGGTGACCCTCGAAGGTTATTCAGACCTAGATTCTAGTGATTCAACCCACATCCTAAGCCCAGAATCTAGATCTGAGACCTATTGGGAAGATTTCGAGGCCCCATATGAGGAAGATCAATCTTTCAATGAAGAATATGATTTTGGGCTTCTATTTGATGAATATCCCTCGCCAACATCCTCAAAAGAATTAATCGATTTTTTGGAAGTCATGCCAATTTACGATACAGAAACTGAGGAGTTGGACGAGTGGGGTTTCAATTGGATATGTCCTACCAGCTTAGAACCTGAGCCTCTACCAGATAAGGACACATTTTTAAGCTCAGAATTAACATCTAGGCTAGACCCCAGTCAGGCTGCTGAAGCTACAGCATATTATTTATTCTATGGTGGAACTCATGATCTTGAATCTCATTTAGATTTTCGTAAACTCTCCGACAATTTTGAATCTGGCCATAACATCGGAGAAAATCTATTTCCTGATTATAACAAGCCAATTCTCATTGAAGCCACCTCCTCCACACATACAGAACTGATCAAAACCCGTTCTCTACCCCGACCCACAACCAGACTCAATTTCTATTCTGATTCACCTCTCACTGAGCCGTTTGCTAATGATTCAACTCCACATCTATACCGGGTATCGGATATCGATCAGACTGAAAAACATGAGCCATCATTCTCTGATCACCCTTATAGGGTTTCCACACCATGCACTGATTATTTTTCGGAACCCTACCCTGACCAGGCTGATTCAACTCAGCCTAAACCCGAGTTTTCACTTCCATATCCATTCAAGCCACATTGCATATGGTGGGTTCCGCATCTATTGATCTACATCTATCAACACACCAGACTGATTGGGTTTGGGCTGCATCATTAGCCCACTGATCTTAACAAGCACCTAGTTAGACCAACCAGGCTCTTAATCAAGGTGCTTGTTTTACAAAACTCCGCTGATTTGACCACTCCCTCTCCACCCCATTTTCCACTCGGCTGATGGTGTTGAATTTAGCACTTAACGGGAGGCAACCCGTCATTCCAAAAATAAAGACCCGTCTAATTATCTGTCCGTACTCCACGTTCATTGCACCTTGAGTTCATCCTTAGACAGTTGATCCCACCTCTAGTACACGTACCAGAGCTTGAAATCGTCTGCATCAGTCACTTTTGACCCGTTCACCCACCCGATATATCCTATTCTAAGTCCCTAACCTCAACACTATTTCACACCCTCTGTTTACAATGAGGACATTGCAAAACTTAGGCATGGGGGGGTGATAAAGTGCATACATATAGAACCAAGAAAGAGTCAGAAGGATTCTCACAAAAAAAATTCACATATGACAAAACCACAAAAAAATGAAAAATTATGAAAACGAACAAAAAAATGGGGGAGGGAGGAAATTTTGTGAGCCACATAATTATAAGGAGAAAAAGAGCAGAAATGACAAAAAGGAGCACAAAATGAAAAAGAAAAAGAGATAGTCATTAGTAAGAGATTAAAGAATTAACTGAAGTTCTAAACCACATCAAGGAAAAATAAAAATGAAAGAAATGTGCTAAGGAGACAAAAAAAGAGGTTAGCAGGAATGCTGATCTTAGGCCTCTTGGACTAGATTCTTAGGCTTAAAAATTCACGTATCCGCTAAGATCTGGATAATCCTCAAGAGGTTGGGGAAAATGCGAAGCTTAAGTATTAGGTTTAAGGCTTAGGAAGTATTCGGCCTCGTTAACTGACCTTCGGTTTGCAGGATTCGGTAACCTAAGCACCCCAATTCACACACAGTCTGGTTCAGTGCGCAAAAATATCAAAATCATGCAAAAAGAGTTTTAATGTTCTGAAAAATGTTGCCTAGATTAGGAGCGGCCGATCAACACAAGTTGATTTGGACGAGATCCCAGCACGAAGAGATGGGAAATTCCCCTCGAAGATGCGTAACAACATATCATCTCCTCGGTGCTTGTCTCTTAAGATATTTAAATATCCTACCGAGGGCATGTAAGCACTCTGCTGGTTCAGATACCATGGGCGGCATTATCACGAAATGTCGATCACCAGGGTCTGAATTCGGCCATGGAACACCATAGGCAGGATTATCTCGAAATCTCAAAATCCAGGGTTCTGGGGGTTGTCATGGGCGGTGCTATCACAAAGCATCGATTGCCAGGGACCCTTGAGGATTGATGATGGGGATGAGGAATTTGATACAAACCATGTTGAGAAGCCAACCCAAAGCTAGAAATAGAAAGAAAAGAGAGAGAAAGCTCTCCAAACAAATAAATCTTCTATCTCTCTTACAAAAAACGCACTGCAAACTAAACCTAGGCTAAAAATGTCTCAAGCATGGGTGCTTTAACCACGGAGTCCAACAAACCCTAGGATAGTTTCTGTGGGCCTTAAAAACCTTTGCGGAAGACTGAGGCTAAAGCGGGTTAGGTCTAGATTTTGGTTGATACTTGAGTACCTCTAGGCCTATTGTTGGCATTCTAACCTGATCACAAAAGAAAAAGAAAAGCACTTATCATAACAGATGACAGACACTTAGGGTCTAGAACAGAAGTTAAAACCTTGAAATTTTGTTAAGGGACTAGCAAAAGCTAGGCATGGGGGTATCATGAGAGCCTCATCATGAGCCATAACTAGCTTATTTTGACCTAATAAAGAGAATAAAAGCTCTTACATAACCTAGAGAAGGGATTAATTGAAGGAATAAGTGTTCTAAGAAGAAAACATGAAATAAGGGTTAAAACTGTAATTTTACCATTCCAGTACATAAACAGGATTTCTCAGAGGCAAAACATAGGTCAAATGGTCTGAATAAGATAAAAAGTGGGTTGATTCAATCAGAAATGGGTTCATGTGTAATCTAGGAATTAAATGACATTCTGTAAACCTAAAACAAACCTGCTTAATTCGATAAGGTTCTGGTCAGGATAAAAATCAACTAAACCCTCTAAAATTCATGAAAAAATATCCCCTAGGGTTTAGAACCTTCACATTGGCCTTTGGAACCTATTTTGACCTAAATTAGGGTCCTAGCTCATCAATTGACCTAATTTGGATTTTTGCGTAAAATATCCAGTCAAACATGGTCAAACCTAAAATCCAACTTCACCATTAGATTCCTTAGGTCCAAATTAGGTTTGTGCCAAATTTGGACTTATGGGGAGTGAAGGTTTTCGGGCCCTACCAGGAGGGGTGACGTAATAATATGCAGAAATAATATAAACAATCTCACAAAAAATCAATCGCACAAGTACACAAAGATTTTTTAGGTGGAAACCCAAACCGGGTGAAAACCGCCACCTAACCCTCTCGAGTTAGGATTTTCCGATCAACCTAGTTGATCAAATCCACTAACCGAATCACTTTAAAACGAGGGTGATTCAACCTCAGTACAACCACGCTACAAGTACGAGGGTAGCGTTCCTCAACCCCTTCTCTCCACGAGAAGGATTTTGTCTCGCGAAGGAGACGGGAATTCGCAAAGCGAATACCCAACCAAAAGACAAAGATAAAATAAACAACAAACCTATAGAGCCAACAAAGTAATAAACCTAAGCTTCTATAGGAATTAGGAAACTCCCCTTTGCAAGGAGTGCGTCGACGATGACGTGGGTGCGTGAGCCACGCAACGGTGCAATGTCGCTCTCGTGAACAACGGCGGGAGAGCGGGTGCGTGAAGGTTTGATGCTCTCAAGGGAATGGAGCTTAAGCTTGGAGAGCAAGATCTTTTCTGGACACAAAAGAGTGTGAAAGTGTGTAGCTAAGTGTATCCAAGTGTGTATCTTGTGTCTTTCTTTTTGTATGTGGGTGTGTAAAGGCTCCCCTCTATTTATAGAGGCCTTAGGAAGGCTTTGGAAGGCTTAGGAAAGGTTCTATAGCCGTTGGGAACAAAGTCCAAGAGAATCAGGCCGAAATCAGGACAATGATTACATTTGACAGGGTTATCAGACGTCTAACTCTGGCATCAGACGTCTGGAAGGCCACTTTAAGACGTCTGATTTAAATGTCAGACGTCTGATTCTATGTGGGTTTCTCCCTGACTTGGATCAGATCTAAACAGGGTTTCTGTTCAAGTCTATCAGACGACATACAGGACGTCTGGAACTATGTATGGACGTCTGGAAACCTACTTTTACTGTGGGAATTGATTTCCAAACGTTGCAACGGCTAGAAAATCTCTGAGAAGAGATTTTGGGTCAGTGAGGCAAAACGGTCAATTATCAGACGTCTGGTAAGTCCTATGGACGTCTGATAAGGCTCTAACGGTCATATTCTTCAGTGTTTTCTAAGCCAGCCAATGGTCCACTAATTGGACGTCTGGCAAATCCATCAGACGTCTCCTAAGACGTCTGAACTAAGGTCTGGACGTCTGATTTCATCAGACAGAATACTAACTCCAGCCTAACAGTTATCAGACGTCTGAAACAACAGTCAGACGTCTTAAAATACTTTATCAGATGTCTGATTTGGGAATTAGACGTCTGGAAGTGCTGTTTGAACCCTATATTGGTTTTCTAAGTATTCTACAGAAAACCTAAGTATCCTAGGGTTGTGCCGGTGTTCCTAGGACTACTGTCAGGGTACTTTGAGGCTCTTTAACATAATATTCTAAGGAAAATAAAAAGAGCAAGAAAATAAAGACAAGAGATACAAGAAAGGATTAAAAAGAATCTATCCTATTCTTCTTGTCTTCTATCTTCAATCTGTCGCTCCACGCGAACCTCCTCTATTCTTCATTAAGCTCCTCCAATCCGTCCTGGATGCGAGCTCGAGTTCCGTCTAAACACGTCCACATTTGCAATTGACCTGAAATCTAGGACTCAAATTGCAAATGTTAAATAACACGTGTTTTCTTATCATCAAAACAAATGATCGTGGTGCTCTAGCACCAACAGGGAGATCATCTTGACCTACTTTGCAAATTAGTACACCCAATTACATTTTGGCCCATATCTTTTGAAAACCATTACACAAACCCCACTAGCTTCCTCGCCACTCTTACAAACAGGTTCCTCCGCCATTAATGGGGAGAAATCCTACTCTGGCGAGGAATGGAGGAGGAATGGTGCGCGCAATAAATTGATTTTGTGTTCTCAGCTCTTCGCCTCGAGACACACATGGGGTGAGGTCCCTCACCTATACACGCCTCATCCGTAAATTCACCCCGCGGACCTGGCAACCCGACCCGACTATCCTCCTCAGCACTCCTCGCGCACCACACCCACGTCGATGCGCCTGGACCCGGGCACGCAACTCGACCCGATTACCCGGCTCTGGGAGAGCGTACTGAAGAGTGATATATAGAGAGAGAGAGACGCAGGTGTGGGTAGAGGGGTAGGTTTTGCTCTCTTCGGTTTGTGAAGGGAAGGAGAAGGAGAAGTGAAGCTGACACTTAGTCGCAGCGGAAAAAGAGAAGGAAAGGCAGAAGGAAGAGGCAAAGCCAAAGAGAAGAGGAAGTCAGAGAGTTAAGGCTGAAGAAGGAAGAAGAAAGAAAGAAAGGGAAAGACAAGCAGAAGTAGAAGAAGAAGGGAAGCAGAGGCAAGAAGGAAGAAGAAAGGCAAGAGAGCTACAGAGAAGAAAGAAGAAGCACACGGCCAAAGAAGAACAGAAGAAAGAGAGGAAAATCAAAGAAAGTCAGAAGAAGAACAAGAAGCAGATAGGAGAAACATCTTTTTAAGACGTCTGATCTCATGATCAGATGCCCACTTTCTCTATTTTTACCACAATTAACTTTTAAACTCATGCATATATATTCTAAATTAAGTTTTGAGTAATTAAGTGTTCAATTACATTATTGAGATTAGTGAATAGATTCCATTTTCTCCTTATGTTCGACCTCGGATACTTAGGTTTTCGAGTAAAAAATTCTTATTTGTTGACAACGCTTGGTCACCTATACTACGATGTAACTGATTGTTAAAACACGATCAAGCCGCGTGAACAGAAGGCATCAATTACATTTCTTATTCTTCCTCCTTCTACAACTCCTCTACCTTCTTCTTCCTATCTTCTTTGCCTCCATCTCTGCATCTTCTTCCGAAGCATCCGTTGAGCCACCTCGACGGATCGTTGCTGCTATCCTCAACCTCTCCAAAAGGCCACCACGGACCACCCATGGTGCCCTTGTTCTACTACATAGATAGTTTATGTTCATGCTTAGAATTTGTTTAGTTATAGTTACATGTATGCAATTCATGTTCAAACTCTTTGCTTGATATATATATATTGATTTATTGTCTATGCTATTTAGTAATTAGATTTAAACCAAAAACATGAAATCAAAAGCATTTTCTGCTTACCTAAGATCGACCGGGACTCACCAATTTTGTTTATTTATTTGTCAAGACGTAGTTCGTGCTATACTACAGCGCATTTATCTTTTACGTGATCTACGTCCCGAACAGTCAGTCCTTTTCATTAACGGGTATGCACTAAGTAGTACAACATAGAACAGAATAGGGGTCGCACCCCTCACCAGTCTGCGTACCCTCACCCGACTATCCCGGTTGGCCCCATAGGCCTAATAGGGGTCGGTGTAGGGAGGCCATTCCTACCCTGGGTCCTAACCTAAGGAAAAGCTAGCTCTCTCCCTACACAAGGGGTGAATAGCTCTCCTCGGTACATATGTACATGAGGGTCAACTCACCCCCTAAACTAGAGTCCAAGCAACAATCATACCACACTGTAGACAAGTTATTCCATCATTATCTAAGTTCGTACCATAGCAGGTAATTTATTCTTCAAGTATACCTTAGTGTTCAAGTACATCTTAACTATTGCTGTTACCCACTTCATTCAATGGTAGTTCCATCCATTAAGAGAAAACAAACATCTTTTATGTTTAGGTTATATCCAATAAGGTCCATGCATTGAACATAAGCATGCATCGTTGTCATTCTTAGGGTTTATTTCATATCGAGCATGCTATATGATATCATACACATTTAGCAAACAACCCTGGATTAAGTTACTAACTTAATACCTAACCGAAATGGCTAGGGTGGCAATCATCAATTTCTGTAACTAAACGGGGCATAAATGACTTCAAACTTGTGTCTCATAACTTAGGTTCCAAATATAAATCTCTATTTTGACATTCACTTAACTGAACCAATGATGAAGGTAGAGGAAGACCACTCTACCTATGGGTACGGGAGATATGGGGGCACAAGCGGCGGATCCTGACACCTCCACATGTCCCGTACGCACCGCGGAATTGGGACCTACACCAAATTAAGGGTCAAACGAGCATCAAACACATTGATCAACATTTCAGCATACAAAAATTAATTCAAAACAATGTTGAAATGGCTCTAAAATGTAGGAAAAATCAAGAGCTTTCCAACAATACCTTGGTTGCACGATTCTGACCGACCCAAAAGCCCTTCCTGGTTTGCTTGAATCAAACGGGTGGTCGATCTGTGGAGCCGGGTTCAGGTCAAAACAGGCCCTCACACACCCGCACCCACGTGCCCATGCACACCCGCAAGCTTGCGCACCCACGTGCCTAATATCTGGTACCTGTATGCTCAATTACACCCAGCGCTATGATGACTGGGCAGCAAATGGAGCAGAAACCTTATATGCAGCATCGGCCACTTGCCAGTGCCCAATGTGGCACCATGTTGATGCCTAATTCAGGCATGAGCAGCGTGATCTGGAGGCTATTTTGGGCATCGATTTGAGTGCCCTAATTATGTTCAAATTGAAATTAAATTATATCATTAGAAAGCCCTTACATAAGGCTACAAAATTATATAGTTAATTTGCAAAAATAACTTATTTAATTATATTTAAAAATTACTTAAAGTTAGTGGATTATACATGTTAATTTAGAACTTAATTCTTTAATTAATGTATAAATTAATAAATTTATCATTCAATTGGCCTATAAATTAGTTAATTTACATAATAAGGTATTTATTACATGTTTTTACTTTATTTTTGATCATTTATTTTAATTTATGTACAATTATATACATGTTTTTATTAGATATATACATAATTTAGTTATAAATACTATTATATAGTATAAATATATTATAAATAGGTCAAAAATATTTAAAACTAATATATATAAGGATACAACATAAATTACTTCAATAATAACTTAAACTACTAATTTAGTTAATTTTAACTTAATTACACGCAAGACCACTATTCATCTTCTCCAACGCACTGAACCCATCACACCACCGTTACCCCTGCCGCACCATCATCACCTCCGGCCGGCATCCTCAGCCAAGTTCACCAATGTGCTCACCACATCACACCATCGACCATCACATCTATCACTATCACTCCGGCCACCGTGAATGCCCAGTCACCAGACCCCTTCCCTTCGGCTGGCCACCTCTGACCGCCATCTTCAAACCTGTCACCTCCGTCGGCGTCCCCTCGCTCCAACCAACCCCCACCAGCAGCAGCTCCTCCGATGAAGCCTCCACGTGCGTGCATGGTAGGGAAGAACTCCCCTTTTTTGCTACAGTAACTTACGTATTAAAATTTATGTATTTTGCCATTGTAGTATTCACCATTCAGTTATTTAAAGGATATTATATTGAGATGATTTTTCATGTGAACTACATTCTTGATTAATTGCATAGAATGATGATTTATGTTCGAAATGAGTTTGTAATAGTTTGAATGCTTACCTATTGATATTCCTGAATAGACAAGGCACCATTAATTATTTTAATAGGCTAGTACCTCCCTATGGAGACGACCTAATCAATTTCGTGATTAGATTTCAAATATTAAATGTTTTAAAAAGTGATTTTCAACCACGTAATTAAATACAACGACGCAATATTTCATGTGCAGAAATTCATTGAAAGCGAAGATCGACTTTTCAATGCACATGACTTAAACTATCAGGTAGCTAAGTTGAGAAAGTCGATATTGCTAACAATCATGGGTAACTTGTGTTAAAAAGTTAAATTATTTGTTCAAAACTTAAACTCTATGTCGCTGATTTAAATAATTTGTTGTAAACTTAAATAATATGTCCTTAAATAATGTGTCGCACTCACACAATCCTCAAATTGGACATGACTTAAACTATTTGTCTAAGTTCACAAAGTCTATTTTGCTTACCATCGTGGGTAACTTAATTCGACTTTTTACAATAGTCATCAAACAATCACAATAAAACACTGTTGTTGGATTTTTGTCCCCGGCAACGACGCCAAAAATATGATCATCGACGATCGGTTCACACTAAAAAGGGGTTTTAAAATGTCATTGTTGCAGTATAAGTCACAAATATAAATCGATGTCGCATCAATTTTATTTATTTGCTTAATTTTTATTGGTTTATTCCAAGTCATTCACTAGAAGGCATTATTGATATGCATCACTCTCTAAGTCCAAAACATTCCTTTATTTCAAAAATGTTTATTTTATTTGCAAGAATGAATGAAAGAATCAAACAATAAAATAATTTAGTTAATTATATACAAAAGAATGAATAAAAACACATTACAATGCTTGAAAACATTTGTACACAAACAAGCATAAAAAATTATGTATAATTATCCAAAAATGTTGATTTTATTTGCAAGAATGAATGAAAGAATCAAATAATAAAAGAAATTGGTTAATTGTGTACAAAAAAATGAATAAAAACACATTACAATGCTTGAAAACATTTGTACACAAACAAGCATAAAAAATAATGTGAATTACTTTATGTTAATTATACAACTAATATAGTTAAGACCTAAGTATAAGTACAAAAATAGTTAATAATATCTACCATACTAAATCATTATAACATACTAATATCTATAGTAACATATATAAGTGTCACTAAAACCTTAGTAAAATTATAAACATAAGGTAAAATTATATAATCTTATGTACAGTGACATACATAAATGTTAGTGTAGTCTTAGTAACATATTTACACTAAAGGCAAGAACTACTTATACTAACATACATATATATTCAGTGACGGATGAATCTGTCACTAAAGCCCTTGTTTTATATATTTACATATAAGAGCTCAAGCAACACTACTCTATATACGCTTATATATACTATACTATATTATTTATAGTATACATTATTTATTTACATTATATTATATTATTTATATACATATACATTATATACTATATACTTATATATATATATAGACACACATATACATTCGCACAGAACACACAGCGTACACACAACTCATGCAAAGGCACAGGGGCTAACACTTAGGCGATTTTCAACTTCTCACCACTTGACCGATTCACTTCTCTTCTCCTCACATCGATCTGGTTCAACTCAACCCAAAAATTGGTTTAGTAAGCGAGTAGCCTTTTCGAGGGATACACAGTAGCCATTTCTGGTTGGGACCAGACCTCTACTAGGGCCACCCTAGTTTAGTTATTAGGTGTATTAATTCCAGTTCAATGCTTGTTAATGGGCCCAATCAGGCCACGCACAATGCATGGCCCCCGACCCATGCACTGCACACAATATCCACAGGCCATATCAAGTTCGTAAGAGGAGATGGTGTTGTGGTATGGTGGTGCCTAGCACCGTGACAACTGGTGAGGCCATATGACAAAATCCTAATAAAGCGCTGCAACCAGTTGAAAGTTACTAATGTGGAACTTAAGGAAGTGCCAAATTGAGTGTTGCTGCCTACGGATGCTGTTCTGATTAGCCAACTTTGGCCCTCGATTTGAGGGCCATAATTTAATCTAAATTAAAATTCAATTATAGGGTTATGAAGCCCTTACATAGGGTTACATAATTATGTAATTACTTTACAAAAATAAGTTAGTTTATTATATCATTAAATTAGCTAAAGTTGATTGTTTATACATGTTAAGTTAGAGTTTAATTTGTTAATTACAGTATAAATTAGTTAATTAATAGTACAATTGACTTAATACAGAGTTAATATACATAACAAATTATTTACAACATATTTTTATGATATTTTATAAGCTTTATTTTAATTTATATACAATTAAATATTGGTTTAAGATAGTTTTTCATATAAATAAACTATAAATGCTATAATACAGTATAAATATGGTTTAAATAAGTTGGAAATACTTAGTATAATATATTACAAGTATACACTATAAATTATCTCAATATTAACTTAATTTACTAATTTATTTTATTTTAACTTAATAATTACCTAGTTAGCTTAATAACTTAATTATTTATTGTATATATATAATTAAATTAAATTACAGGTATTATATAGTACATAATATATATATATATAAATATGTATGTACAGCATTAATTACAGATATATATATCTAAATAGATTTATAGAATTACTTAGCATACAATTAAGTTATATAAATTAATATCTAATAATACAATAAAGTTATATAAATACTTAATTTAAGATGTATAATGCATATATAAGTTATTTATACTTATTATGTACATATTGTATACTATATACATATAGCTTAGATTAAATTACTATATACAAGTATATACATAATATAATGGTATTTATGGGTATTTTGGGGTTTTTCTAATTTTTATGGGTTTTATATAGATAGTAGAGATAGGGGATGAGAGAGAAAGAGTGAGATGAGAGAGAGAGTTGTTTTTGGTATTTTTGAAGTTTAGTTCTTTTATTAAGTTCCAAGGTATACTGAACCGTCGGCTGGTATGTTCTACCAAGATGAGGGTTTAGAATGCCTTGAAACTTGGAGCACACTTAGAAATAAACCTAATCTTAACCAAGACACATTTATTTTTTTTTTTGGAATTTTTATATAATTTTTATTTATAAACAAAGTTCACCAATTTTAGGCCTTGTAGAGTGTTTATAAAGGGAACCTAAGGCCTTGAAGTGAGGTCTAGTGCCTGGAAAGGTGGTTTGGGCATCTCAAAACATCCAACACACTATATGAAACATGCATGAGCAGTTAAGCACGATTTCCACTTTAGATTTCATTAAATTCTAGTTTGGACAAATTGTACAAATGAAAAAGCTGACAAAAGAATTGAAAACTAAATGACAAGTAATTCTAATTGAATTTCAATCAATTAAAAATGCATGAATGCTTGTTACATTATGTTCTAACACTACATAATATGTCAACCTCTCAAACACTCAAAACCCAGATAAAATCCCAATTCAAATCATCAACCAACACAGCCAAACTGTGGCTGCTGTCAGATGGTAACAACAGCTGCTGCACAACAGCAACTTAGAATTTTAGCAGCTGCAGCTGCTACTATTGCTGTTGCTATCCAAATTCAAACCAGATAAACTCAAGAACAAATGAAACATTCATTTAATCAGACGTCTTAACTGCAACTTTTACTGTAGTTAAAACTCTGATCAGATGAGTATTTCCAACATTATACTTCTCTAAAATCATAGATCGAGAATGATTTTAGAATTTAAAACCATGTCGCCCCAAATGGGCTATTGATTTGAAGCACCTAATTGAATTGTTCATTTAGAATTCCTACACACCATTGATTGGTGTACAAGAGTTCTAAGTGATCATGTAAAACCAATTGGATCCCTGCTCAAACCTAAGTCAGGAACACTGACTTTTCTTGGCATGGCTCTCCAAGAAAGAATAAGAAAAATAGTATCCATGATTCAATTGGGTGCAAAGCAAGCACTCGATGAAAATCCTATTCATTGAGTTCCAATTCATTGCCATAAGCTCAATTGGACTCCAATAAAAACATTCACTCGATTAAAATACCAAATTCAAACCCAAATATCCCAATCAGATGTTCAGATCAAAATAATCATTAATCAAGCAAATTCCATCCAAATAAAACCACGATGAGGACCCTTGTGAACAATGGAGTGGATGAAGGGGTCCTCTGATGAGTTAGCGCTCAATCAGATCTGAACGCTATATAGCATCGAATCTGATTGATGCTTCAATGGATGCGTGGAAAAATGATAAAAACTTGAGGGAAATCAGAAGGAGCAATAGTGATATGAAGGGGAAGATTAATGCGTCAAAATGGAGGTAGAAAAACACCTCTCTGATCTGAATTTATTAGAGCAGACAAGATCGAATCTATGCTAATCTACTCCTAATCTGCACTAATCCATCAAACCAGTCAACTACTGAATCCATGACCTAATGCATTAATTCTACTCTACTAAATCTAAACTACACTAACAATTACTCTAAACTACTCTAAAAAGCAGGGAAATCCTAATCTAAAGGAGGAATGAGAAGCCTGGGTTGCAGCTGGTCACTACAGTGATGAAGGGAGATGAGGACTCCAGCGAGGAATGAGGTCCCTAGGCTGCAGCTGGTCACTACAATGACGAATTTGAGGAGGGAGAGCCACACCCCTGCCACATGCGCAGTTGATGAAGGATGAAGGAGAGTTGGAGAGTAAAAAAAGGAATTAGCTCAGAAGGAGGGAGTCGATTAGCATGTGCACAGCTTAGGGGAGGTCCTTAAGTAGATGGGTCACTGGATCAGAGCACCACAAAGGTGTGAGATTATACACCTAGGGCACCGACGGTGAGGATGAGCTAGCAGGGGCATGCGAAGTCCAAATCAAATTGTGGCCATTGGATGAGATCAGGGGGAAAAGGTGACTGCATGAGCCGAAGCATGCGAAGCTTTGATTGGAGCTGGGCCATCAGATCGTGGATCAAGGAAGCGACAGTTGACATTGAAGGTGTTCTTTGCGGCTACAATGCACTGCTTGGCTACAACAGGTGTATTGGTGGTTTTGCAAAGAAGCTCTCTGAGGGCGAAGGGGTAGAACAATAGCACAGAAGGCCGTTAGTGGTGAGAATGCAATCAGAGCAGTCCCTAAGTGTTACAAAAAGGTCCCTACTGGCTATTAAATCAGTCCTTAGCATATTTTTACGCATGAAATGAGGATGACCTAAGGACCTAACTGAAAAGCCATTAATGCAAGGTCCTAATGATGTCCAAATGCAACCAAATTTTTATTTAAGCTTAATTGAACATTAAGCAAGTTAATTATACTTTTGATTCGAACTTTTGGACTCAAATGTTTGTTAAATTTGCAATTGGATCATCATTTTATAATAATGAATAGAATATCTCATTTAATGATCTAATTTCATATTTTTAACACAGATTTGATATTTTAGGTCTTTTTCACTATTTTCCACACTTAACTGATTTCATATGTTAATTTAGTAGTGTTTAACCTAGTTTCTAGCTTAACTTGGGCATTTTAGCTATAATGAGCCACACCTTATTATAACTTGTGTTAAAAACTTAAATAATTTGCTCAAAAATTAAATTATTTGTCCTTGATTTAAATTATGTTTTATAAACTTAAATAATATGTTCCTAAGTTAAATAATGTGTCACACTCATAATTATTTCTGTCTAACTTCTCAAACTCTATATTGGTCCCCATCGTGGGTTACTTCTATTAAAGACTTAAATTATTTGTTGAAAAAGTAAATTATGTGTCACTAATTTAAATTATGTGTTGTAAACTTAAATAATATGTCCTTAACTTAAATAATATGTCACACTCATACAAACCTCAACACATAATTATTTAAGTTAGGAACATAACCTTAACTCTAAGCAGACAAACTATCTCAAAACCCGTCAAATGATGGCTTGAGCCACTTAAGTAGGGGATGGTGATTTTGTGTTTTTAACATATTATTTAAGGCTAGCATAAATTATTTAAATCAATAACATATTATTTAAGTTTGAGACAAATAATTTAATTTTCAGACATACTATTTAAGTTGAGAACACAACCTTAACTTTAAGTACCCAAACAATTCCAAAACCCATCAAACGATGACTAGAGGCCACTCAAGTAGGGGATGGTAGTTTTGTATCTCTGATATATTATTTAACTTTGATGCAAACTATTTAAATCAATGGCATATTATTTAAGTTTCAGGAAAATAATTTAATTTTCGTACATATTATTTAAGTTGAGAACATAACCTTAACTCTAAGTTCCCAAAACTATCCCAAAACTCATCAAACGATAGTTCAAGGCCACTCAAGTAGGGAATGGTGGTTTTGGGTCTTGGACACATTATTTAAGTTTGACGTAAATTTTTTAAATCGGTAACATATTATGTAAGTTTTAGGCAAATAGTTTAATTTTCAGACATATTATTTAAGTTGAGAACACAACCTTAACTCTAAGCACACAAACTATAGCAAAACCTGTCAAACGATGGCTCAAGGCTACTCAAGTAAGGGATAATGGTTTTGTGTCCCAGATATATTATTTAAGTTTGACGCAAATTATTTAAATCAGTAACATATTATTTATGTTTTTGGCAAATAGTTTAATTTTCAAACATATTATTTAAGGTGAGAACACAACCTTAACTCTAAGCACGTAAATTATAGCAAATCCTGTCAAACGATGGCTCAAGGCCACTCAAGTAATGGATGATGGCTTTATGTCTTGGACATATTATTTAACTTTAATGCAAATTATTTAAATTAGTAACATATAATTTAAGTTTTAGGCAAATAGTTTAATTTCGAACACAACCTTAACTCTAAGCACGTAAATTATAACAAAACCCGTCAAACGATGGCTCGAGGCCACTCAAGTAGGAAATGATGGCTTTGTGTCTTTGACCTATTATTTAAGTTTGACGCAAATTATTTAAATTAATAACATATTATTTAAACTTTTGGCAAATAGTTTAATTTTTACACATATTATATAAGTTGAGAACACAACGTTAACTCTAAGTGCCCAAACTATTCAAAACCCGTCAAGTAATAGTTTGAGGCCACTCAAGTAGGGGATGATAGTTTTGTATCTCTAACGTATTATTTAAGTTTGATGCAAACTATTTAAATCAAAGGCATATTTACATTTTATACAAACTATTTAGGTTACAAACACACTTGTAGTCAAGAGTACTCTTGACCGTTATGCTTAAAACGGTCGATAATACATTTATTCTCAACTGTTACTTAAACGGTCGAAGATGTCCATCGCAAACATTGCTTTTTCTACTAGTGAGTACACCTTTCAAAAGAGTGAAAATAGGTGGGAGAGATGATATTAGATGATGAATGAGATTTCCTTGAAGTCATTACTTCAACTGACCTACCATGAAGATCTATAGAAATGGTAGAAAATGGAAATGAAGATTCAAAAGATAAACCAAGTTACTACTAACAAGTTGTCATGGGAGCTTTGATCGCGAAAATATGCGGTTTGTTAATTAGGCAATTTAGTGTCATTGCAATGCGTAAATCCGCTTTCACTTTTAAATTTGTATTGCTAGATAGTGGGGTATCTAGGGTCGTCCAAGGAGGCAATATGTTTGCAAAATTAATTCTCTTGCTTACAAAATAGATCTCAACTTTCTTTTTGGTCTTTTTCAATATATCATTTTTATGTTTTTGAAATTAAGGCAACATGCGAAATTGTTGGCGAGAAAGTGACTTACACTTAACTCAATACACTACTTCTAAAGTGGCAAGTAGAGCCTCTCCCTAAGCTCACTCTAGGCAAGTGGAGGCCAAGAATAATTAGGGAGAGGGAGTGAAAAATGCTAAAAATAAAGCAATTAAAAATGCAACTAAAGAAGGCAACTTGATTAATGAGAAAGTGTTGTACAAAAACCCTAGTAGAGGAAAGCTTCTACAACTAGAATTATAAGTACAAAGTAAAGAAACACTAATCCATTAAAAATTGATGAAGAGGGCAGGCTCCTTGCTCCAAGCCTAGTAGCTCCTGGGCTTGAAAAGAAGTGCTCCAACTCTTTGTCTCTGAAAGCTCCACCAAATTGATGTCCTCCAAAGCAAGCCCTAAGGGGGCGTGCCCTAAGCTTTTCTCCAAGGGTGGACGTGCACCCTAGGTCCTTCTCCTTTGCCTGGCCATCCTCCTTGAGATGGAAAGGTCCTCCTCCTTGGCATGGCCCAAGTTGAAGAGAGTGGGGAGAAGAAGGCACCAAAGGGGCTGGTGATGTGCCCCCTTAATCTTCTTCTCTACTCCTTATCCTTGGCCATAGGTATAGGTGGATGTAGGTGGAATAATACACTAATGGAGGATGGGAATTATGTGGTGGTAGGGTAAGGTATTTATAGGATGGGAAGGGGGTGGTTATGGTGTTTTTTTATAGGGAAATGAAGGGGTGCTTGGATATTTTTGGAGGGAAAAATGGGAGGGAAATGAAGAGGTGCCTTGGTTTTCCCTCCACAAATACCTTCTAGAAGGCAATTTTGGAGGGAAAAAATGGAGGGTGGAGATGGGTTTTGATGGTGGATGTAGGGTGGTGATGGAAGGGATAGTTGGCACCAAAATAAAGTAGGAGTAGGTGGTCTTTTTGCTGGAGCTTAGGTAGTAGGGTAGTAGGGTGGTAGTTTTTGGTTCCATGGAGGTGGACTAGCTAAGTTAAGCAGATTAGCTAGCTTAGCTAGTAGGGAGTAGAGTTGGAGGCATTTGGAGCTAGGGTTTTCAGGGAGAAGAGTTGGAGGTAGTCATCTTGAGCTGCATTAGAGTTGGTGGCTGCTGAAGAAAGCTACAAGGTGCTACCTTAGCTGTCTTGGCTTGCTAGTTCTTTGCTAGCTACTAAGCCAAGCTAAAGCAAGCTGGCTTCTGCCATAATGATCTGTGAGCTGGGTCTAGTGCTCCGGGGGAGAATCAAGTTGGTTGAGGCAGCTAAGGTAGCTTAGTTCAACTGAGTTGATCTAAGCTGAGTCCCCGGGAGCTGGACTTGAGCTTCCTGAGCTGGGATGAGTTCTTCATCAGCTGGCTAGAGTTGAATGGAGATAGATGTAGCTGGATCTAAGCTGGGGTGAACTCCAGTCAACTCAGCTGAGCTAGCTAGAGCTCCCTGTGGACCAGTGGGAGCTGAGATGAGCTAGACTCAGCTAAGTTGAGCTGGATCTAAGCTAACCTGAGCTAAGGTGAGCTAAGATGAGCTCTCTTAAGCTGCCATTCAGCGGAGATTAGCTAAATGGAGCTGGGATAAGCTAAACCTAGTCCACGTGAGCTAGGTTCCAGTTGTGGTGAGCTGGATCAAGCTGAGTTCCAGCTAGCCTGAGCTCCTCCTTCACCAATTGCCTTCTCGAGTGCTAGGGTTTTAGGGATCTGTATATCTGTTCCTCCCTAACACTCACAAAAACATATTAAAAAGATAATAAAAAAATGCATTGCATGCCTAACCTAATTTATGCCTAAATGCAGCCAAAAATCTGTTTGCGGAGTAAAATCCTAAGAGCTAGCTTTGTTTTAATGCATAAGAATGATGATAAACTGGCTTTTATCAAGCTTCATCCAATTGTGTTAAGCCTAATGTGTCGCTCCATCATTAGCAATAAGGGAAATCAGTTGGCTTGTTCTGTGGCAATCCTAAGTGAAGTCCATCCATGGTTACTACAGAATTTATGTAGCTGTTGAAATAGTTGCCTCTTTTTTACAACACTGTCCATAGAATATGCCCCCAATATCCAACTTTGAAACATCTCCTAGAAGATGTGCTCTCCATCTCACACTCAGAAAACATATAAATAGTCACGTGAAAATTTGCTATATTATCATGTCAGCACTCCACTATATCATAATCAAATATCCATCATCCTGATAGAACTATGAAGAATAGCCTCATCTCTTTCCAGCCTAATGAGCCATCAATGCAGAATGACTTTCTTATTCCCTGGAAGTCCCACCATGTCCTCTGCAAAAATACTTCCAAAGAATGGCAATGATTTCATTTTTTTAACAAACACATAAGGGCTTGGGTTGCCCCTTTTCTTGAACTCCTAAAGAAATCAAGTACAAAATATCCTCTCACCAAGGCGTATACAAATGAAAAGAAAATAAATACAAAAAAAAAAAAATAAAACATACAAGTCTTGTACAAGAAAAGCAATAGCAAAAATTGATGTGAGTTGCTATAAGTTCCTAACTCCATCTCCAAGCAAACAATGAATCTTCAATCTTGATCCATCTTTAAGTAGTAGAGCCTTCAATCTGAAAATTCTTCTACAAATTCTTCTGAAAATCAATAGCATCATTCTTTCATTTTAGTTAACTTCCAATTCCTCATGTCCATGACAGTAACAACCTTCATCTGGTCTATCCAAGCAATCCATCTTCAATCTTCAACCCAATTAGTTTAGCAGCATCAACTCAAAACTTTAAACTTATCTGAAAATAAATGCCAAGGATCATCATCTTTTTTTCCAGAAAAGCAAATCAATTGACGAAGAATAAGAAAGGACTTAACTTTTGTGCACATATCCTGTTAACGTGCGAAATTGATGTTTTAAAATTGCTTCATTGTAATATAGTTGAAATAGAGTGAAAATAAATAAAATTTATAACTCGAATGAAATCCAAGGTCGAACTCAGGGAGCAAGTGTTGCAATTAATCTCAAGGATCACAATATCACCATAAATATGAGCAAGTAAGAATGATATATATATGAAAACCAATGTCAGTGCAAAAAGAATGGGGTAAAATGGTGATCTAAATCACCAATTACCCTTTTAATTATGCCCACAATAATTCTCAAATAGCTAAATAATAGTGATCAACCAATTATTCCACGTCAGTAAGCAACCAATATAGCCACAGGAACACAGAACCAATGAAATCAGATGACAGATAAGGTGCTTAGATGCCTTAATAGCAAAGGCTCAAGGTCCTCTCTTCTTCTTTCTCCGCCCTTTCTTCTCTCTTCCTCATGTACAAGGGCTTCGCATAGTTCTTCCAATAACCAAGTGTTGAGGCATCACTCTACAGAGCAAAACCCCCCACCCTCCTCTATTTCTCTTCTTACTGTCAAATCTGAGGCTAACCGAACCCATAATCGGGCAATCAGGCAGGTATTCGGGTCGAGAACAGGGTCCAGGGTCACCGGTGTGAGGTAGTGACCGAGGAGTGAGAGGCTTGTGAAGAGAGACCCAACCCCTCGTGTACTGGGCGAGGAGTCGGGTTCACAAAATCAATATATGTAGCGTTGCAAGCTTCTAGTCCCACGATGTGGCACTATCTAGTCCCTGTTCCTCGAGCGAGTAGCAGCTGGTAAAGAAGCCTCCAATTGAGGTAGTACATGCGGCCGAGGATTCCAATTGATGACCTTATGGTGTGCTTGGGTATCAATCGTTTAACTTAGGAGTGCTATCAAGAAGCTTTGTGGGTGCAAGACTGAAGGCACAATCGAAGGAATCGCGGTGGCAGCAGAGGTCCAATGAGGTACCTGAAAGCATGAACAGGTCTTGCGGCCAAATCAAATATGCTCAGAAGTTTCGTGCGAGTGAGGTGAAAGTGGTGGTGGTGGTGGCATGCGATGAAAGTGCATGTGTGAGTGTGGTGAAGGTGTAGGAGTGCAAGGGTGGTTGTGTTCGATGGAGGGATAGGGCGAGCAATCCCCTCAATTTCTTGAGGGGTTTTACTTGCATTGACTCGGCAGAGGTGTGAGAGTTGATAGTGGGTGATTTGGTGGCGTGAGGCAGTGGGAATGCCTCGCCAAAGGTATGCCGGAGAGGTGGAAGATGGAGTTGGAGCAAGCGTGGTAGTGGTCGAAACGGAGTTGTGGCGGCATGGTTGTGATGAGTAGATGATAGGGAGTCGTCAAGGCTAAGTAGAAGACGAAGGGGAGCGGAGATGGCACTAGTTGTGGTATGGCCAGCCTCTGGTGGGGTAGAATGGCGACAACAAAGGGTTAGAGAACACCTCGCCGGTATTGCAAGGTGAGGAAGAGAACGAGGAGTAGGAGCCAACCTCCTGTCGTATGTGGCGGCCAACGAAGAGACTAGAGGAGGGAGGTCGCTGGAGCGAGGTGGAGCAAGCCAAAGGTTGGAGGAAGGAGAGGGATTTTTTGGTATATTTCTCGCTAAGGAGGTAAGTGATGGGTCGACCCGGACAGGTTGTTAATATGATATTTTTATCGTTGAAATATGTATAGTGGTTAACCTAATTTGGACCTAACCATCTCTTTACAAAAATTTTTAACCTGGCCTAATTGATTTTATCTTGTCACTTTTAGGCCCAGGGTCAAACTCAGGGAAGTGGGGTTCGAGTCAAATTTCTACGTTTTCCTTAAAACGCATCTCTTCCGTTCATTTATTGTGTTTTTGGTGTTTTTCTTATTTAGGTTTTTTATGGTAATCCTTGTTCTTGAGGCACACCCTCAAAATTGTGTCCTTGGCTTTTAGCCAAAACAGAGTTCCAAACACGCCTTGCTACTCGCAAGAAGGGGTACCTGCAAATCAAAGATTATCTTTTCTCTTTTATATATTTTTTTTATCTTTTTACTAAGGAAGCTAACAGACAGAAAGTAAATATAGTATCTATAGATATATATATATGTAGTATATATATAAAGGGGTGGGGGTGGAGGTGACGATGGAGTGTAGCACTATGTCAAGTCAGTCGATGTCTAGAGAGACGCAACCAACACGACTAGGTGCCGCGTGGAGTGTGGATGGAGGATGGATGATGAATGTGTCCACGCTTTTTGTACGTGTGTATCGGGGAATATCAGCAACTGGTGCAGATATTCCCGCAATATCGCGTATGGCCAATAACGTGAAAATATATATATGTGTATGTATATAAGTAAATATATCTATATATATATATATATATAAATGTATAGGTATATATGTATAGATATATATAGATATATATATGTGTATATATATATATAGGTGTATATGTATATATGTATGTATATAGCTATATATGTATATATGTATATAAATAAATGTATATAATACTATATAGATGTATATATATATGTATATAAGTATATGTATCTAGATATATATGTATATATATATGTATATAGATATGTCTATATATATATATGTATATATATATATATAAGTATATGTATAAGTATATAGATATATATAAGTAGATATATATATATATATGTTACTATATATATGTATACGTATATATATATATCTATATATATGTACTTATACTAGTGTTTATGTGTGTGTGGGTGCTACGAATGCGTGCCCCAGACATCTTTTAAGACGTCTGGGAAGTGGCCCAGACGTCGGACCAGACGTCTGGGATCACATCCAGACGTCTGGGATCGTTTCCAGACGTCTGGAAATCAGTTATTTTCGACACGCGCGGGTCGTCTGCGCGCCTGAGCGCGCACACCGCATATTCGCTTATTCTTCTCTCTGCGGCTGCAGACGCCGCTGCCGTGCTCTCTCTCTCCTCCTCGCGCTTCCCTAAAAACACCACGCCTCCCCTCGCTTCCGTTGCCTCCACCCCTTTCCTCTTCTTCTTCCAGTGAGCGAGCGCGAGAGCGAGCGTGGGGTTGCTGCGGCAGCGACGGCCGCAGTGAGCATGGAGGGGGTGCTGCGTGCGAGAGCGGCGCTCAGCCGTGAGGGCGAGCTCGCCGGGGCTGCCAGGGCCGGCCGGTGGGAAGCGCAGCGGGCGCAGAACGACGTCGGAGGCCTGCTGTGGCTCGAGCAGCATGCGCACGAGGTGCAACGAGGCGCGGCATCGCGAGCGGAGGGCGAGTCGCACCCTGGTTCTGGAAAAATTTCCAGAATCAGACGTCTGTGCTGATAGCCAGACGGCGAGGTCGACGTCTGGAATACTGTCCAGACGTCTGAAAGGTGAGTTTTCCGTCTTCTTCTTCCTTCCTGTCGACTGACCGTACTGAGGGAGAGAGATGGGTGTGCGCAGGCTCGGTGATTCGCCATCCAATGCGGATTAGACGTCTGGCTGTAGTACCAGACGGCGAGAGCGACCTCCAGACGTCCGGGGTGACCATCGGACGTCTGGGAACTAGGACAGACGTCCCTACAGGCTTCTGGACGTCTGAGAAACCACGCAGAACAAGGTAATTCTCTGATCCACTTTTTAAGACGTCTGGAAGAAGTTCCAGACGTCTGATTTTGCACAGTGTCATCATTTTCGACCCGTTTAGGGCCCGTTCGGGTTCCGTTTTCCGCGATTCGAGTTGCGTTCCTTTTGGAATTAATTCCTCTACCCGTCTACAGTAGCTATACACTGTTTTGAGACACTCCTTGTGTTTGATCCTTGTGATAGGACCCCGTTCCGTTGCAGTCTCGAGGGTCGCGGAGGCACGCGGGATTCCCGATCACGCCCCCATTACTCCCGTTGTCCCTGGTAGAGTGGCTTTAAGTTATTAATAAAATTTGTTAAATTATGAAACCATAAATAGAACCTAGGACATTGCATGAATCCTAGGAATGAGAAATAGATGGAATGATAGCTCCTAGGTGTTGCATGAATCCTAGGGCTGGAAAACTAGATTGTATGATAGATCCTAGGATATGGCATGAATCCTAGGATGGGAAAACTAGTGGAATGTATAATACTGCAGTCTTGGAAAATGGAAAGAGATATAAAGCTGCCTATAATTTGAATTAACAGCTACCTGTTGTGAATAAATAACGTGGTTGAGAATATGGATTGTAAGAATGTGAAACTGAAAAGGGAAACCTGGATGTTTGAGTAAAAAGGATGGAACCCTACGGGGAAGTAGGAGTAGAACTCCTGGAAAGTGAATGGAATAGTATTGGGGAAGTGATCTGGCCCTTGAGTACGGAGTACCAAGGAGAGCGACTGTCCCCCTGTTTAGTGCAGAGCGGAGCCAGCCGCCCCAGGGACCCGGGGTTAGGACTGGCCACTCTGTACCGACTTGCTGGCCCTCGCGTACGTAGTACCGAGGAGAGCTACTAGTGTAGGGAGGTACTAGCTACCCCACGGGCCCCAGGGTTCTGCTAGCCTCCCACGCCGACTTGTTAGGCCCGTTGGGGCAAACCAGGGTAGTCAGGCGAGGGTGCGCGGACTGTGGAGGGGCAAGGCCCCGGTTTGGTTACTGTGGAGGGGTTGGACCCCTGTTACTGAGAGGGCTCTACCCTGGACTGGTTCCGTGCTGTGCTTTGGGCGCACCCGTTAACGGAAACGACTGACCGCGTGCCAGTACGGGTTAACCTCCTGTGCGTTTATCGCACGTGCCGTAGTCACCGTTACGTCTGTCAGTGACCTTGGGGTGGTTGACTGAGGTTAGGATCACCACGGGGGACTCTCCCAGCCAGGAGAGCACCACGTGCTACTTCTACTTTTTGGAAAAGACTGCAATCAAGATCGTTCCCATGAGCATTCGAGATCAAGAAAAAGATCTGAGGAATAAATGAAATAGTGTGACAATTGAAAGATGTGAATAAAGAAAGTAATCGAACATAACAACTACTGTACACTCTACTGTTGTCTTTAGTTTAGTTTCCACTCTACTCAGCGTTTTGCTGACGTGTTACACTCGTTACCTTTTTCAAGACCAGGTGTTGAGCAGCCAGGGTCAGCGGCTGCAGAGGACGCTGGGTCGAGTAGGGTCCAGTAGAGTTACCACTGTCTCTTGTACCTCTTTTTGTTACGTTGTAGTGAGTAGTTCTTGTTTCCACTGTACTTTCTTTACCTGCAGTTCAAATTATATTATGAATGTTGTTCTACTGTTTTGGTGGTACATACTGTGGTAGTTTCTTTCCTTACTGCTGTACTCTCTTACTGTTAGTTATATTCATGCTGAATGTGGTTTATTTTACTGCTCTTTTGGTTACTTCCTCGTTGGACGACTAGGTCTTGGGATTAGTTGAGTCGGTCAGGTTCTCGTGTCTCGTAGGGACTCGGGAATCGGGTCGTTACAAGATGGTATCAGAGCAAGGTCATCCCGAGAAGTGAATCAACTGATTGTAGAATAACCAATTCACATGTTTATAACTAGAGTAGCCACCACAACATATCTCTTGACATGAGCTCTTAGAAGTGTCGTTAGGTACCATTTGTTTTGACGTTTTTCCATTTTATTTGCGTCTCCTTACAGGAGATGCCTCGTCGTGGGACTGGCGAGATTGGCCGCGGGCGCGACCGAGGACGAGGTGGACGTGCTGTTGTTGACGTCTCGGTGGACCAGCCACCACTCCCAGGCATCCTGGCCCAGGACCTCGCCAGACTAATACAAGACATTGTATGAGAGGAGCTCCACCCACCGCCCCGAGCACCTCCTCCTATGGCTGCAGAGGGGGAGTCCTCTGTGGGACCACGCGACGGACACGGCGCTGGACACGTGGGAGGGGATGGGCCGCTGCCAGCCCCACCTTCCTCCGACACTTCTGTACATGAGGCACCTTCGCCTGGAGGTGCACCAGCACCTCCCCTGCAGCGCCACTTCGAGCTTTTCGAACAGTTCCGGAAGCTGAAGCCCCCCTCCTTCAAGGGGGATGAGGACCCGACCGAGGCAGAGGACTGGCTTGAGCAGCTGAAGAAGATCTTCAACACCCTTCGCCCCCCGGTGGAGTGCCGCGTGGCCTTTGCCACGTACCAACTGGAGAGTGCGGCACACCGGTGGTGGAGGGTGGTTCGGGGAAAGCAGAGGGACGAGCCGACATGGGACCAGTTTGTCACCCTCTTCTGCGAGTAGTACTTTCCCCAGACGTGGCAGGACCAGAGGAGGCGGGAGTTCCACACTCTTCGCCAAGGGACGATGACTGTGAGCGCGTACCGCACGCGTTTCTTGGAGCTGTCCCACTTTGCAGCGACAGTGGTAGCCACTGAGGAGGAGCGCCTTTGGAGGTTCATCGAGGGGGCCGGCCTGCGATCCGGGGGTATGTCAAACCCCTGAAGTTGCCTACGTTTTCGAGGGTGGTAGAGGCAGCTATGACTTACGAGGAGACCAGACACCGACGGCGGGCGGAAGAGGCCCTTCCAGCCAGACTTTTCACAGGGCCGGCGAGAACGGAGACACGTGGCATCTGCAGGAGAGCCGTCACGTTGTGCAGGGCCATCAGTGGCCTTTGGGGGCCCTCGACAGGGGCCAGTCGCCAGCACCGGACCCCCGCCTAGCCGACAGCAGGGACCCACTGAGGGCGGGAGTCGGGTTCCCCTCTGCTACCAGTGTGGCCAGCCGAGCCACATCAGGAGGGACTGCCCGTCTAGGGCAGGAGGTCAACAGATACTCCCCGCGTAGAGCACTGGAGGGCGCGTAGGAGGTCACGGTTCCCAGGCACGAGGAGGAGGACAGCAGTCGCGAGGAGGGTACCGGCCAGCACCTACCCGTCCGACACAGAGTGTGGCTGCTTCGTCCGCACCTAGAGCTGAAGGGCGTATCAACGCCTTCACACATAGGGATGCCAGAGCTTCGGGATCGGTGGTAGCAGGTATGGTTTCAGTTTCCGGCAGACTCGTTTACACACTTTTCGATTCCGGCGCTACGCACTCGTTTGTCGTAGCCAGTTTCGCAGTTAGTTTGGATCGGGATTATACACTGTTAGAGAATCCTTTCGTAATCAGAGGTCCGAGTGGTCAGCTGTTTGTAGCTAAGGAGGTGTACACGGATTGTGAGGTCAGCGTCGGGGGATATAGCCTGCCGGCTGACCTGACTATGATACAGATGGAGGACTTTGGAGTGATTCTGGGGAGGGATTGGCTGTTCGCTTACCATGCCTTGGTGGACTATTTTGAGAGGAAGATCGTCTTCTCCATTCCGGAGTTTCCTTCTTTTGAGTTTCACGGACAGCCAGTGGACGGAGGTTTCAGGTGCATTTCGGCACTTCAGGCAGCGAGACTTTTGAGCCAGGGGTGTGAGGGCTTCCTAGCTTGTGTGGTGGCAGAGCCCAGCCCTGTGGCAGACTTCTAGAGCATCCCGATGGTCAGAGAGTACCCTGATGTGTTTCCAAACGAGTTACCAGGACTACCGCCCGAGCGTGAGATCGAGTTTGAGATCTCACTAGTACCAGGGACCAGCCCATCTCCACCGCGCCATATAGGATGGCACCGCTTGAGCTACGAGAGCTCAAGTCTCAGTTGCAGGACCTTCTGGAGAAGGGTTTCGTGAGGCCCAGTGCATCTCCCTGGGGAGCCCTGGTACTGTTTGTGAAGAAGAAGGATGGGACCTTACGTCTTTGTGTGGACTACCGACAGCTGAATAGGGTAACCATGAAGAACAGATATCCGCTGCCGAGGATCGACGACTTGTTTGACCAATTGCGGGGTGCCACGGTGTTTTCCAAGAGCGAATTGAGGTCTGGATACCACCAGTTGAGGATCAGGGAGACCGACGTCTCCAAGACAGCTTTCCGCACCCGGTACGGACACTACGAGTTTTTGGTCATGCCGTTTGGGCTGACCAATGCCCCCGCTGCTTTCATGGACCTGATGAACCGGGTGTTTAGACCGTACTTGGACCAGTTCGTGGTGGTTTTCATAGATGATGTACTCATCTATTCTAGAGATCGGACGCAGCACGGAAGCACTTGCGGATGGTTCTGGACACTCTGAGACGACGCCGGCTGTACGCCAAATACAGCAAGTGCGAGTTCTGGTTGAGGGAGGTGACCTTCCTAGGTCATGTGATCTCTGGAGACGGCTTGGCGGTGGACCCAGCCAAGGTCGAGGCAGTGCTCAGGTGGGAGAGACCGCGTTCAGTCACTGAGATTCACAGTTTTCTGGGACTGGCAGGCTACTACAGACGATTCATCAGAGGATTTTCGCAGATTGGGCGTCCTATGACACAGTTGACCGGGAAGGACGTGCCTTTCGCTTGGACAGATGCTTGTGAGGAGTGTTTTCTGGAGCAGAAGGAGAGGTTGACCTCGGCTCCCGTGCTCACCATCCCTGACAGTAATGGCGGGTTCGTTGTGTACACGGATGCATCCTTGCAGGGGTTAGGAGGTGTGCTCATGCAGAGGGGTCACGTTGTCTCTTACGCTTCGCGGCAACTGAAGCCCCATGACCATACCTACCCTACCCACGACCTAGAGTTGGCAGCTGTTGTCTTCGCGCTGAAGACCTAGAGGCACTACTTGTACGGTGAGACCTTCAAAATTTTTACTGATCATAAGAGCCTCAGATATCTTTTTGACCAGAAGGAGCTCAACATGAGACAGAGACATTGGTTGGAGCTCCTGAAGGACTACGACTGCAGCATCTCCTACCACCCGGGAAAGGCCAATGTGGTGGCTGACGCCTTGAGCCGTAAGGCGCCCGCACGCTTGGCCAATCTACAGTTATAGAGTTGGAGCCTTTTGGAAGAGGTGGGCAGTCGGCGACCTCTAGAGTTACGAGGGTACTGTGGGGCAGTGACGGTGACACGGAAGACTAGGCTAGAGCTGATAGACCGCATCATCACAGGACAGATGGCCGATCCGTACTTGCAATCTTTGCGCGACAGAGTACTGTCAGGAGACCCAGGGGATTTCTCTTTCACAGACCAGGTGCTACGCTTGAGGGGACATTTGTGCGTTCCCAGAGACGAGGAGCTGTTGAGAGAGCTCCTGACTGAGGCACACGGTTCCAGATTCATGATACATCCCGGAAACACGAAAATGTACCACGACTTGAGACGAGAGTTTTGGTGGAGACGGATGAAGCGGGATGTGGGTGAGTTCGTGCAGCAGTGCTTAGTGTTCCAGCAGGTGAAAGCCGAGCATCAGAGGCCTGCAGGGCCGCTCCAGCCGCTTCCAGTGCCAGAGTGGAAGTGGGAGAGCATCACCATGGACTTGGTGGTGGGCTTACCTGTTACCCAGTGGGGACACGACGCAGTCTGGGTAATAGTGGATAGACTGACAAAGACGGCGCAATTCTTGCCGATCCGAGTCACTTTGGGACCAGCATAGTTGGCAGAGAGGTATATCCGTGATGTGGTACGACTACACGGAGTTCCGCGAGAGATCTTATCCGACCGGGATACTCGCTTTACGTCCCAGTTTTGGGCTGAGTTTTAGCAGGCCTTGGGGATGAGGTTGAGGTTTACCACAGCTTACCAGCCCCAGACGGACGGACAGTCTGAGCGCACGATACAGACACTTGAGGACCTTTTGCGTGCCTGTGTACTGGACTGGAGGGGCTCTTGGGAGGAGCACCTACCCCTGGCAGAATTTGCATACAACAACAGTTATCACTCGAGCATCGGCATGGCTCCCTACGAGGCTCTGTACGGATGGAAGTGTACGGCACCCTTGAGTTGGCTTGAGGTGGAGACCAAGTGGGAGGTTGGCCCCAGGTTGATCCAGCAGAGTCAGGAGGTAGTCGAGCAGATCCACAGACGACTCCGCACTGTCAGGAGCAAACAGAAGAGCTACGCGGATCGGAGACGCAGAGAGGTGCAGTTTGAGGTTGGGGACCACGTCTTCCTTCGTCTTTCGCCCATGAAGGGCCTACAGCAGTTTGGGGTGAGAGGGAAACTCGCGCCGAGGTTCGTAGGGCCCTTTAAGGTCCTGGAGCGGGTTGGACCCGTTGCTTACAGACTTGCCCTTCCCCCGCAGCTTTCTGGTGTGCACGACGTGTTCCACGTGTCCAACCTCAGGAAGTACGTAGCCGATTCCAGTCACGTACTGAGTCACGAGAGCGTCGAGGTGGGCGACGACCTGACCTACCCCGAGTGGCCAGTGCAGATCCTAGACCGAGCCGTCCGTAGTTTGAGACGAAAGCAAGTACCCCTGGTAAAGGTTTTGTGGAGGAGCCAGCGGTATGAGGAGGCTACCTGGGAGCCTGAGGCGGAAATGCGAGAGCGGTACCCGGAGCTTTTCGCAGGTATGTCTTTTCGGACCGGCTTCGGTCCTCTTTGAGTTTGTATTGGTTAATTGGACATCTTTTCCTGCACCCTAGTTGGCGCAAGTCTCGGGGATGAAACTTCCTTTGAGTTTGTTATATTGTTACGAACGTGTGCCCCAGACGTCTTTTAAGACGTCTGGGAAGTGGCCCAGACGTCGGACCAGACGTCTGGGATCACATCCAGATGTCTGACCAGACGTCTGCGATCGTTTCCAGAAGTCTGGAAATCAGTTATTTTCGACACGCGCGGGTCGTCTGCGCGCCTGAGCACGCAGACCGCATATTCGCTTATTCTTCTCTCTGCGGCTGCAGACGCCGCTGCCGTGCTCTCTCTCTCCTCCTCACGCTTCCTTAAAAAGACCATGCCTCCCCTCGCTTCCGTCGCCTCCACCCCTTTCCTCTTCTTCTTCCAGTGAGCGAGCGCGAGAGCGGGTGCGGGGTTGCTGCGGCGGCGACGGTCGTAGTGAGCGCAGAGGGGGTGCTGCGTGCGAGAACGGTGCTCAACCGTGAGGGCGAGCTCGCCGGGGCTGCCAGGGTCGGCTGGTGGGAAGTGCAGCGGGCGCAGAATGACGCGGGAGGCCTGCTGCGGCTCGAGCAGCAGGCGCACGAGGTGCGACGAGGCGCGGCGTCGCGAGCGGAGGGCGAGTCACGCCCTGGTTCTGGAAAAATTTCCAGAATCAGACGTCTGTGCTGATAGCCAGACGGCGAGGTCGACGTCTGGAAGACTGTCCAGATGTCTGAAAGGTGAGTTTTCCGTCTTCTTCTTCCTTCTTGTCGACTGACAGTACTGAGGGAGAGAGATGGGTGTGCGCAGGTTCGGTGATTCGCCATCCAACGCGAATCAGACGTCTGGCTGTAGTACCAGACGGCGGGAGTGACCTCCAGACGTCCGGGGTGACCATCGGACGTCTGGGAGCTAGGCCAGACGTCCCCGCAGACTTCTGGACGTCTGGGAAACCACGCAGAACAAGGTAATCCTCTGATCTACTTTTTAAGACGTCTGGAAGAAGTTCCAGACGTCTGATTTTGCACAGTTTCGTCGTTTTCGACCCGTTTAGGGCCCGTTCGGGTTCTGTTTTCTGCGATTTGAGTTGCGTTCTTTTCAGAGTTAATTCCTCTACCCGTCTACAATAGCTATACACTGTTTTGAGACACTCCTTGTGTTTGATCCTTGTGATAGGACCCTGTTCTGTTGCAGTCTCGGGGGTCGAGGAGGCACGTGGGATTCCCGATCACGCCCCCATTACTCCCGTTGTACCTGGTAGAGTGGCTTTAAGTTATTAATAAAATCTGTTAAATTATGGAACCATAAATAGAACCTAGGACATTGCATGAATCCTAGGAATGAGAAATAGATGGAATGATAGCTCCTAGGTGTTGCATGAATCCTAGGGCTGGAAAACTAGATTGTATGATAGATCCTAGGATATGGCATGAATCCTAGGATGGGAAAACTAGTGGAATGTATAATACTGCAGTCTTGGAAAATGGAAAGAGATATAAAGCTGCCTGTAATTTGAATTAACAGCTGCCTATTGTGAATAAATAACGTGGTTGAGAACATGGATTGTAAGAATGTGAAACTGGAAAGGGAAACCTGGATGTTTGAGTAAAAAGAATGGAACCCTACAGGGAAGTAGGAGTAGAACTCCTGGAAAGTGAATGGAATAGTATTGGGGAAGTGAGCTGGCCCTTGAGTACGGAGTACCAAGGAGAGCGACTGTCCCCCTATTTAGTGTAGAGCGGAGCCAGCCACCCCAGGAACCGAGGTTAGGACTGGCCACTCTGTACCGACTTGCTGGCCCTCGCGTACGTAGTACCGAGGAGAGCTACTAGTGTAGGGAGGTACTAGCTACCCCATGGGCCCCGGGGTTCTGCTAGCCTCCCACACCGACTTGTTAGGCCCGCTGGGGCAAACCAGGGTAGTCAGGCGAGGGTGCGCGGACTGTGGAGGGGCAAGGCCCCGGTTTGGTTACTGTGGAGGGGTTGGACCCCTGTTACTGAGAGGGCTCTGCCCTGGACTGGTTCCGTGCTGTGCTTTGGGTGTACCCGTTAACGGAAACGACTGACCGCGTGCCAGTACGGGTTAGCTACCTGTGCGTTTATCGCGCGTGCCGTTGTCACCGTTACGTCTGTCAGTGACCTTGGGGTGGTTGACTGAGGGTAGGATGACCACGGGGGACTCTCCCGGCCAGGAGAGCACCACGTGCTACATCTACTTTTTGGAAAAGACTGCAATCAAGATCGTTCCCACGAGGAACATTCGAGATCAAGAAAAAGATCTGAGGAATAAATGAAATAGTGAGACAATTGAAAGATGTGAATAAAGAAAGTAATCGAACATAACAGCTACTATATACTCTACTGTTGTCTTTAGTTTAGTTGCCACTCTACTCAGCGTTTTGCTGACGTGTTACACTCGTTACCTTTTTCAAGACCAGGTGTTGAGCAGCCAGGGTCAGCGGCTGCAGAGGATGCTGGGCCGAGTAGGGTCCAATAGAGTTACCACTGTCTCTTGTACCTCTTTTTGTTACGTTGTAGTGAGTAGTTCTTGTTTCCGCTGTACTTTCTTTACCTGCAGTTAAAATTATATTATGAATGTTGTTCTACTATTGTGGTGGTACATACTGTGGTAGTTTCTTTCCTTACTGCTGTACTTTCTTATTGTTAGTTATATTCATGTTGAATGTGGTTTATTTTACTGCTCTTTTGGTTACTTCCTCGTTGGACGACTAGGTCTTCGGATTAGTTGAGTCGGTCCTGTTCTCGTGTCTTGTAGGGACGCGGGAACCGGGTCGTTACAGTGGGTGTAAGTGTCGATGAAGATGTGTGTGTGCGTTGGTGTAGTGTGTGCTGTGAGTGAGTGAAAAAGAGAGAGAGAGAAAGAGAGAGAGAGAGAGCGGGAGAGAGAGTGCAGAAGAGAGAGAGCGGGCGGGAGTGGACGGACGCAGGAGAGAGCCGCGGGTTAAGTCGTCTGTAGAAGGCGCCGAACGTCTGGAGGTCGAGTCGTCTGCAGATGGCTGCCGACGTCTGATGATCGCGGATGCAGGCGCATCTTCGCGCGGAGAAGGTGAGGCGTCTGCAGGCCGGGTGCGAGGACGGAGAGCGGGCGATGGCGTGCTCGGAGAGGGCGGCGGGGAGTCTGCAGTCGGTCGCGGAGGGTTGCAGAGGTTGGCAGGGGAGCGGGACGACGGTTGGCTAGCCGCTGCAGTGCGCGCAGCGGCCGATTGTGGGTGCAACGGCGGAGGCGTCAGAGCAGAGAACTGAGCGGAGAGTGCCCTCTAGGCGCGCGCGGAGGGCTAAGCGCCTGCGGGGAAGGTCGCGGAGGAGGCGAGGGTGTCTGCTGCTGCTACCGCCGCGGTTTGGCTGCTGCTGCTGCTGCTTCAAGCTTCGGAGCTTGAACTGGCAGCAATGGCGTGAGACGAAAAAAAATGAAACGAAGGAAGACACCACGCCCACCGGCTCATTGAAGAGCTGGGTGGTGGTGTTCCCACTGTGGTGGTGTGCACCACAGTTTGTTCTCCTGCTCGCCGGGTGTCTCCTCGAAGGAGGGCCAGCGTATGGGAGGGGAGAACGGGTGAGTGGAAGGTGGTGGATCTGTGGGGTGGCTTCGTGCAGCCGCGCATATGTGGGGGTCTATTCGTGAGGAAGAGGTTGTGGCTTTAAATAGAGGAGGAGAGCGTGGCTGCAAGCATGGCTACAGCAGGGGGGATGGCGTGGGAGTGGCAGCCGCAGGGAATGGCTGCTGCAGGAGGCATGGCGTGCATGTGGGCAGGGGAAGAAGAATGCAGCCACGGGAAGAAGAAAATGGAAATCAAGAGGGAATAAAAATAGAGAAGGGACTTTCTGCAAAGAGGCACTTGAGAAAAACTATAAATATGCAAGTCATTGTTTCATTTCTCCTCTTCTCAATTAAATGCATGAATGCAAGTGTTTTTACAAATGCGACTATAGGATCCTAATATGCAATGTTAATGCTAGAAAATAGCACAAGAAGCCGTTATTACAGGCGTGTTTTGAGGTGCAAACATATACCCCCATGCCTATCTTTTGCTAGTCCCTAGCAAAATAGTATTTAGAAATGATCTTAAGCTGAAGATTTTCTTCTGAGGTGATATAGGTGTGTTTATTATCGAATATTGTGAGAACCAATTGTAAGGAAGACTACCAGTACTTTAAGTCTCACATGACATAGATCATCTCTCAACTAACCAGGACTCTTGATATTTAAACCTTAAGTATGATTTCCAAGACCCAGGAGGTTTTTGCTATACTCGAGAGCTCAAGAGGTTATGGTTTGTGCATAGTGAAGGATCAAGACTGACCAGATGAACCTTAAGACTCACTCCCAGGGTTTCACGAATTTTTAAGTACAGGTTGGTCCCAGCTTCAGCTCGTGTTTTCGAATTGACACTTAAGATGATTACGGAAAACTCAACTCCCATTTTCTAATTTTTTTTGTAGCTCACCGGAAAACAAAGTATACAGACATTTATGAGATATACTGACTCTTTTGCAACATCTTTTTTTTTTTTTTTTGAAACACGTGTCGGTATATCTCTTACAACACATTTTGAAAGAGCACACTTTTTTTCTTTTTGGTGGGAGAGTTTCTTTTTGGTGGAAAGAGTTGCTCCTAAACACAAGACTAAAGCCTGGGATAAAAAGCCTACCTGCACGCATAGGTAAGGACTCCACCTTCCCTAATGAACACTAGGTTTGGATCTTATGTTCACCTGATCTTTCCTGATATGTGTAGTGTGAACCAAGTTTACTTAAGCTCTCAAGAAAAAGCAAACTAATGGATCCTGTACTAGTGTCTCAGGTACAAGAATACGTCCTTAGTTAGGAGAGATTTTGATCTATTTTGTCAATGCTTTAAGTGAATTAAGCCGAGCCTGAGCGAATCAAGAGCTGAGGTTCAAGGTATAGATCAGGGTGGAAGGGTGGGTGGATGGTGGGTGGTGAAGAGAAAAGTGAAGTGATTGCGATAGAGGTGTGAAAAGTGATGGTGGATGGTGAGAGATTTGACATTTTTTGGGATGAGAGTGTCCCAGGCGGATCAGAAAATAGATCAGGAAGAAGAATTTGGCCCTTAGATTGGCCAAGAAGAGGGGCTCTTTGGATAGATTGATCCAACAGGGAATAGCCCCAGTGAGTAAGATGTGGGCTCAAGGTCCCAGTGTGGAGTTGCAAATTCGCCTGATTTGGCGGGAAAGAAAGGGCAATCCGGTCTTCCAAAGTGTGGACCGGCGGTGAGCAGCCCGGTGATGACTCAGACCACGAGGTATGGGAAGCGGAGAAAACCTCGTCAGAAGTCTGGTCAGGAGAAGGTACGGGAATAGGGAGGGATTGGGGAATGTCACAGTTTATGTTGGTTAGGTAGTCGTCAGGTAATTCGCAGCAGTCTGAATCAGCTCTAATTAGTTCGATACACGTACTGACAGTCATGTCCTCGTCAGACGTGTCATCCTTGATGTAATCGCTATCAGCATGAGAGTGCGGTGATGCAGTGGGATTAACCTGAAATCCCGGAGGAATACTCGGAGCTTGCAGAATTTGATGAACCTGTTCCTGAGAAGGTTGTACTTGTGGTTGCGGACCACAGGGTACGAAGTTTTGCGGGTTTGGAACAGGTTGGGCGGGAAGAGTGCCCTGAGATCGAGTCGCCATGCCTAGTTGACTGATCTCAGCATTCTGCTGCGCCAAATGCTAAAGAGAGGTCATGTTCTCTTTATGGCGCTTTGACATTTCCGTCATCATTCGCATCAATTTATCAAGAGGCTTTGATGCATGTTTGGTTTGCGGTACGAAAGGGCCTAATGGCAGATTTTCCATAGGATTAGACTGGGCCCTTGGGATGACGGCTGCGGACGATCGCATTGGTCCACCAGCGGGGTTTTGGCGATGCGGGTTGTTGGACCATGCGAAATTCAGATGATTGTGCCACCCTGGATTATATGTGGCAGAAAACGGGTTGTTCCCCAGGGTGCAGGCATCTTCTATGCCAGAAGACGTGTCCGCATATGTGTCCGAGCACACGGAGGCTTGGTCCTCCGTGTTGAAATATTGGCTCGCAGAAGCTAGTTCGACATGACTTACTGAGTCGCTTGGCACGACACTCGATAAGGAAGGTCTTGCAGGGTTTCTCGGGATAAGCCTGATGTTGAAAGAATTGGAATTGTGATGAAGTGGTGAGGGGGGGTGTGTGCCATGTCTGTGGAGGAGGAGCAGGGTTTGGCTCATTTTCTAGATTTATCAGTCAATTCAAACAATTCAGGGTTGTGTGACCTCCTCCCAAACATGAACTATCGCAGGAAGAATTGGGGGGATAAGAGGGGAAAAGAGATGAGAGAAATGACGCCGCAAAGGTACACTTGATTACAAATCAATACAGTCAAGTTCTTAACCTCTACATTGTTCCCTTAGACCTAAAGATCTAAGTTACCTACTATCACGAACTACGGAACCGAATGCGAGCACCGCGGAACCATCGGGCCAAATTGAAAGGCTGTTTGCCCCAGTCTTAGACATCCAATAGCATGCGAGAACTCTCACCAGCGCGTAGCTGATTAGCCCATAGTTGTGGGCTATTTAAGTATTTAAGTGCCTACACATTAGGTTAATTCTAACATTTATTTAGTATAAATTAGGATGTAAATATATTAATTCATAGTTTTAATCTAATTACATAATCCATACATTGCATTCATATTTTAAGTACATTTAGAATTAGCTTAGAATAGCATTCATCTAATTAGATAATAAATTAGGTACATTGTTTTCATTAACATAGAAGTTGAGGGTCTGTACATAAATAACCCTAATATTTTAACATTATTTTCTTTATTCTTCTTCTTTCAGAACGGCTGGCTGCCGCTCCAACGCCCGGCTGCTGCAGTGAATAAGCCATTCAAGGGGGAGCGGATGTGGTGGATCTGGTCAGGCGGCTGATTTCAAACTTGTGCAGGCCACTACAAAAGAAGGAGGGAGGCAGCCAAGCTCAGGAGGCCTCCGCCACCGACCCACCACTGTGCAGAGAGAACCTCTCTCTTCCACTCCACACTGCCGGCCTCTACTGTGGCGACGAGTCTCCATCACCTGGGCGTGTGGTGTGATAGGCCACACCGCCATCCGGAGCTTGCCGCATCACCGTGAGCACCTTAGCGTGCATCCCCCTCGCCGTCATCACCGACCACCATCACCGAGCTACTGATTCAGCCACCCTCTCAGTAACTTAAGACATCTGGGGAATTTCCCAGACATCTGAAGTTCCCCGCTCACTTCCACCACACACACCTGAAGTCGCCTGCAGACCCCTTCCCGCACCTGCAGAACCTTCAGCGCACCCACGTCCGTCAACCTTCAGCTCAAACGCGCCTCAACTCTCCAACAGCCACGCCTCCGCCCGCGCCTGCAGACCACCGCAACCATCTTCCACGCGCCTGCAGACCGCCACAACGCTTCCACGCGCCTGTAGACCAACGCTTCACCGCGCCTACAGACTAGCGCCCACCGTCTCCAACCGCACCTACAGACCACTGCCGCGCCTTCGCCCGCGCCTGCAGAGCCCATCTCCACGCGCCTGTAGCATCCTCCGCCCACACTTGCAGAAGCGCCCGCAGCTTGCGCGCACACGCCAGCCGCCCACAGCGCCCTTCGCCCACGCACAACAGCCTGCGCGCCCTCATCAGCTGCAGCTGCACCCGCTCAACCGCCTAATGCCGCCACCAGCAGCACCTCCGCCGGAGCTTGTCCGGCCACCTCCAGCCGCCGCGCGACTCGCCGCCACCACCGATTCGAAGCTCTTGGTCCAAGGGACCTCCTCCGAGCTTCCCGCGCCCAGCCATCGACTCCTCGTCGTGCAAGACAACGGGGAAAAATTCCCCTGTTTTGCTACAGGAAACCGTCAATTAAAATTTACATTTTCTTCCATTGCCACATTTTAATCATATTTTATTGATTCTACATTGCGGAAAATATCCTATAGTTTCTCATAATTACCATTTCAGCATTGTTTCTTGCTTAAACCTTAATCTAAATTCAATCTTGGCTTGGTTCTTGTCCAAATTGACTACGAACAAACATTTTTAAGTGGCGCGAATTTTAATACGTTATTGCCTCCCTGTGGATACGACCCGCTCCTCTGCGAGTGGTTATTTGTTGTTAAAAATTGATTAGTCGATTTTTCCACCACATTAAACTACAAACGACTTAAAGGCGAAAGATCGACCAGTCAAATGGCGCCGTTGCCGGGGAGGCAACAGACGCAATAATTTCGCCTAATTTTATTTTGATTATTTGTCAATTGCACAGAGATTTGACCATTCATTATTTTCTTTTCTGTGTGAGAAAATTTGTGCAAGAATCAGCCACTGTGAGAGGCGATCCTTGACGTCGCCAGACGAGAATTGGACGAGCCATTTTTAAACGGAGAAGGACGAGGACGCGACGGACACCATTTAGTCATTAGTTTAATTAGAATAGAATTAAGATTGTAGACTTAATTTTTCATTACAGTTAGTTTGAAACCCTTGTTCTGGGGCATATTTTGAGGGGTTTGTTCCCCGATTTTGTTTTGGACCCGTGTTGGGTAATTTTTGGGAGCATGTTCCCTTTTCTTTAGATTTAGGTTTATTTTTTTATTATTTCTTTTATTTGCTTGTGCATAAGTAGTTCTAAAAAAAAATAGAAAAAGAAAAAAAAAAAAGAGCTGCCTGCTAGAAGCTGCCTGCCCTAGGACGAACCATTTAGGTCTGTATGAGCAGCCTCTAGATTTGCTTTTCTACATTGCGTGCATTTTTGCATCGAAGATCGCTGGAGGCAAAGTACGTATTCTCTTACTTTGCATCCTATTTTTGATCACGCATTGCATTTAGGATTTAATGCAAAGACCACAAAGTTTGTCTTGAAGCGATCTAACAAGTGGTCACATTTTTTTTAGAAAAAGGACTAATTAAAGGAAGGACATTTTAAAACCAAGGATTTGATTTTCAAACTTGGCGTGCGATTCAAAGTTCAAAATCTTTGACGGTGTATGCACACTTATTTCACTTGCACCACGGCACGCTTCTAGACACTCCTTAGGTTTGGAAATACTAGGACAAGAGCCCTCCTTTCGTTGGATTCTGAAGTGTTCGGAACTTGAGATCAAAGGTTTTGTAAATCCAAAGAGGGGGATACCCTGTCACGGATTTTTGGGGGTAGTTGAGGAGCACCGCGAAAGCACAGCTTCAAAGGACGGCTTAGCCCTACTTGCATCCCTTGATCTTCCGTCTTTGGATTTACTTGACCATTTGAAATTTAGGGAAGAACACCTAAGCTCTAACTAGGTCTTCTTAGGCGAACCGTAGGTTGGCAATAGGCACGTAAATTGACTGAACAAATTGTATTGTCACCTGCAATCTGACTTAAAATCAAAAGCCTAAATTGGGAAAGACCTAAAAGGTCCTTTTTGAATTATGTCTTGCTTGGGGAATTCTGATTGAAGTGTGAGTTAGAATGGACCACGTTGATTTTCATCATTTCACATCTTGCCCACACCCTCACCCCCACTCTGCATCCTTCGATCCCAGACGCCGAGATGGTCCATTCCTTGATGGACATAATGACAATCATTGGGATCCATTTTACTCCTATTATAGGAGTATTGGCCTAGTTAAGCCCCAAATTAGTGATCAGAACTCAGGAGCGGGATTTGCTTTGCCCAATATCCCACATACCAAAGAAATACCCAACCCACCCTCCCTGAAAAAGTATAATGGTTGGACAAACACTCCTGGGTACTATAAGCCTGAGCCTAACTTCTCTCATGATAGAAAAAACCTCTCCTCTTTGAAGATGGAAATACAGAAAATGCAAAACGAAATGAGTGAATTGTTAGGAGAATCTTTGAGAGTAGGCCAACAAGAAAGAGATGAAATTAGCCACCCAATTGAGGATGACGTACACCCCTCTACAACAGATGCATCTCCCGTGGGAAAGCTACACTTTAAGTTGGAGGGAAATTCTAGGGAGAATAGCTACTTTTCGAGGATCGATTTTGAAACCTCCCCATTAGATGACACTTCCTTGAGAGATCTACACTTTAGGTGGGAGGAAAATACACATGAAAGTAGCTATGCATTGGATGAAGAAAGGTGGCAACCTGAGGAAGATGATGATAAGGTTGAGTATCCACCTGAATTATATTGGAGTCAAAAAAAGGGAATGATGGTACCATTGGAAGACCTCGACCCAGATGATAGTATTTTCGTGACATTTGATGAAGTGGGTCAAAGTCAAGTTATTAATCCTACCCTCCCTTCTGATCACGATATGGAACTCAAACCCACCCTTAGGGAACCTAACCCTAAAGAAATTGACCTATCTGAGGAGTCTGATGTAACCAATGTAAACAATTTACCTCAGATAGAGCACCCTAGGGGATCTGCTAAGATATTAAATGATTCTAGACCTCGGGTACATGATGAATTGTGTGATGAGGAGGAAGACGAATTATATGAGGAACCTACATTCAAGATTTGGAGTGACACTAAGGGTGATTATGTCTTATTTGAAGAGTTAGCCCCTGAGGATGTCACAAATTTGACCAAATTAGGTTTCCTTGGCACACCCATTGATGATATTTCTCCTCATGATAAAATGATGGAAAATTTGGAAGCAATTTCTAAGATTTATGTGGATTCACATATAGACTCCGGGGAAGATTTGAGTAAAGAACAAAAACCCGGGGATGACATTGATAGGATAATCCCTAGATCTGTTGCTTCCAACCTGCCTTCATTCACTTCGAAGTCACCCTCTGATTCGCTTATATCTGAAAGTGAAATTGTGACTCCTGATGAAGAGCAGGAAGATCCACGTGATGGTGCAAGGAATGCTAGGGATGAAATTGAGGATTTAGAAAGAGTGTTTGGGATGGACACCAAGCTGATTAAACCCAACCTAGATCTTATGGCCATCCCACAACCTCATAACTTGGACACCCTAGACGATCCTTGCCTTAGAGAATTGCTCATTTTTGTTCTGACTAGGGGGCTTAACAGACCAATATTTTCTGTAATGGAGTATCGGGTATGGATTGATGATTTCTTTAGTCAGTCCATTACCCTGGGGGTTTATCTCTATACCATTCCTTCCCCATTCTTTTTGGAGGATCCTTGTCATCCTCCCCCTACCCCTTTGGAGGTTATTTTACCTGTTTATTCTTTAGAACCTCTTCTGGTGACCTGGGAAGATTTCATTCCCATTTTAGTTGGGCGAGCATTTGCTATCGGGATTCATCATCAGCTCGCCAACATCCTAGGTTACCTATTTTCTAGGCCAACTTTGCTTTGCTCATTTTTAGGGCCTATTTCTGCAATTCTTGAACCTGATTTGCAAGTTCTTCGGCTATTCAGCCCAGCTCTAACCCAAGTAATATCCTTCTATGCAATGAGGACATTGCAAATTTTAGGCATGGGGGGGTGTACTTGGGGATATACATAGCATAATTGCATACATTTGTACATATATAAAAAAAAAAGAGAAAAAAAAAAGGTTTTGAGCTTAACTGGCTAGATCTTGCAGTCTTAAGCAAATCAGAACTCTAGGGTAGACTAAGTTAATTCTAGGGTCAAACTTTAGAAGCTAAATGAGCTACTAGCTTTAGACCTTTAGGGTCCTTCGTGGACTTAAAAACTTAAGTAGGAGTTAAGTTGCGGACCATTCCTCAAGAGGTTGAGGAAGGAAAACTAGGGTTTGAGTTAAAGGGTGGGGTAGTACCTGGAGTCTTATTCTACCTTTTGGTTTACGGGTCCTTGTAACCGAAGCATCCAAATTTCACACACTTGGTCTGGTAATCAACTTAATTTCTGTCTTTCTGAAAAGAGATTTGGTTCTCTTAGTTTTGACTTAAGAGAGGATTGAAAACACATTTTGATTGGAAGAGTTTCGAGTATATACTCACCTTGAGGATGCGATGATAACATATTACCTCCTCGGCGCTTGTCTCTTAGGATATCCATCCTACTGGGGGCATGTAAGCGCATTGCGCAGTTCAGGTACCATGGGCGGCCCTATCTCGAAGCGTCGATTGCCATAGGCCTGAATTCGCTTAAGAAATCCATGGGCGATACTATCTTGAAGTGTCGATTGCCAGGAGTTCTTGGGGTCATTATGGGCGGTGCTATCTCGAAGCATCGAAAGCCAGGCACCCTTCGAGGTATGGTAATGGGGACAATGAATCCGATACAGACCGTGTTGATAGCTGATCTGAGGTTAGACTTAGAAGAATCAAACAAGAAAAAAAAAAGTATATATATATATATAAAATCCTTTAACTCAAATAACTCAGACCAATACACAGGCACGGATGCTTTAATCTCAGGGATCAATAAACTTTAGGGTAGAGTCAGAAATCAGGGAAACTTGTGCTTGCAACTTATCTTTAGCTGACCTAGTCTGTAACTTAGCAACTACTTAGGAACCTTGGGTCTAGAGCTTGAACTTAATATGCTTCTGAAGGAAGACTAAGTGAGTTGACTAGTCTACTTAGAGTGCTAGGTTTTGCTTAATTTTTCTAGGGACTAGCAAAAACTAGGCATGGGGGTATTTGATTAGCCCATAGTTGTGGGCTATTTAAGTATTTAAGTGCCTACACATTATGTTAATTATAACATTTATTTAGTATAAATTAGGATGTAAATAGATTAATTCATAGTTTTAATCTAATTACATAATCCATACATTGCATTCATATTTTAAGTACATTTAGAATTAGCTTAGAATAGCATTCATCTAATTAGATAATAAATTAGGTACATTATTTTCATTAACATAGAAGTTGAGGGTCTGTACATAAATAACCCTAATATTTTAACATTATTTTCTTTATTCTTCTTCTTTCAGAACGGCTGGCTGCCGCTCCAACGCCCGGCTGCTGCAGTGAATAAGCCATTCAAGGGGGAGCGGATGTGGTGGATCTGGTCGGGCGGCTGATTTCAAACTTGTGCAGGCCACTACAAAAGGAGGAGGGAGGCAGCCGAGCTCAGGAGGCCTCCGCCACCGACCCACCACTGTGCAGAGAGAACCTCTCTCTTCCACTCCACACTGCCGGCCTCTACTGTGGCGACGAGTCTCCATCACCGTGGGCGTGTGGTGTGACAGGCCACACCGCCATCCGGAGCTCGCCGCATCACCGTGAGCACCTTAGCGTGCATCCCCCTCGCCGTCATCGCCGACCACCATCACCGAGCTACTGATTCAGCCACCCTCTCAGTAACTTAAGACGTTTGGGGAATTTCCCAGATGTCTGAAGTTACCCGCTCACTTCCACCGCACACGCTTGAAGTCGCCTGCAGACCCCTTCCCGCACCTGCAGAACCTTCAGCGCACCCACGTCTGTCAACCTTTAGCTCAAACGCGCCTCAACTCTCCAACAGCCACATCTCCGCCCGCGCCTGCAGACCATCGCAACCATCTTCCACGTGCCTGTAGACCACCACAACGCTTCCACGCGGCTGCAGACTAGCACCCACCGTCTCCAACCGCGCCTGCAGCACCCTCCGCCCGCGCTTGCAGAAGCGCCTGCAGCTTGCACACCCACGCCAACCGCGCCTGCAGACCACCGCCACGCCTCCGCCCGCGCCTGCAGAGCCCATCTCCACGTGCCTGCAGCATCCTCCGCCCGCGCTTGCAGAAGCGCCCGCAGCTTGCGCGCACACGCCAGCCGCCCGCAGCGCCCTCCGCCCACGCACAACAGCCTGCGCGCCCTCATCAGCTGCAGCCGTACCCGCTCAACCGCCTGCAGCCACCACCAGCAGCACCTCCGCCGGAGCTCGTTCGGCCGCCGCACGACTCGCCGCCACCACCGATTCGAAGCTCTTGGTCCAAGGGATCTCCTCCGAGCTTCCCGCACCCAGCCATCGGCTCCTCGTCGCACAAGACAACGGGGAAAAATTCCCCTGTTTTGCTACAGGAAACCATCAATTAAAATTTACATTTTCTGCCATTTCCACATTTTAATCATATTTTATTGATTCTGCATTGCGGAAAATATCCTATAGTTTCTCATAATTACCATTTCAGCATTGTTTCTTGCTTAAACCTTAATCTAAAGGCAATCTTGGCTTGGTTCTTGTCCAAATTGACTACGAACAAAAATTTTTAAGTGGCACGAATTTTAATACGTTATTGCCTCCCTGTGGATACGACCCGCTCCTCTGCGAGTGGTTATTTGTTGTTAAAAATTGATTAGTCGATTTTTCCACCACATTAAACTACAAACGACTTAAAAGCGAAAGATCGACCAGTCAAATGGCGTCATTGCCGGGGAGGCAACAAACGCAATAATTTCTCCTAATTTTATTTTGATTATTTGTCAATTGCACAGAGATTTGACCATTCATTATTTTCTTTTCTGTGCGAGAAAATTTGTGCAAGAATCAGCCACTGTGAGAGGCGATCCTTGACGTCGCCAGAAGAGAATTGGACGAGCCATTTTTAAATGGAGGAGAAGGACGAGGACGCGACGGACACAATTTAGTCATTAGTTTAATTAGAATAGAATTAAGATTGTAGACTTAATTTTTCATTACAGTTAGTTTGAAACCCTTGTTCTGGGGCATATTTTGAGGGGTTTGTTCCCCGATTTTGTTTTGGACCCGTGTTGGGTAATTTTTGGGAGCCTGTTCCCTTTTCTTTAGATTTAGGTTTATTTTTTTTATTATTTATTTTATTTGCTTGTGCATAAGTAGTTCTAAAAAAAAATAGAAAAAGAAAAAAAAAATGAGCTGCCTGCTAGAAGCTGCCTGCCCTAGGATGAACCATTTAGGTCTGTATGAGCAGCCTCTAGATTTGCTTTTCTGCATTGCGTGCATTTTTGCATCGAAGATCGCTGGAGGCAAGGTACGTATTCTCTTACTTTGCATCCTATTTTTGATCATGCATTGCATTTAGGATTTAATGCAAAGACCACAAAGTTTGTCTTGAAGCGATCTAACAAGTGGTCACATTTTTTTTAGAAAAAGGACTAATTAAAGGAAGGACATTTTAAAAACCAAGGATTTGATTTTTAGCCGTTACACGCAGGTAGTTAGACCCCCAATCCTTAAGAAGGGTCAAGTTACTACCACTTTTAATTAGAGGCTTAGGGTCAAGTGCTTTTGGAATGTGAAGGGTGTTGTTTACGGGTAATGCCCAAGTGATTGATTTTTAGAGTGTGTAAAACAAGCATGCAACGGGGAAATCTCCCAAATTGAAGTTTTTAATTGGTGAATGATTTTTAGAGTTCAGCCTTAAGTAGTATGAATTTTAGGGTTTTGCTGAATTACCAATTCAACCAATCTCCGGGTTTTTGTGAGAATACAAATTTTCTTTCTAAGCCCAAAAAACCCTTCTTCAATTATCAGTTAGTTAATGCATGCTAAAATGCAATGGGCTACCCTAAATGGAGATTTCTATGTGTGGATTCACGAATCAGTTTTATACCAATGTGAAAGGGAGCCAAAACATTTCAATTCAAGTGCTCCCAATCACCAGAAAGATGTCCACACACCCAAGTCTTCAACCAACAGATAAAGAAACTAAAATTGTTGGGGTTGAAGTATTCAGGATCGAATCATAGGCAAGTTTGAAAAGTCGTGGTGGAGTTGGAATCAACTCAATTCCATGTCTCCCCACCAAAAATGTGATCCCAAATTAAAGATAAGTGAGGCAAAAGAGGGATACAAGCAATCTTTTTCTTTGCCTCAAACAATACTTCTCACGACGAAAAATCTAAGAATCAAGATTCTCGGATTTTCGCTATGCGAAGTAGGGCATGAAATCCCGGGGTAGTAGGAGTGAAGACAACCAATCAAACAAGTGAATTTTAATCCACTTGCCCCAAGAAATCCCAAGAAGTTTTTCTAGTTTTTTTTTTTATTGAGGTGTCAACTTAATCCTAGTTTCCTAAGAAAAGGAAAACTTACTTGTTCGGCAACATGTGCGAAGCTCCAATGCGGTGTCGACGTCTTCACGCTTTCGTTCCCGCCTTGGATCTGCCCTCGTTCCCGACTTCGTCTACATGCCTTCTCCTTGCAACCAGATTCACCTGCACATCAAAAACAAAAATACCTATGAAGAGTGAAGAGAAAAATTGAAAGGAATTGGATAGAAACTTACTTGAAGACGCACCTCCCCGGCAACGGTGCCAGAAAAGTTTGATGGGTCGGCCCGGACAGGTTGTTAATATGATATTTTTATCGTTGAAATATGTATAGTGGTTAACCTAATTTGGACCTAACCATCTCTTTACAAAAATTTTTAACCTGGCCTAATTGATTTTATCTTGTCACTTTTAGACCCAGGGTCGAACTCAGGGAAGTGGGGTTCAAGTCGAATTTCTACGTTTTCCTTAAAACGCGTCTCTTCCGTTCATTTATTGTGTTTTTGGTATTTTTCTTATTTAGGTTTCTTATGGTAATCCTTGTTCTTGAGGCACACCCTCAAAATTGTGTCCTTGGCTTTTAGCCAAAACAGAGTTCCAAAACACGCCTTGCTACTCGCAAGACGGGGTACCTGCAAATCAAAGATTATCTTTTCTCTTTTATATATTTTTTTTATCTTTTTACTAAGAAGGAAGCTAACATACAGAAAGTAAATATAGTATCTATAGATATATATATATATGTAGTATATATATAAAGGGGTGGGGGTGGAGGTGACGATGAAGTGTAGCACTATGTCGAGTCAGTCGACGTCTAGAGAGACGCAACCAACACAACTAGGTGCCGCGTGGAGTGTGGATGGAGGATGGATGATGAATGTGTCCACGCTTTTTGTACGCGTGTATCGGGGAATATCAACAACTGGTGCAGATATTCCCGCAATACCGCGTATGGCCAATAACATGAAAATATATATATGTGTATGTATATAAGTAAATATATCTATATATATATATAAATGTATAGGTATATATGTATAGATATATATAGATATATATATGTGTATATATATATATATATAGGTGTATATGTATATATGTATATATGTATGTATATATATATATATATAGATGTATATATATATGTATATAAGTATATGTATCTAGATATATATGTATATATATATATGTATATAGATATGTCTATATATATATGTATATATATATATGTATAAGTATATGTATAAGTATATAGATATATATATATATGTTACTATATATATGTATACGTATATATATATATATATGTACTTATACTAGTGTTTATGTGTGTGTGGGTGTGTGTAAGTGTCGGTGAAGATGTGTGTGTGCGTTGGTGTAGTGTGTGCTGTGAGTGAGTGAAAAAGAGAGAGAGAAAGAGAGAGAGAGAGAGAGCGGGAGAGAGAGAGCGGGCGGGAGCGGACGGACGCAGGAGAGAGCCGCGGGTTAAGTCGTCTGCGGAAGGCGCCGGACGTCTGGAGGTCGAGTCGTCTGCAGATGGCTGCCGACATCTGATGATCGCGGATGCAGGCACGTCTTCACGCGGAGAAGGTGAGGCATCTGCAGGCCAGGTGAGAGGATGGAGAGCGGGCGATGGCGTGCTCGGAGAGGGCGGTGGGGAGTCTGCAGTCGGTCGCGGAGGGTTGCAGAGGTTGGCAGGGGAGCGGGACAACGGTTGGCCAGCCGCTGCAGTGCACGCAGTGGCCGGTTGTGGGTGCAACAGCGGAGGCGTCAGAGCAGAGAACTGAGCGGAGAGTGCCCTGCAGGCGCGCGCGGAGGGCTGAGCGCCTGCGGGGAAGGTTGCGGAGGAGGCGAGGGGGTCTGCTGCTGCTGCCGCCGCCGTGGTTTGGCTGCTGCTGTTGCTGCTTCAAGCTTCGGAGCTTGAAGTGGCAGCAATGGCGTGAGACGAAAAAAAATGAAACGAAGGAAGACACCACGCCCACCGGCTCGTTGAAGAGCTGGGCGGTGGTGTTCCTACTGTGGTGGTGTGCACCACAGTGGGTTCTCCTGCTCGCCGGGTGTCTCCTCGAAGGAGGGCCGGCGTATGGGAGGGGAGAACGGGTGAGAGGGAGGTGGTGGAGCTGCGGGGTGGCTTCGTGTAGCCGCGCATATGTGGGGGTCTATTCATGAGGAAGAGGTTGTGGCTTTAAATAGAGGAGGAGAGCGTGGCTGCAAGCATGGCTGCAGCAGGGGGGATGGAGTGGGAGTGGCAGTCGCAGGGAATGGCTGCTACTGGAGGCATGGCATGCATGTGGGCGCGGGAAGAAGAATGCAGCCGCGGGAAGAAGAAAATGGAAATCAAGAGGGAATAAAAATAGAGAAGGGACTTTTTGCAAAGAGGCACTTGAGAAAAACTGTAAATATGCAAGTCATTGTTTCATTTCTCCTCTTCTCAATTAAATGCATGAACCCAAGTGTTTTTACAAATGCGACTACAGGATCCTAATATGCAATGTTAATGCTATAAAATAGCACAAGAAGGCGTTATTACAGGCGTGTTTTGAGCTGCAAACAGTAAGGCAGGAGAGGAGGATCTTATATAGGCCATTAGTTGAGAGTTCAAGCTTGGAAACAAGCTTGAAAGCTCCGCAAATCAGAGAGTAGGTTTTGTGGGACCCAAAGAGTTCGCATGTACTCTTGGACAAGAATCAGAGGTCAAGATGCGATCCAAAATGAAGAGGATCTCCTTAGGAGTCTCCCTTCCAAATTTGGAAGAGATTAACTAACAAATCAAGGAGGAATCCTTGATTGAAGCTCAACTTATTTGGGTTCACACCTGCCATGGCAGTAGGGACCCAACTGCAATTAACGAAGATAAACCTTGGTGGCATTTCGCAAAGTTTTCAAAACCTGAGGGGCTATAGGAGAGAAAACAAATCTAAGAGGACCAAAATGCAGACTAGGTCAAGATAGACTCTGATTGGGTCCAAATTTTTGTATAAACTTAATTTGGACCCAAGGAATCTGATCGTGAAGTTGAATTTTGGTTTTGACCTATTTTGATTGGAAAATTTGCATAGAAACCTAAATTAGGGCAACTGTTCGTCTGAGACTCTGTTTTAGGTCAAAATGAGTTCTAGTGGTCAAATCAAAGGTACCAAACCTTATAAAATATTTTTCTATGATTTTTAGAAGGTTTAGGTGAATTTCATCCTGACAAGAACCTCAGTTAATTAAGCGGGTCTATTTTTAGGGTTTTAGATGTCCATTAATTCTCGAGATGCGTGAAAACCCGTTCCTGTCAACAAGGATCCTTTTATTGGACATTAATGACCATTTGACCTTTAATTAACCCCTGGAATTCCCTGTGATTTCTCTGTATTTGTGAAATGAAGTTCAAATTGCAGAAATAACCCTGGTTTCTTATCTTCTCAAAATAGAACATTATGCATTTATGACCCTCTGATGGTTATGTAGGAGCTTTTATCAACTTTATTAGACTAAATTGAGCTAGTTTTGGCTCATGATGGTGTTCCCATCATACCCCCATGCCTAGCTTTTGCTAGTCCCTTAGCAAACCTTATGGATCAAACCAGTTATCTAAGTCGGATGTAACCGTCAAGATACCCTACTAAGCCACTTCTCTAGGAATAAGATCTTAAAACCAACAATAGGCCTAAAGGTACTCAAGTACCAGCCTAGATCCAGACTTGACTAGCTTTCGCCTCAGTCAGCTGTGAAGGTTTCTAAGGCCTACAAGAGCTATCCTAAGGTTTGTTGGACCCAGCGGTTAAAGCACCCATGCTTGTAACATGGTTAACCTAGGTTCAGTTTGCTAGTGCGTTTTTGTAAGAGAGAGAGGAATAGAAGAAGATTTTCATTTGTGGAGAATGTTCTCTCTCTTTTTCTTTTCATTATATTTTTCCTAAGATCCAACCTCAGATTGGCCCTAAACTCATTCTGTATCGGATTCCTTATCCCCACCATCAATCCTCACAGGGTCCCTGGCAATCGATACTTCGAGATAGCACCGCCCATGACAACCCCCAGAACCTTGGCTTTCGACACTTCGGGATAGTGCCACCCATGGCATTTTGTAGCTAAATCCAGACCCTGGCAATAGACATTTCATGATAATGCCGCCCATGGCATCTGAACCAGCACAAGGTACTTACATTCCCCTAGTATGATATTTAGATATCCTAGGAGACAAGCATTGAGGAGGTGATATGTTATTACGCATCTTCGAGGGGAATTTCCCACCTCTTCGCACCAGAAACTCCTCCAAATCAACTTGTGTTCTCGAGCAGCTCCTAATCTAGATCTTAGGACCACTTTTAGAATAGAAAAATGCTTTTTTGGCATGATTTTCATATTTAAGCACACTAAACTAGACTGTGTGTGATTTAAGGTGCTTAAGTTACCGAGTCCCGCAAACTAAAGGTCAATTAACGGGGCTGAATAATCCCTAAGCCTTAGACCTAATACATAAGCTTTGCATTTTCCTCAACCTCTTGATGACTAATCCGGATCTTGACAAGCACGTGAGTGTTTAAATCTCAGAATAGATCCAAGAGGCCTAAGGTCGGTATTCGCCACTAATCCCTTAAGTTTTAGGCTTCTAGGTATTAATTCATCATTTGATCCAACCTAGAAGTTAGGTAAGTTCCCTATTATTTTGAAGGGACTCAATTTTTCTTTATCTTTTTGCTCCTTTCTTTTCTTTTCAATTTTCCCTTCCTCCTTTTCATTTTTCTCTCAAATGGATCTTCTTGTTCCTCAACATCCATTTTTTTTATGTGAAATCCTTTTATGAGATTTGATTTTCACAACGTTTTGCACTTTAATACCCCCCCATGCCCATGATTTGTAATGTCCTCATTGTAAATTAAGTAAGTTTGAGTTCAGCTTAGATTGTACATTAGAACAGGGTCAAAGGGTGGGTGGACAGGTCAGGGTGACTGCTGCAGATGATTTTAAGCTTTGGTACGTGTACCAGAGGTGGAGTCGACTGTTCTAATGGACTAACCCTAAAGTGTAATATGAGTTCAGTAAAGAGTTATGTCAAAAGGATTTTGGGTTTTTCAAAAAGATGACTGGTTGCCTCCCATTAAGCACTAAGTTTAACACCATCAGCTAGGCGCAATAAGCTCAGGGAGATGTGATTAGCTGCATGAGTGATCTGATGGTTGAGAATCTGATGGCCACAGATAAGAATTAAACCATGGTGAAGAGTCATTCCAGGATGTCTCTGATATGGGTCAAGTTGATTTGTTTCTGGATGATCTTCCTTGAAATCTTGCAGAGGAATCATTCGAAAGGTGTAGTGGTCATGGGATTTTGAAATAGGTTTGTCATGAGTCCAGGACTCAACAGAGAAGGATCTAGTATCCCAGATGTGTGGTTCCTCTCTTGCATTATGGCCTATTAAATCGATACTCAATGAGTCATCTTGATTCTTTTCATTTGAATGTGAGATCGTCTCTTCAAGAAATGACTCGAAGATTGGTTCCTCTAATGATTCCTCTCCATAATTCTCATCCCAATCGAAAATGAATGCTTGGAGAGTGCCTTTTGGATTGTCTAACTTCGATTCTATAAAGGATTCATACTTTGGGTGTAGGTCACTCTCAGTGTCTGCCAATCTTGATTCCTGGAGGTCCTCAAAATGAAATGTCTCTATGTCCATAGGATCTGAATCTGGTATGTCACCATGTTTCCTGAATTCCCAGGGTATGTCTTCAAGGTCAAAGGATCTGAATCTCCACTGTACTACTATCATTATGCTCGGTCAAGTCAGGATCATCTAAGATGTGAAAAGTTTCTAATTCTGGCTCTAGGTTTTCTACCAAGGATATGGTCATGAGGTCCTGGATAAAACCTAGTTGTTCTACCGAGCATTTCCCTTTTTTTGACTTGAAAATATTAATCTTAGCAGGTTGATCTCCTAAGGCAATCATCATATGCACTAATTCACAATTGCTTATGGCTCGTGTAGTAGCTAAGAATGGTCATCCCAAAATCATGGGCATATCCTATATATGTTGTGGCGTATCCATGTCGAGAATTAGGAAATCAGCTATGTAGCTGAAATCTTTAACTCTAATTACCACATCCTCTACCATCACAATCGGTGTGATCAGGGTTCGATCAGCTAGTTGCAAAGTAACATGAGCGGGTTTTAGCTGTCCAATCTATAATTTTTCAAATAGGGTGGTAGGGATGAGGTTGATTAAAGCGCCAAGGTCCAATACAGCCTGCTTGAAATTTGTATCACCAATCTTGCAGGGGATTAGTGAGGTGCCTGGATCAGATTTCTTAGGAGGTAGACTGTTTTGGATTATGGCACTTACATTTCCAAATAGTACTACCTTCCCTTGTGTTGGTTCTTCTACCTCTTTTTTGGATAAATCAGGTGAGGTAGGATTAAGTGTGAGGATATCAAGTAGTGGAATAGTGACTTGTGCATTCCTCAAAGGTCCCATTATATCAATTTCCGAGAATCCTCTCGTATGGAGGTGGGATACAACCTGGGATAAGGGAATGGATTGGTTATCTTTGGGGATGGGTTTCTATTCTTTACCTATAGTAGTGATCATGGCACAATCATGGTGTGGAGGTGGAGGAGAGAAAGTCATTCCTTGCTGTTGATGTGGAAGTGGGGTTGGGTAAGTCATGGTGTGTTTTGGCTCAACTGAGGTGGATGGAGAAAAAACGTAGGTATAAGTCATTGGGCCAGGTTGGGTATAGCATGCTTGACCCTAGATTTGGTTTACAACATTTTTTTGGGTTGACACACTATTTCGATTAGGCAGAGGTTGGGAGGGAAGTGTGCCAGGATGATCGGAATTTGCCATTCGTGCAAGCTGATTACAGACCTCTGTGATCTCATCTTTGTGCTGTTTTTGAATGTCAGCCAAGGTTTGAAGGATCAGGGCCATCTAATCATCCTTGTTAGGCCCTGATTGGTAATTTGGGTTGGGTCTAGGCTGATTGAACTGATGTGAGTGCAGGGCCTATGGTCGGGGATGGAATTGAGACCTCGGATTTGGGTTATTTCCCGACCACACAAAGTTTGGATGATTACGCCATCCAGGGTTGTAGGTATTAGAGAAGGGATTATTCTGGATGGCGTGGAGGTCCTTGCAAGTCTGAGGAACTCTAGAGTAATTAGGATATATGGGTACAGAGTTCCCCCAACTGTGGTAGGTTGGCCTGGAGTTTCCTCCAAGACTGAAATCAGATGAGGGTGGATAGGCATCCATCCCCTAAGAGTGGTAGATGTTGTGTGCAGCCTCCCTACCTGAGGGAGGGTGCGTGCATGTGCTTTGCAATGCAGTGGTGGTCTTGTGTAGAAGTCGAGTGATGTCGTCCACCTTTATCTCAATGATAGAGACCTTATCCAATTGACTGGCTACCAACTCCAAGTCAATGGATGCGGAAAGGCCTCAGGTCACGTGTACCCCCCGATTGTTTGTCAATGCGTGTGTGGCCGTCTGGTCGTATGTACCCTATTGACAAAGCGAGATCGATGTTTATAAAAGTTGTGTTGTAGTATAGTTGAAATCACTTGAAAACAGATAAAATTTATAACTCAAATGAAAGTCCGAGGTCGAACACAGGGAGAAAATAGGAATTCACACACTAATCTCAAATAATGAAAATGAGCACAAGAATTTAAACCACAAAATGATGTTCAAAAAATACTAATCTGTCACTTTAGATATTCAATGAATTCTCATGTATTTTGAGGCAATAAAAAGGTAGAGAAGCTAAAATGATGGTGATTTAAATCACCTAATATTCTCTAAGCATATATATCAAGTATTCAATATCTCAATAGCAATTCTAAGTATCAAGCCTCAAATCAGTCATCGAGTCCAATGACCAGACGACTTAACCATCAAATGCTACAGTGCTTCCCGAGCACTGTTCTTCTTCTTCTTCTTTCTTTCCTTGGCTTTCTTCCTTTCTTCCTCTTCTGTCTTCTTAAGTCTTCTCCTTTAGCTTTCCTTCTTCAGCTGCTCTCTCCCTTTACAAGCCTTCTTCCTTCTCTTTTTTCAGGCCTTCTTCTTCAACCTCTTCTGCCTCTCTCCTCTTCTCTTTTCTTTCTCTTTCACGCATAAAGGGAGGCAATCCCTCCAGCAACTAACTGTCGCAGAGAGCAAAACCCTCCCCTAACCCGCACGCTCTCTCTTCTTTCTCTCTCTGGGTTTCACCCTCCCAGGGCCATGCACATCGGGTTATCGGGTAATCGGAGAATCCACGTACCTGGGTCCAGGGTCACCGGTGTGGTGTAGTGACCGAGTGAGAGGCTTAGGCAAGTCGGGTGAGTGAGGGTGTAATGGGACCTCACCCCTGTAGTTTCCCTATTAGGAGGGGGTGACGTAATAAAGTGTGGAAAAAAATATAGAACAATCTCACAAAATATCAAGCACACAATGTACACAATTATTTTTACGTGGAAACCCAAATTGGGTGAAAACCACCACCTAACCCTCTCGAGTTAGGATTTTCCGATTAACCAAGTTGATCAAATCCACTAAACAAATCACTTAAACGAGGGTGATTCAACCTCAATTACAACCACGCTACTTTATACGAGGGTAGCATACCTCAAACCCCTTCTCTTCATGAGAAGGATTTTGTCTCACGAAGGAGACGGGAATTCGCAAAGCGAATACCCAACAAAATAACAAAGACAAATAACAACAATCCTATAGAGCCAACAAAGATGATCTTAACCTAAGCTTCTATAGGAATTAGGATGCTTCCCTTTGCAGAGGTGCATCGACTTGACGCGGATGCGTGAACCACGCGATGGTGCAACGGTGCTCTCATGAACTATGGTGGGAGAGCAGGTGCGCCAATGATTGATGCTCGCTAGATGAAGAACTTGAGCTTGGAGAGCAAGTGCTTTTCTTGGACACAAAAGGGTGGAAAGTATGTTGCTATGTGTGTCGTGGTGTTTCTAGGTGTGTATTGGTGTGCAAGAGGTTCTCCTCTATTTATAGAGGCCCTAGGAAGACTTTGGAAGGCCTTAGAAAGCTTCCATAGCCGTTGGGTGCAAGCTCCAAGAAAATCAGGCTGAAATCAAGGTTAATCATTACACTGACAGGGTTACCAGACGTCTGATCCTACCATCGGACATCTGGAAAACCAGTTTAAGACGTCTGGGAACAAAGTCAGACGTCTGATTTTAGGCGGGTTTCCTTCCTGACTTGAATCAGATCTAAACAGGGTTCTACTATATTGTCATCAGATGACATACAGGACATCTGGACTGATGTCTTGACGTCTGGAAACCTACTTTTCTGCGGGAATGGATTTCCAAGAGAGTGCAATGGCTAGAAAATCTCTGAGAAGAGATTTTGGGTCAGTCGAGGCAAAACGGTCATGTATCAGACATCTATGGTCCTCTACGGACGTCTGATACCAGCTAACGGTCATATCCTCCAGTGCTTGCTAAGCCATCCAACGATCCACTAATTGGACGTCTAGCGAAGTCATCAGACGTCTTCTAAGACGTCTAGTCTAAGGTCTAGACGTCTGATTTCATCAGACAAAACTAACTAAGTCCATCCTAAACATAATCGGACGTCTGAGTCAACATTCAGACGTCTTAAAAGTATTTATCAGACGTCTACTTTTCAAATTAGACGTCTGAAAAGGCTGTTTGAACCCTATTTTGGCTTTCTAAGTTCTCTACAGAAAACCTAAGTATCCTAGGGTTGTGCAGGTGTTCTTAAGACTATTGTTAGGGTACTTTGAGGCTCTTTAACATGAATCTAAGTAACAAAATGAAGAACAACAAAAGAAACAAAATAACAACGATTACAAGGAAAGGAAATCTATCCTATTCTTCATCTCCTTCCTTCTTCAAGCCATCTCTCCTCGTGAAGCTCCTCTGTTCTCCGTCAAGCTCCTCCAATCCGCCATGGATGCGAGCTCGAACTCCATCTAACTACGTCACCATTTGCAATTAACCTGAAATCTAAGACTTCAAGTGCAAATGTTAAAAGACACGTGTTTTGTTATCATCAAAACAAACGATCGTGGTGCTCTAGCACCAACAACCCCGTGGTTGGAGGCAATAAGCCCCAATCATAAAAATAATATATGCGACTTCACTCGCTCCTTTCCCACCGATGTGGGACTAAACTCCCACTTCTCTTCGCATGCGGCTGCTGGTGGGTCTTCATTCAATTGGCATGGTTGCATCTGATGGAGTTCTTAATTGAGGACCTGGAGGCTCCTGGGCTTCATCCGCAGCACTTGAAGGGTGCACCTGGGGCGTGCATCGCTAGAACATGAAGAACGAAGGTGGCGACAAGCAGAGGGCGGCGGAAGTCCAGCGTGCACTTGAGAAACACAAGTACAGCCTCTCGTCCCAATTAAAAGACTTCAGGAGCTTCTTCGGAGGTCAGCGAACATGTTGTTGGTGGTAGCATAGTGTAAGGAGGAGTGTATGCGGTGGCGAAGTCAACGAAGGTGTTGGAAGGGAGGGTTGGTCGGTGGAGAGCTAGGGCAAGCGAGGGAGCGAAATAGGAGAGGGCTTTTGATGGTGGAGTCATGGCGAAGCTTGTGGACTAGTTGGTGAGGGGGATGGATGTGTGTAGTGGACAGAAGCCCTCGTTGGAGTGGGTGCCGGAGATGGAAGGGATGATGGTGAACGGTGTTATTGGCGGTCAAAAGCGGTAGAAAAGAAGCTAGAATTAACGGAGAGAGGGAAAGGGAGTTAAAGGACCTAATATTATGGACGAAGGGGAAGGGATACGACGCTGGTGTGATTGCCAGCGTCGTGGAAGATGAAACTCCTAAGGGAGACGGCGACGAAGAAAGGGGTCTGAGGTGCCTCTGATGTGATCATCGAGAGGCAGAGGAAGTCGGGGAGGAAGAAGATGCTCCCAATTTGGCCATTGGGAGGCCGAAGGACGACGGGGAAGATGCTCATCGGAGCTAGGTCGGAGGAGGCCAGAGATAGGATTAGGAAGAGGGTTTTTGGGCCAAAACCTAGCTGAAGAACATGGCCGTGCCCTGGGGATCCTTTTATAGGGTTCATGAGGGAGTTCCAAGCTTGGGAACCTTGAAGCTTACACACAAATAGGATACCCATTCCTTCAAAGTGTTCGCATGAGCTTTTGGGAAGGAGTTGAGATCCAAAGTTGGTCTCATTGGAAAGAGAATTTCCTAAAGAATCTCCAGTTTGATTTTGGGAAGGTTTCATCAATCAATCAAGGAGATCTCTCCAAATGAATCTCGCTGGAGTAGGATTCTTGAGCGATAATGGTGAAAGGACCTTTCTGTGAAGAAGACAAAGAAGTTGGGGGGCTATTTGTAAGGAATTCAAAAGTTATGGGTTAGAATGAGATAGAAAGAGTCTGACTGGACCAAAATGCAAACTTGGTCAAGATGATCTTAGATTGGGCCAAAATTTTGGTACAAACCTAATTTGGACCCAAGGAATCCAATGGTAAAGTTAGGTTTAGGTTTTGTTCTCGTTTGACTGGATAATTTATGTAAAAACCCAAATTAGGGTAAATGTCAGTCTAAAACTATTTTGGGTTAAAATGGGTTTTGATGGTCAAATTAAAGGTACTAAATCTTAGAGAATATTTTTATATGAATTTTAAAGGGTTTATGTGAATTTTATCCTGACCAAAACCTCAGTTAATTAAGCAGGTATGTTTTTAGGGTTTTAGAAGTCATTTAATTCTCAAAACATGCGAAAACCCATTTCTATCTGTACTAACCTACATGTTGGATATTTAAGTCCATTTGACCCTTAATTACCCCCTGGGAAAACTCGTGATTGTACTGCATTCATGATATGATGGTAAAATTGTAGTTTTAACCTTGTTTTCTTGTCTTTCCCTCAAAATGGATTTCCAGTGACTTAGGACTCTCTGGCAGTTATGTAGGAGCATTTTATTCCTTGATAATGACTAAATTGAGCTAATTATGGCTCATGATGGTGTTCCCATCACACCTAGTGACTCATTGTTTAGGGATTTCTCGCACATATTTTCAAGAATTCCCCAAATCTCATCTTCATGCTGACCCATGATGCTGCCACCACAGGTTGCATTGACAAAATTCTTGATGTCATCATGAAGCCCATAATAAAAGGGTTGGACTTGTTCCCACTTCGAGACTCTGTGATGGGGGAATTTGCGCATGAGATCCAAAAAATGATCCCATTCCTCATATAGAGATTCTCCTACTCCTTGCGAGAAGTGCATGATTTGGTGCCGCAATGCATTAGTTCGACCAATGGTATAGAATTTTTGTAAGAAAGCTATCTGAAGTTCTTCCCATGTTCTGATTTGGTGAGGGTATGTCTGAAACCAGATTGGCGGCTTTGTCAGCTAGAGAGAAGGAGAAGATTTTTAAGAGTAGACTGTCTCAATTATGCATGTCTGCCCCGAATGTGTGAGCCAGATGCTTTAGATTCTTGATGTGCTGGAAAGAATCCTCGGAGTTCAAGCCATGAAATTTTGGGGTCATGTGAAGCATACTAGGCTTGAGCTCCACCTTGGGTACTCCCGTAGGAATGTTGATTCGAGGTTCGATCTCCACCACAGTGGGATTGTAGTGATCTCGCATTTGAGGATGCAACGGTGGATTGATGTAGCCATTGATCTGATCTCTGAAATCAAAGAATTGTTAAGGTTCAAAGTTAGGTTGTTCTAGATGATCCATGGTTGTGGCTGGAGATTCAGGCTCAGAAGTGGAGGAGTTAGAAGAGATGTCAATGTGATCGGGTAGTTGTACAAATAAGGAAGTCGAGGCCTGGCCTCGACGAGAGTGAAAAACTAGTGGAGGCCTCAAAGGTAGTCTTAAGGACCTCCTCCCGTACATACACCGATGGAATAGATGAGGGATAGAAGGTGTGATGGACCCAATCAAGACACCCAAAGATTTTTGGATGACTATAGAGGTTCAAGGCGGATGATACCTCTAGATCATTAAGACATCCACCTAAGAATTACTTGGGTAGCCAGGAAGGGAGAGTCCCACAAAGACCCCTACACGGTAGAGCATCCCCACAGGTTATAGGGTTTCCCCCACCTGACCTCCCTTGTGACCGCAGATCCAGGATTTTGATCCATGGATAACTTGACCTCTTAAGTCTAACAATTTTTAGTTTAGAGGAGGTGCTTAGGATTCCACTTTAACTTTAGAATGAATTTGTGAGTGGTGACCTAATTTGAAGATTGGTTGATGTTGAATGACGGACGACTACGCTATCGGAATTGGCTTTGAAAACCCATCGTTGTAGTTCGAGTCATGGAGAAATCTATTCAATAAATAAAATTTATACCGAAAAATCTATAAAGAAATTCCTAGTCGAACACAGGGAGGCTCCGTCGATCAAAATTCGCAATTATATTTTTTTTTTGTATTTTTGTTTAAAGGGAGAAATGATCACAATGGAAACAATATAGACAATAAGAGAGAGAGAGAGAAAGAACAATCACTTGATATTGAATAATGTTTCTACAACTAAGAAAGCGAGAAATGATTACACTAGAAAGCGAGAAATTGTTACCACTAGAAAATAGGAAAATTCTACTCTAGAAAGCAGTAAAAAGAATGGGAGAGAGAAGTTATCCTCCTCGACGATCTCTTGGAGGACGAGCTGTATGGGACAATGCCTGGAAGACGAGGAACGGAGTGGGAAGAAGGAGGACGAAGCAAGAGGAACGAGAACGAAGCAGCACGTTGTCGTCATCGCGGGATTCGCTTCCGGAACGAGGGCGAAAACATGGTTTTAGCTCTTGAGGAGCATCCCAGGTGTGAGACAAGCTTCTCTTAAGCTTTGGAGAGGGAGAGAGGAGAAGGAAGGGATGAGAAATTCATATGGTAGGGGTCTCCTTTTATAGTTGCAAGGAGTGGGGGCATTTTGGACATTATAACATTAAAAAATTAATTCAGGATTTTTAGTGACGGATTTATCCGTCACTAAAGGCCTGAACATGGCCGACGTGCACACGCTGCACGCGCGCCCCCCCGCCTTCGCTGCTTCAACACTTATGCACAACCGTGCGTGCTCAGCAGTCCGATCAAGAGATCGGACGGCTTAAACTACCCTCGCCAGCACCGCACACCCACGTGCGATTGGGTGTTAGCGCTAGGCGTCTGATCGTGCGTGGGCGCTATTGGTTGATCTGCACCACTGGATGCTCATCGCATGGTTGTGATAGCGCACCCGCATGCGAGGAGAGGTTCTACCCTTGTGACTAGATCCCGCGCCTCCTGCCTTCGCAGCACCTTAACTGCTGCGTTATGCGTGCGATTGAGGTGGGTTGAGGATTTTGTGCGCGCATGATCTGCGATCGTTAGATGGTGATCCAAAAGCCCAGATTTGTCGAGCAGGTGAAGAAGAGAAGAGCTGCGACCAGTTGGGCAGTTGAGATGGCGCCACGTGGTGCCATCTTGGCCGTCCATCTTCTAAGTGTTGCCAATGGTGCTACGAATGTCGAATTGGACCGATTTTTACGCCGTTAGGCTGCGATCGTCGATCCGAACCCATCCGTGCAGTCAGATTTGTCATCTGAGGTGCAGATGAACACCATCTTCGCCCTTGATCTTTAGGGTTCCTCAATCTCTATTTGGTGCTTCGGATGTCCGATCAGAGCAATCTTGGAGTCATTGAACTCCAATCATCGCTTTGATCAGATCTGTATGGTTGGATCTTCGATCTGAGGACCTAATAAAAAGTCACCCTGTCCCTAACCATAAAAAGGAGATAATTACTATATAGTTTATACAACTTGATCTAAATGCATGATTATGCATGTTATGCACTATTTACAATGTATAATGCTAATGTGACACTAATAACATGCATTAATAGACATTTTAGGTTAATTAGATGTATGCACATCAGTTGACCCCACAAGGTGGGTCAACTTCACCTAATTTGTCCTTGATTATTAGGTCCCAATTTCAGGATTCAAGTGATGTTTAGAGCCTGATTTTAGGGTTTGCTTGGTTAGGTAAATTCAATCAAGGCTTAGGAAACACACAATTTGAGAGAATATATTCTTGTTTAAGCAAGTGTGTCTAAAATCCTAAAATGGAAACCCTAATGTGGCTCTACTTGGTCCAATTAATTTCTTCCAAATTTGGCACCTAGGGCTCAATCAAGAAGGTGTGTAGCCCTAGGTGTCTTAAATCCCTAAATAGGTGCAGAAATTAGGTTTAGGATGTTTTTAGAAATGAACCAAATCAGGCAACTTGTGATGATTGAATCTAAATATGGAATGCAAATTGGTCCTAATTGATTTCTTCCCATTTTTTAGCTTTTCTCAAAATCAGGGGCTTTAATGGAAAAGAGAATGAGATTACCTGCCCCTGGAGTGTTTGATGTGCGACTGATCTCCTCGAATGAATCCTTCTGCATAAATCACAACCAAACAGATAAAGCAAGTTAGTATTAAGGCAGGAATTGTAATCAAGAGATCAAATTGTGTGTTGTTCACCGGCAATGGCGCCAAAAAGTTAGCGCGCGAAATCGATATTTTAAAATTGCTTCATTGTAATATAGCCGAAATAACATGAAAACAAATAAAATTTATAACTCTAATAAAATCCGAGGTCGAACTCAGGGAGCAAGTGTTGCAATTAATCACAAGGATCACAATATCACCACAAATATGAGCAAGTAAGAATGATATATATATGAAAATCAATGTCGAGGTGCAAAAAGAATGGGGCAAAATGGTAATTTAAATCACCAATTACCCCTCTAATTATGCTCACAATAATTCTCAAATAACTGAACAGTAATGATCAATCAATTATTCCACATCAGTAAGCAACCAATATAGCTACAGGAACAAAGAACTAGCAAAATTAGATGACAGATAAGGTGCTCAGATGCCTTAACAGCAAAGGCTCAAGGTCCTCTCTTCTTCTTCTTTATCAGCCCTTTCTTTTCTCTCCCTCACAGACAAGAGCTTCGCACAGTTCTTCCAATAACCAAGTGTTGAGGCTTCACTATGTAGAGTAAAACCCCCCACCCTCCTCTATTTCTCCTCTTTCTCTCAAATCCAAGGCTAACCAGATCTATAATTGGGCAATCAGGCGGGTATTCAGGTCTAGAACAAGGTCCAGGGTCACCGGCGTAAGGTAGTGACCAAGGAGTGAGAGGCTTGTGAAGAGGGATCAGACCCCTTGTGTACTGGACGAGGAGTCGAGTTCACAAAATCAATACATGCGATGCTGCAAGCTTCTAGTCCCACGATGTGGCACTATCTAGTCTCTGTTCCTTGTGCGAGTAGTAGTTGGTGGAGAAGCCTCCAATTGAAGTAGTAGATGCGGCTGAGGGTTCCAACTGATGACCTAATGGTGTACCTGGGTATCAACCGCTTCACGTGGGTGTGCTATTAGGAAGCTTCATGGTCGGAGGACTGAAGGCACAGTAGGAGGAATCCCAGTGGCAGCAGAGGTCCGACGAGGTACCTGAAAGCATGAACACAGCCTTGCAGCCAAGTCAAATACCCTCAGAAGTTTCGTGCGAGTGCGACGAATGTGGTGGCGGCGGTGGCATGTGATGAAAGTGCTTGTGTGAGTGTAGCGAAGGTGGAGGGTTGCGAGGGTGGTTGTGTTCGGTGGAGGGATAGGGTAAGCAATCCCCTCAATTTCTTGAGGGGTTTTACTCACGTGGACTTGACAGAGGTGTGAGAGTTGACGGCGGGCGATTTGGTGGCGTGAGGCGGTGGGAATGCCTCGCCGAAGGTATGTTGGAGAGGTGGAAGACGGAGTTGGAGCGGGGGTGGTAGCGGTCAAAACGGAGTTGTGGCATCATGGTTGTGATGAGTAGATGATAAGGAGACATCAAGGCTAAGTAGCGGACAAAGGGGAGCGGAGATGGCGCCGGTTGTGGTATGGCCAACGTTGGAGAAGGAAATAGCTCCGATGGGGTAGAACAGCGACAACAAAGGGTTAGAGAACACCTCGCCGGTATTGCTAGGTGCGGAAGAGAACGGGGAGTAGGAACCGACCACTTATCGTACATGGCAGTTGGAGAAGAAGTTGGAGGAGGGAGGTCACCGGAGTGAGGTGGAGCAAGCCAAAGGTTGGAGGAAGAAGAGGGATTTTTGGCTCTATTTCTCGCTAAGGTAAGGCAAGCAAGGAGGATCTTATATAGGCCATTAGTTGAGTGTTCAAGCTTGGAAGCAAGCTTGAAAGCTCCACAAATCAAGGAGCATGTTTTGTGGGATTCAAAGAGTTCGGATGAACTCTTGGACAAGAATTAGAGGTCGAGATGTGGTCCAAAATAAAGAGGATCTCCTCAAGAGTCTCCCAAATTTGGAAGAGATTGACTAAGAAATCAGGGAGGAATCCTTGATTGAAGCTCGACCTCTTTGGGTTCACACCTGCCTTGGTAGCAAGGACCCAACTGCAAATAATGAAGATAAACCTATGGGGCATTTCGCAAAGTTTTCAAAACCTGAGGGGTTATAAGAGAGAAAACAAGTCTGAGAGGACCAAAATGCAAACTATGTCAAGATAGACTCTGATTAGGCCCAAGTTTTAGTACAAATCTAATTTAGACCTAAGGAATCTTATGGTGAATTTGAATTTTTTTTTTGACCTAGTTTGATTGGAAAATTTTTGCAGAAACCCAAATTAAGGCTATTGTCCGTCTAAGACTCTATTTTAGGTCGAAATAGGTTCCAGTAGTCAAATCAATGGTACCAAACCTTATAGAATATTTTTCTTTGATTTTCAGAAGGTTTAAGTGAATTTTATCCTAACTATAACTTTAGTTAATTAAGCAGATCTATTTTTAGGATTTTAGATGTACATTAATTCTCGAGATGCGTGAAAACTCATTTCTGTATGCAAGGACCCTTTTATTGGACATTAATGACCATTTGACCTTTAATTAACCTCTAGAATTCCCTACAGTTATTCTGTATTTTTGAAATGGAGTTAAAATTGTAGAAATAACCTTGGTTTCTTATCTTCTCGAAATAAAACATTATGCATATATGACCCTCCGATGGTTATGTAGGAGCTTTTATCAACTTTATCAGACCAAATTATGATAGTTATGGCTCATGATGGTGTTCCCATCATATCCCATATGGCACATATTCCCATTATGAAACATATCTAGTAAGCTATTAAATTTAAATAACTAGTATGAAACATCTCTAGTAACATTTACGTACCTCAAAAAAAATAAATTGGAATTTCATGAAAAAGATTAGAAACAACTGTATATAGAAAAAAAAATTTATGGTTCAAGATGATACCCTACTTCATGTTGAGAAGACATCAACAAAAATTCCCCTAGGGTTCTGTAACATGATTTGTCTCATTCAGTAAAAAATATCCACATTGGCTCATTTCCTCCAAAATAGTTTTCTTCCTCATGAAATAGTTGGAAACTGGACTATCATGAAATAGTTTTCTTCTATTTCCACTTTTTCAACAATTAGATAGCACTACAAAGACAATGATTAGAATTTACTTGCGAGAAGCTACCTATTGGTTAACATCTCCAATTATGTAGTCCTAAGCTCCGTCTCAAGCTTTAAACTATCCTCTAGCTTCATCCAAATAAATTTACTGATGTTTTCCAACTCAACTAGACTGTCATGAAATAACATCTAAAATGACATCCCTTTTTAGATTAGGGCTTGTTTTACCAATTGAGGTTGTGTATATTCCTTGTTGCCCCCAATGCAAATGTATGCAACATTACATCTTTTGTTGTCTTGGCTGTTGGGAGATACTCTTCCAAGGAAGCAAGCCTCCAAATCTTTTGTATAAGATGGTTAAATTGTTATTTTTTCTCAATCCAAGCAATCATTATTCTCAATAAGGGTGTCACATAATTCTGGTTGAAAAAATGGAACTATGCAGGAAAAAACAAATGTTTCCACCCACTTATTGAAATTAGGATTGTCGTCATGCATAAGCTAGAGTTGAAGAAGATGGAGGGGATGGTAGTGGTCGGCGAGGCACGGTGGTGATGGTTGGTCGAAGGAAAAGAAAGAGGGGCAGGGATAAGGAGAATGAGGAAGAGGATGAGAAAGCCTACCTTGGCACAGCAATGTGTGAGCGGAGTCCAGCAAAAATCAATCACGATTGGATGAGGAGGAAAGGTCGGTGCAGCAAGAGAGAGCCTACCATTAGGATCATTGGGAGGGGGAACAGAGGCTACACTGGGGAGGGAACAAAACATGCACTGGGAGGGTTTGGGGGCTGAGGGAGGGGGTTGAGGGGAGTTGGATCTAGACCATTGATTAGATCTGATAGTGGCAAAGGGTCAGCTGCACCTAACTTGGGTGTAGGGCAAGGAGGAGGTGGTGGTCGATGTGGTGGTGGGTATTGGTGAAGGAGGAAGAGTAGGGAGGGAAGGAGGTGGTGGTCGACAATAGTGGCGGAAGGGAAGGTTGAGGAAAAACGAGAAGGGGGAGGTGGTAGGGACCCAACCTCATCATTCTCCTTGTCAAAGGTAGGGAGATCGAAGGTGGGGGAGGTCGGTGGATCTATCTTCATCCTTCTCCGACTTGCTAGTGGAGGTCAAAGGCTGTAGAGGTCAGTGGATGCTACGATGGGAGCACAAGATCTCGAAGGAGGGCTCCATGGTGGCTGCTCGATGGGGATTTGGGAGGAAGGGTTTTGGGAGGGGGTGTGGTGTGTTTTAGTTGATTAAATATGGACCATTAATTAGATCCAATGGCTATTATTAGTCACCTACACCCAAGTTGGGTGCAGGTGACCAGCACAATCCCCGCCCCCATATATATATATATAATATATATATATGGTGTGTGTGTGTGTGTATGAAGTGATGTCAACACCCACATCACCACAACATTGCGACACGACGCATTGTTACATGCTTATCCAATCAATCAACTAATTTAAGAACATAGAAGATATCTACTTATGCAGCAACCAATAATCCATCCTACTTCATCAAAGGAGGAGAGGGAAGTAATAAGTGCATGACCTATTGCAAAGTTTAATGACCGTGCCTTTATACTTATAGATTCGATGCAAGACCTATTCCTAAATCTATTAGGACTCTAAAGATGCACAATATGAATCATATACATTAAGGTCAATAATCCTAACCTTCTCTCCCTTGGTTTGAATTCTTCCATGCAAGTCATTTCCTCAAGCTTGCATGAGCCCATCTTCTTCTGTAGGTACTCTTTCCTAAAGTCAAATCCCTTTATGAATGTTGCACCCACCTCGAGTATGTGTGTAGCTTACCATGTTGGTTGATGTGGTACCATCTTTCTCTTATGATGAGAGAATGTATCTAACAATCCTCTACCAAGGTTGCAAATAATCTATCTTTATCCTTTCAAATCCAATTTATCTTACCAATTAAACAACTTAACTAAAGACAAAAATTAAAACTCATTAGAATAAAGAAGTATCATTGTCTTTAGAAACCATCATCCTTACTCCTAATCTTTCATTAAGCATAAACAAAATAGGAGTGAAAGTACGCATGTGCTTGCTCATCAAGGAACCAACAAAAAGATGGGAACTCAATCATTTGAATTATTTAATCTCGTATTCTTTTTCCACCAAGGTCTAAGTATTTCTTGACATGTGCAAAACGAGATTTGATAAATACGCATCGTAATATAGTTAAATTGCACAAATTGACTTTTAAAATTTATAATTCTTGAAACAAAAAGTTCGTATTCCAAGGTCATTCACTGGGAGCAACTATGTTGCATGAATACCACCATTTGAATTTATAGTCAAGGAACTAGATGCTACAAATTTAAAACCCTTCTTTACTACACAATCTAGTTCAAAATGTAGAGAAAAGACACAATGAGCAATTAACTTTGCAATTAAGTAAAATAATTGGGGTCTTTTTAATCAATTAATGCGTAATGAAATAAGACAAAAACTATTGTGATTAAGCACTAATAATTCAAATAATGTTTGAAGAATGCAATGGAATCCCCAATTACTCAATGATCAAAGCAAGTCAACTATTATCCAAAGGATATTACAATTCAGTCCCCAAAAATTTAGAAAATATTACTTCTCTTGCATTTTGGTCCCTGGGACATTACCATTTGGTCCCTATGGATTAGTCCGACTTTTAAACAACCCCTTGCCAGCAAGCAGGAGGTTGGTCTTCATACGTGAACGAGGTGTAGAGGCTCATTGAAGGAAAGCCGTTGGCATGCTCTCACTGTTGGATCGGGTTGATGTTTCCTGAGAGAGATCACTGGAGGTTCGCCGATTGATCAGCAATATCCGATCGGCCAGCGAATGATGGGGGTGGTTGGCGGGTGAGCGACGAAACTGAAGGTGAAGGCGGTGATGGCGAGGGTCGATGGAGCGTCGAAGCACGTGGAACTACTCCTTGAAGGGTGCTAACCAATCCTTGCGACTCCATAGAGCTTCTCGCAAAGCTTCGCAGCCATGAGTGGCCGATGGAGATGTGTCGGCGTCGATGAAGGCAACGGCGACCGAGGTGGTCGTAAGGATGGGAAGGGTCTCACCCTCAACCAAAGAGCTAGGAATCTTTGCTTGGACTCAATGAAGATGGTGGTGATGGTGATTTGATGTGAAGAGGCTGGAGGGGAGCTGCCAAACTCGAAGAGGACTATGACAGTGAGGGGAGTCCGGTGGGGTGCATGGGTGCTCGAAACTCTAAATTTCTTGAGGGCTTTTGTTCCTCTAAGCGTGGTGGAGCTTTGAAGGTGGTCAGTGGTGAGAGAGGTAGCATGGAGCAAGGTGGAGGGCATCGCCAGAGCTACGCTAGACGTCCACCGTCAGTGAAGAAGACGAATGCAGGGATCGGGGAAATGGGGGTGTTCCCTAAATCTAAAAGGCCTAGACTACTCTATTGAGCAAGAGGAGGAAGAAGAGCTACCTTATGTTGGACGAGGGGGGTGAGAGACAACTGGTTTTGACTCACCAACCACAATAAAGGAGGTAGGGTCAACGAAGAGGGCTGGCGGCGAGAAATGGGTCAAAGGACTGTCGCTTTGGCTGGCGAGGATCAGAGGAAGTTGAGGAAGAAGATGGCATCGCTCTTGAGGTCGGAGTGTGCGCAGAGGAAGAGGTTGAAGGAGTTGCTGAGGTCAGAGACGACGACAATCGTGGTGAAGAAGGGCAGGGAACATGATCAAATCTCAATGGCCTCGATCAGTGAGGAGTAGCGAAGATATATAGACGCAAAGGCACCGCGATTGCATTGAGATCGCGGTCCAATCAAGGCTGAGATGGGCGTATCAAGAATGTGCTCTGGAAAGATTTCGACCACGGATTCCAAGCTCTAAAGTTGGAAGGAATTGCATTGATGCGTAGAGGAATGATCAAGGATCAATCCCACCAAATTTAGTGGGATTTGATCACGTGGTTTGGGAGAAATCACTCCCCAAAGTTCACATCGAATGCAAGTTTTGCATGGTGAAGTTGCTAGAGGTTGAAGATGACGCTGATGACATCAGTGAGGGATCAAAAAGACACAATTTTGGACCTAAATGAAAGAGATTCAAAAACTAAGGGCCTTTATGTAAAGTAGGTTAAGATGAAGTCTAATTGGTCTCAAATTTTTAGGATAACCTAATTTGGATCCAACGAATCTAATGGTGACATCAATTTTGGGTTTTATTGAAGTTTGATTGGTCAATTTATTATTTAACCCAAAATGTATCAAATACCCACCTTAGTCTCTGTTTTAGGTCAATTTGGGCTCATTTTGTAAAATTGAATATTCTAAACCTTATATAATATTTTTCAATAATTTTTAAAAGGTTTAAATTACATTTATTTCCATCAAAACCCCTTAAATTAAAGTAAGGCAACATTAGGATTTTATTAATTGTAATTTGGCTTTTATTTCATAAAATCTTTAAATAAATTAGTGTTAGCTCATTTATTGGAAATTTGAGATTAGTTAACCTTTAATTAAGTATAGGTTTACCCCTTGGCTAATCAGTATTTGTATTTTGCTATTAAAAAATAGTAGAATTAACCAATTTTGATTCATGTCCTCCAATTCTTGATATTCTTTAGTTATACTCTTTTAATGATTAATTAGGTGAATTTAACCTTAGAATTTAGCCAAATTAAGCTAGATATAAAGGATGATAGTGTTACCATCAATTCTCAAATGTTGGAACAAGATTTACACAACCTTGGATTTACTTTAGATCTTCTTTTGCTGAGTAGAATGGTGGATGTTTCTCAATTCTCGTTGCATGTTTTAGCTAAATGTAACAAGTTTTGCATGTGTTTTCATTATAAAATTCATATTCAATGGTCGGTAGTGCTGAAAAAGTTTGGGAATAAGATTTTAGGATCAAAGCCCTCACTAAGGTAGACTCAACCACTATTGTGGCTAGCTACAAACAACCATAGGGAAATGTAGGATTCTTTTGTGGTAATCAACTACAAGGGGTATATAATTAATCAACTATAAGGGGTATATAATTGGCTAAATAATAAAGGAAATTGGAAAAAATAGAAAAAATTAATGCCACTAGCCAGAGGCTATAACTCAAGTGCAACTAACTAAAACAGTGTCAATGGCGACTTAGCTACTATTGTGGTTGGCTACAAAAAACCAAAGGGAATTGTAGGATTCTTTTGTGGTAATCAACTACAAGGGGTATATAATTGGCTAAATAATAAAGGAAATTGGAAAAAGTTAATGGAACTAGCCTAGGATGCTATAACTCAAGTGCAACCAACTAAAATAGTGTCAATGGCCAGGATCCATGTTCCCTAAAATCATTTAGCACAGATTTAAAAGTAGGAATCTATAAAAGGGTAGATAACAAGTAATAAGGTAGAAATGGATATGATACCTTGACATAATTAAGGAAAGAGTACTTGACTCTTGATTTATGAAGCTTTAAGTACATTGGAAAGTGTGAAGAAAATACTGGAGTTAGAGCCTCCAATTACTTAGCTAAACCATAACCTAAAGTTAGCACTTAATAATCAAATGAGACTATTTGTGCACCAATTTTGGACTTGTAGGCAACTCAGGCCACTTAGAGATGATGATCATTTTACAAAGGTGCTAGAGTTTGGGGATGTCAAGTTTAAGCGAGTGGCAAGACCCACTAGCTTCGATGAACTTCTTCATAGAAGATACCTCGACATGACACAAGACTTGAATCAGGTTAGGAAAGTGATTTGTGAGACCAACCAAATGACTACAATCTACATTCGACTATTTCCTATTAAAACCTAAAGAGGGGACATAGGTAAACCTAAATCAAGTTCGACTAATGAAGTTCATGCAATACAATTAAAGTGCTATGGACACATGAGTGTTAACAAACCAAAGAAATCCTAACACCACACTTAGCTAATTGCAGACCCTAAGTTTGTTGAGGATGAGGGGAGATAAGAGGGAGGCAGAAAGGGAGGGAAGGAAGATGACAGTGGCGATTGCATGGAGGGGCGTTGGGTTTATATGGTAAGGGAGTAAGGGAAGATGGGTTTACATATGGGAGAAGGAAAAGGGAAGAGAGGAGATAGAGAGGAGAGATTTAGGAAGGGAAAATGAAAAGAAAAAGAGGAAAGTGGCAGTATGATTTAGATAGATAGATATATAGAGAGAAACTTGAAGGGGAGAACTCCCATCGTACAAGCACATAAGGAAGAAAGAGATTAGGATTTGTTAAAGGAAAGTGGGGGAAATTTTATGTAGGCCCTCAATGCTAGGAAAATTACATGAATTTAACTATGTAAGTCCACTTTACATAAAACAATTGCCATCACACTCAATTTTCTGAACCAAGTTTGATAATGGGCTTAGAATCAAAATCCAAGGTCATTAAAGGAAGGATGACTAAACAAGAAATAGGAAAGATAGGAACCAAATCAAATCTAAGAACAAAAGAATATATGATTAAATAAGTAAAACCAGAAACAAATGTCTGACCATACTTCTTGGCATGGCAAGTCATATGGTGCCTAGGTGAAGTTTTCTTGCCCCTTCCCAACAAAAGTACATATGTCACGCTTGTAGGAAGAAGGGGGTTCAATGGAAAGGAGAGGCACAAAATGAGCATTGAAAAGGGTTTAGATCTCCCGACAATCCCCTAATCAACACTTGTCTAACTTCAATCTGACTGTTAAATCGAAACCAGGTAGGAGTTTAATGTTTCATTGTCGTAGCACACTCCTAAATAGCTCGATCAACAGATAAAATTTATTACTCAAAATCTAAATTGAAGTCTGAGGTCAAACACAAAGAGCAAATATCAAATTCACACGCTAATCTTTAGTTGCATATAAATGAGCACCATAATCGAAGCACAAAAGAGATATTCAATGAATAATATCTACTCAAATTGATATTCAATTATAACCATGAGTATTTCAATAGATCTCAATGATAAAAAGAAATCTAAGATAAAATAATGGTGATTTAGATCATCAATTATTAGCATTAATTAAGCATATTTAACTGCTCAAATATTTGAACAGTATCATCAATCAGAAATGCCATGCAAGATAAGTGGCCATAGTATCTTCAGACGACAAAGCATTCCATCAGACACTTAAAGTGCGCAAGGCATAAGGCTTCTCAAAGCCTTTCTTCTCTTTAGCTTCTCTCTTTTCTTTTTGCACGAGCCTTCTCCTTCTTCTCTTCTTCTTCTTCTCAGGGCCTTCCCTTTCTTCTTTTTCTCCTTCACAAGCACAAGGGGCCTTCAACGACTAAGTGTTAGCAGCATACACAGAGGAGCAAAACCCTCCCCCGCTCTCTCACAATTTCCCCTCCTCTTTCTTCTATCTCAAAGATAACTGGGCAGCCAATCAGATAATTGGGGATCCGAGTGACCAGGGCTACCGGGTGTGGAGGTGGCTGAGGTGTGAGGGCTTATGTGAAGATGGACACAACCCCTGTGTACATGGGAAGCCAGGTAAGGGCACAAATGCCTTTTATGTGTAGCCAGCAGTTCAAGCGTTCATGAGGTGGGACTATATCCCACCCTCTTCTTCGTGAAATGCAGCTGAAGAAGGTCCTTCCAATTGGCACAGCTGCTGAGGATAGGGTCTTCAATTGACGACCTGGAAGTCTTCCTGGAATGATTCCACACTCCTGGGAGTTGCATCAGGTTGTCTCAACACTGAAGGAGGTCAAATGGAGTTAGGGATGGAGGTGGTGGCAGCAGATGACTGGTGTGACCTGAAGACATGAATACGGGCTTGAAAGCCCTCATTAAGCAGCTCCTGGGCTTCACCGAAGCACGACATGTTGGTGCAAGGGCACCACAATCGTCAATTTTGATGAGAACAAAATGCTTGTGTTTTTAACATTTGCATTTGAGTTTAAGTTTTCAGGATAATTGCAAATGGATACAAGTGTGAAGGACCTCAGAGCTCGCGTCCATGGCTGATTGGAGGAGCTTGACGGAGGAGAAGGAGCTTCGCGAGGAGCGAAAGCTTAAAGAAGGATGGAGATGAAGATTAGGATAGATTTTCATTCATCTTGTTCTATGTATCTTTCTTTTATTGCTCTTTATTCTTTCTTTCTTAGATTATTGTTAAAGAGACTCAAAGTACCCTCATAGTAGTTCTATGAACACTTGCACAACCCTAGGATACTTAGGTTTTCTGTAGAGAACTAAGAAAACCTAAATAGGCTTCAAACAGCCTTGTTAGACATCTAATCTGATAATCAGACGTCTGATAGTGAACTTTAAGACATCTGAATGTTGAATCAGACATCCAAAGTTTTAGGGCTGGTCTTAGAACCTTCTGTCTACTGATTTCAGATGATCAATCCTTAGTCCAAAAGTCTTAGCAGACGTTTGATGACTTGGCTAGATGTCCAATTAGTGGAACATTGGCCTTCATAATATGATCATTGAGTAATGACCTTTAAGCTTCTATCATACATCTATAGAGGACCTCAAACGTCTGATAAGTGACCTTTAGCTCTTGATTGAGTTGAAATCACTTCTAATAAGGGTTATAGCCATTTGTGCCTTGGGAAATCCATTCCCACAGTTAATTAGGTTTCCAGATGTCCAGACCTAGTGCCAGACGTCCGATAGGTTGTCTAACTGATTTACACTAGAACCCTATTTAGGTCTAATGAAAGTCACTAAGGGAACCTGTCTATAGTTAGACGTCTGATCTAGTTTCCAGACATCTTAAACATGACTTCCAGACGTCTGATATTTTTCCCAAACATCTGATGACCCTGTCAGAATTATTAATTATTCTAATTGCGGCTTGATTTGCCTTGGAATGATCCCCAACGGCTACCTAAGGCTTCCAAAGCCTTCCTAGGCCTTCCTAAGCCATCTATAAATAGGAGAGGCCCCTTGCCTTGTAAAGATACACCATGCTATACCATTTTATGTCCAAAACACTCTAGAAGAAATCTTGCTCTCCAAACCATCGTTCTACATCTTAAGAGCTACCTTATCACAGCACACCTGCTCTCCTGCCGTCATTTCGAGAGCACCGCCGTGCATTGCGTGGATCACTCACCCGTGTCGTCACGTCGATGTACTTCCACCTAAGGGAAGATCCTTTACCTATAGTAGCTAGTTTCATTTATATACTTTGTGGTTCCATAGGTTTGTGGTGTAATTTTATTTGTTATTGGTTGGGTATTCACGTTGCGAATTTTCGTCTCCTTCATGAGACAAAAACCTTCTTGCGAAGAGAAGAGGTTTGAGGTTATGCTACCCTCGGGATCAAAGTAGTGTGGTTGTATTGAGATTGAGTCAACCTCATTTTAAGTGACTCGGATAGTGGATTTGATCAACTTAGTCGATCAGGAAATCCTAACTCGAGAGGGTTAAGTAGTGGTTTTCACCCGATTTGGGTTTCCACCTAAAAATCTTTTGTGCTACTGTGTAATTGTATCTTTTGTGAGATTGTTTATTTTTCTTCCACACTTTATTTTATCTTCCGCAAATCTCACCCCCTCCCATAGGAACCTTCACGACGAAGGTGGTGGTGGTGGTCTCATGGCCTGTGAGTGCATGTGGCGATGTGTCAGAGTCAGAGGACGAGCGTGGAGGTGGGTGAGTTTGGTGGGTCGCGAGAGTGGGTGGAAGATGAAATAGGAAGAGGTGTTTGGTTCACGGAGGTGTGGCGATGCTTTTGGGCTTGATGGCAAGGTGTTTGGTGGCCTGTGGAGGTGTGGAGGCTTCACTGGAGCTCGACCATGTGTGGGGAAGACGAAGGGCGTGAGGCGGTGTCAGAGGTCGAAATAGTGATATAAAGTGAGGGAAATGAAGTAGAAAGGGAGAGAAACCTAACTAACCTAACTCTAACGGATGAAAGGGAAGGTAGGTGCCGGTTGTGGTATGGTCGACGCTGGAGACAAGAATACCTCCAGTGGGAGAGAACGGCGAGGAAGATGGTGTTAGAGGGCTTCTGCTGGTATTGCTAGAAGCAGAAGAACATGGGGAAGATGCTCCCGCCGACTATTATCTGTGGCGGCGGGCGAGGAAGGTAGACGGAGAAGCTCGTCGGAGCTTGTGGAGGAGTTGACCAAAGAGAGGAGAAGGGAGTATTCCGGTCCAAACCAAGCTAAGGAGCATGGAAATGCATCGTGGGTAATTTTATAGGCCTTAGGGGATGCTCCCAAGCAAGAAAAGAAGCTTTCAAGCTTCAGATACTTTGCACACAAGGGATACCCGAATCTTCCATGCGTTCGCATGGGAGATTGGAAAAGACTTAGGGTCCAAGGTTGGATCCATTTGGAAGAGAATTCCTCAAGGAATCTCTAGTTCAATTTTAAGACAGATTGATTGAGAATCAAGCGAGAAATCCTCGCTCAAATCTCAGCTGAGATTGGTGTGTTCACACCAATGGCAGCAGGGACCTATTTGCAAAGAATGATGAGAAACCTAGGGGTCTGATTGCAAACAATTCAAAAGCTAAGGAGTTATTTGAGAGAAGAAGAATCAGACTGGACCAAAATGCAAACTAGGTCAAGATGATCTCTGATTAAGCCTAAATTTTGATACAAACCTAATTTTGTCCCAAGGAGTCTGATGGTAAAGTTGGATTTTGGTTTTGACCAAATTTGATTGGGTAATTTATCCAAAAACTCAAATTAGGGTAACTTCCTGTCTGAGACTCTATTTTAGGTCAAAATAGGTTCAGATGGTCAAATCAAGGATACCAAACCTTATGGAATATTTTTTTATGATTTTTAGAATATTTTTGTGAATTTTATCTTGACCAGAACCTCTGTTAATTAAGCATGTCTGAAATTAGGGTTTTGGGTGTCCGTTAATTCTCGAAATGCATGAAAACTCGTTTCTATCTATATGAACCCTCTTGTTAGTTATTAATGCTCATTTGACCTTAGTTTAACCCTTGGGAAACCCTGTGATTGTTTTGCATTTATGATCTATTGTTAAAATTGCAAAATTGACCCTGTCTTAATGCACTCTTCTCAGAAAGGATATGCAATGTATTATGACTCTCCGGTGATTATGTAAGAGTATTTGTCTCTTGATTGTGATTAATTAAAGCTAGTTATGATAGATGATGACGTTATCGTCATACCCTCATGCCTAACTTTTGCTAGTCCCTTAGCAAAATCTTATGAAAAGAACTAGAGTTTTAGACCATGCATTATGTTCAGCTGCCTGATTTGTTCCATTTTGTAGAAATTAAGTCAGAATGCTAATAGTAGGCCAAGAGGTACTCAAGTATCATTCAAGATCCAGACCTGATGATTGCGCAGCAATCATAGGTCTTAATTGACCTAGATTAAGCTAGGACTTAGCATAAGTTAGGGTTATTCATGCACGCATACACATTATCTGCATCTTTACTGCTTTACTTTAGCTATGCATAAAATAATGTTATAATGTGCCGATCAAGTGCATTATGTCGATTGCAGGTAATAAGCAGATCTGAAGCTGGATATGGAATAACGGGAGTTGTAGCAGAGCTGGAGCAGAAGGCTTAGCTTAGATATAGGAACAATAATGTAAGGGGATTAAAGGTTTTCTATTCTATTAAGTAGGAATAAAGCAGAAAATTGTGAAGAGCATAGGTCCATCCCATCCCTAGGATAGCCTAGAGACTTCCCCAAGCCTTAGGCACCCTTAGATTAGGTCACAACACCCTAGGAAGCCCTAAAACCCTAGTTCCAACCCTTATCTAGACATCCAGATAAGTTATAGGACATCCAAGACCCTTAGCCATCTCCCGCACACCTCAAACCCACTTCTACAGTGTTATTAGATGTCCAGACACTTTGTCAGACGTCCAATTTTTGTAGAATACCCAAAACAGAACACAAAATCCCTCTTGACTCTGATTGGACGTCCAGACAATAAGTCTGGACTTCTGATTTTTGAGTATAAGACGTATGACAATATTATTAAATGTCTGATACTGCTCTCCAATTCCTGTCTTGATATTTAAGCATTAATCTTGGATCTCTAGGTCCCTAAACCCAATTCCAACCCCATAGGAACCTAAATTAAGGTGCCCTAACCCTAGTACATCACCTCTAAACCTCCCTAAGGACCTAATTAGGTCCTCACTAAACCTAATTGACTTGGATCTTAGTCAATTCCATCAGCCTATTCAATTGGACTCATTGAGTCCAATTGATCCTTGATCTTAGCACACACTATCCAATTGGACTCAATGAGAGTCCAATTGACCTAGACCTAAACTAATTGAGTTGTTTTACTCTCAATTAAGTTTTCACACACCCAATTAAGCTTGTATTAAGTTTAATTGCACTTTACCTTAGTGAATTAGGGTTTATAACCCTAATTTGAGACATACCTTGACCTAAACCCACTAGAACCTAACCTAATCAACCTAGCCACCTAAGTTTCGACCCACACACACCATCCACACGAAAATACCTAGCCTAGAGTTCTCTAGAACTCTCTACCATGTGTGGTTTCCTTGGTTGCCAAAATTAGCAACCAAGAACCATTCAATTTTTAGATCCACATTTGGTGGATCTAAAAACCACCATCCATCCTCTCTCTCTCACTCTCCCACGGGCTCCCACCATAGGCCTCTCTAGAGAATTCCATAATTATCTAGAGAGCTTCCCTTAGGTCTATAAAAAGACCTAAGGGGTGGCTATTTGCACCCATTCACTTCCTTAGTAAATTCACTCCATTGGTGCCATTCACGCCCACTTCCACTTAGCTAGCCACTCCACATCCATGAGCTCACTACCACCACCATGGAGGACATCATGCTGGGATGCTGGATCACTCCTCCCTCTCTCCAAGGGTCGGCCTAAGCTACATTGGCCGCCCCTCATTCTTCTCCCGACCACTCCAAGAACATCGAGGACCACCCCTGAATGCCCTCTATTCTGCTAGATTTAGTTTATGCTCCTCATAATTTTATTGCTTTTATTACTACTTAGTAGCATAGTCATAACTTCTCCCCCAATGATGCATACGAAATCCCCCCCATCGATTCTTGTATGCAATCATTTTCTGGTAGCTAGATTTCCGTTTCAAGCATTTATGTACAAGCTTTCCTCTAGATTTCTTGTGCAAACAACTCCCCAATGAATGAATGAAAATGCATTTATATATATGTGTGTGTGTGTGCGTGTGTGTTTGAAATCACCACGAGCTTAATAATTATCATATTTACATGATTTAAGTGCCTCCTCTTTAACTGTCTATCAATCACGCACCAACATGCCGTTTCCTGAGGATATTGAAAATCTAACGATGGACGCTTTCTCCATAAATAGTCACCACCTCACTAGAATTGTGCGCACAGAAACTCACATGTTCACCTTTGTAATTTATTTGACGCATGCGCACGTGATCCAAGTTAATAACAGAAGTGGTGAAGTTTTAGTTGGGAGATTGGAAACCGACGTGGGTTTTTAAATGAAGTAGAGCAATAAAAAGATCGATTTTAAAAGTGAAAGCAACGCCTCCCAGAGACGAACAACCGGGACTCAAGTCTCATAATTTTTGCAAAACAATATCTTTGTTGGATCGTACTCTGCAACTATACTGCGACACATTTCTTTCATATCAAAATGTGCATTACGCTTTCAACAAATGGCACCATTGCCGGGGAGGCAACGTCATTTTCTACTATTTCGATCTTTGAAACTATCACTGACAAATTTCTCCCTACTTTGTTTTTGATGTGCAGGAAAAACGTAAGAAAAATGAGATCTGCGCACACAACGAGCGTGGAAAACAAATCCAGGTGCACATCATCTCATTTTTAGATTAAATTTACTTTCTGCAATTCCCTTGAAAAATTCTTTATAAAAAAAAAAGATTTTACTCATTTTCGTGAAAAAAAAGAAAAAAATTTTGAAAAAAAATCTAGATTAGGTTTCCTTTTTGAATCTTAGGTTAATTCGAAAAAAAAAAAGAGAGATTTTTTTTGAATCTTTTAAGAAATTCTTTTTGAGAAAAAAAAAACGTGCAAAAGTTTTGAAAAAGAAAACATTTTGGTGGAAAGCTTAGATTTCAATTCAAACCTCTTTAAAAAGCTTTTCCACCATCCCTGATTTTCGGCCAGATTTCAAGCTTGATTTAAAAATTCAATTGCCGAAAAATTAGTAAGCAAAAAATTCTAAAATTCAGACTAAACCTTCATTTTCAAACTATCTTTCAAAATCCACCATTTTTTTGAAAAAATTCCAAGTATACAATTTTTGAAAATTTGCAAAGTGCACAAGGGTCAAACTAATCCAGATTCAAAACTTTTCAAATTTCAAAAAGCGATTCCGATCAATCTGCGAATTTGTTTTGACTAAAAATGGTGGGGTTTGAAATATGATCTAATTGGCTTTATTTTCCATATTTTTCCTGAATCTTTGAAGGTCATTTGATACTGTTTCAAAGCAAAAAATCGACCAGGGGTCAAAATTCCCTAAAATTCAGTTGAAATAGTTAAAATTCCAAAAAAATATTCTCTGGAAAGCTAATTGAAAAAGGAATCTACTCGTAAAATTTCAAATTAATTGGATTCCAATTATTATCAGAGAACAAACATTACTTTTGTGGTCCGCTGAAACAAAAAAAAAACCCTAGAAGTGCATGAAACTTAGGTTGAATCTTTAAGGTTACAACTAGAGACCACACTTTGGGCTAACCTAGACTTAATCAAGTCTAGTTAGCCGGTGAGCTTGGTCACCTTGTGGGCCACTCACCACAAACCCCACTGAAGAAAATGGGTTAAAATTAATTTTAAAGCACGAAATCAACCCGAGTTCGTTGTCATACTACTGGATGTTTTTAATCTCTCTTGCCAAACCTGGTGACTAAGTCTGCGGGGTAGTGTCAAACGACCGTGGCTTGGGGGTCAACGGAACGTTCCCCTTAGTCCCCCAGTAACCAGACTGGCTGGGTTAGCTTAAGGGGCGGGAATCACTTTCAGTCGGTTGAATGACGAGCTTATCTTCAGGAATTCAAATTTCTAACGAAAAATCTGGTCACCTGATCCATAAGGACCATTTGATTGACAAGGCCTTAGCCTTGTCCTGCTTGGCTACACCAACCCAGGGGTTGGGTGGTGTATGCAAGGAAGGTGGTCGCGTAGACCTCAACTGATTGGACCTTGGGAGCCGCTCCCAAGGAGGCGAGTCACTTCTTCTATCTGCTGAGCTGCGATGGCTAACACTGGATTTGGACCTAATCAGGATCCAGAAGAGCTGGACCCACGAGCTTATCTGAGAGCCCGGGTCACTGAATTAGCTCAACCTTGGGATCAGAACCCAAGGTGGAGAAGATGACTTTTCGCTTCGCTTGATCCCTCTCCTTGGGTTACCGAAATGGTTAACCCATATCCTAACCCTGGATATTATGACCCATACCAGTCGGTCCCTCAAAGGACCGCATCTTATAACCCAGGATATGGATTTCATACTCCTGCTTCTCACCCATGGAACATGGGTAGACCTGATTCACCCCCTGGAACCCCTGAAGAGCTACCGATGCATATGTGGCCGCATTATAGAATACAGAGAGCTATAGTGAGTGCTAAGGAAAAGGCTGCATCCTATCTACACGAAATCTAGGCTATCATTGAGCCGAACCAAAGACAAAGCTAGATTCTGCATCAATAAGCTGTGATGGAGCTCCTTCTGGAAACAACAAAGATAACAAGGCTAATGAAACAAAATTGGGAAACTCAAGAACTACTACTTTTGAGATATCAAGTGGAGAATAGCCTTGAAGATCTTGAGGAATCTGAAATGACCACGTCGGAAGGACACACAGAAGATTCTCGGGAGCCAATGCTGGAAAATCATTCAGGGGAAGAAGAACCTAGCTTGGATAGGAGACAGAAGCAGGAAGTATGCCGAATGGGTTCATCTAAGAACTCCATTCAGAAAATTGAGGAAAGGACTGATATCTCCAGGACTGAGCCACAATCAGATTATCCTGAATCCTGGGAGACACCTTTTGGGTTGGATAACCCAATCGAGATAAGGGAAGCAGATCCAATTGAGGATATGGATCCTAAGGCAGACATTACATGTGACACTACTGATCAATCTAGGCCACTTCTCATTGTAGGTGAACCTGTGCTAGAGCCAACATCTTCTGATCTCCACTCTTCTTCTTTCACCTACATCCCTAATTCGAATGTTAGAGATTCTGAGATGACACTTTCTATCCCTAATCCTAACATCCAAAAACCAGAAGTAGCTCTGGATAACTTGAACGAAGAAATAAATATGCTACCCGAGGCAGGAATTACTAAGGAACCCAATGCATATGAGGGTGAAGCTTTGAGCAGAAGGATATGGGGACACAGCTATCATCCTAGTCAATCTAATAGATGGCTCGACTCTGAGCCTGAGGAGACAGCCTCTGATGAATCAGAGATGGGTACTGATGAGGATGAAGTAATTTCTAACGAGGATTTCAGTGACCTCCCCACAGATCTTCTGCTTTCACGGATACCCCCATATGACCCAGAGCCTGGAGAGGGCATGATCTTTGATGTCAATTATCATTATGAGGATCCCTATGACTCAGATTCTAGTTTTGAGATACATTTTGATCTACTCCCTCAGCAACTTCCTGCTGAATTGTGGGACATGATAAATCAGCTGAATCAACATCATGATCCTCCCTCTGATTATCCTCTATTTTCCACCACCACTCCACACTTTCTTATAGCTAGACTTTTTGGAGTAGGGGTGCACAATCAGCTGGTTCGCATCTCTGGACCACTAATTCTGGGAGCATGCGAGCATATCTTTCTCTTAATCTGAGCCAGCTCCTATGATAGAAATGACACATCTGATTGAGTGCTCGCTCAGCTGGAGGCGTTAAACTCAGCATGTATAGATATCATTCGCTCCACATTCCACCATCATTTATATATAACCATCTTTATACATAGCATATTTTTGTTTTAGCATATTTCCCTCTTGTATATTGCATGCTAACAAGTTGGCCGGTACTGAATATAATTTTAGGAGCAATTACAGGTGATTTCTACCCATTATCTCCCTCTGTCTATTTATTTTCTTTTATATTCATGTATGAGGACATGCAAGAACTTAGGCATGGGGGGGTAGATACAGCAGAAACTGAAAAATTTTTTTTGCCAACACTTAGGAAAACCTCGGAGCTGCATGTAAAATGTACTTTAGGACCTTAAATAAAAGAACAACCGACTCCACCTCGGAAGTGGCTGTTGCGAATGATTTCTAGCTCCAATGCTCGCATTTGAGTTAGAAATCGTTCTCAACAGCCACTTCTGACTTACCCGCTCACCTTTTATTCTAAATTTAGGGTTAAGCTGATTGTAACCCGATACGAGAAATTCACGAAGTAAAAATTATATGAGGTTACATGTTTATAGTATATATACATATTGCATTCATGAATAAGATTATTTTATTAAGAGAATGCATTATGGACTTTATCCTCTAGTCGATTCCTATAATCTAGAATCCAGTACAACTTTTCACACACACGTAGAATTTGCAATGGATTCACGGTGAAGGCTAATAAATGTCTTTAGTCTGTCGAGAAGAAGCAGTGCTTCTTTTCCTGACCCCTGGACAGTGTTTTGGGAGTAAGGCTGATGTTCTTCCAAAAATCCACCAAATAGTGTGAGAAGAAGAGTAGAGTGTACTGGTGCTCTAAGATTAGTGCAAGGAATCAGGAATCCACTCTCGGTTCCTTCATATGCATTTATGTGCGAAATACTGAGAGCCACCAAACAAGGCAAATATGTGGAGAGCGAGTTTTCATAAAACTAGGGCTAAGGTGGATGGTTACGACCATTCTCTGCGGAATCCTCAACTGAAGGAGGGTATTGATGCCAAGGTTAGAAATACATCGTCCTATCCGTCTCTCCTTGTGCCGTGAGTAAGCACTTCCACCAAATAAGCCACCCAATGTCTCTTGAGTACCACCAATCCCTAATAATGCCTCTTCAATAAAGTTCATGAATGTGTGCTAGTTGTGTTATGTTGAAAAAAAAAATGATGAAAAAAAAAGAGAAAATTTGAAAAAAAAATAGAAAAAGAAGAAAAAGTAAAGAAAAGAATGAATATTTAGTGTTTATTTCATTGAGGCAATACCACCAAATAAAATTAAGATCCACCAAATATGGCCTTAACTTATTTTTCTTGTGTTTCCGACCGCCCGAATACTGGCTGAGGAATACCGACTTAGTGTTACGGTTATGAGAAGTCAATTAAAGTGATAATGCCTAGTGAGACCACCAAATACAGATCATATGTGTGAATCTGGTGAGATAGTGAGCTCTAAGAAAAAGAAAAAGAGAGAATGAATACAAAGGAATCAAAAGAGAGCATAATTTTTCTCGTCTCTCTCTGAGTTGAGTTACTTAGTAATCCGGGAATCTAGATTCTGTAGTACTAGTCTCTATGTAGCACCAGTGAGAGTGAGCCACCAAATATATAATCTATTCTCCCAGAGATTCTCTACCTAAGCCTAAAGCCGGGGTGGAATTCGTAGAATATTTTGAATACCCCGAGGGAAGAAGTCCGCCTATTCGGCTAGAATTTTTACTATGGGGCAAGTACAGGCTTTAGAGGTATATTAGTTTTCACTCGAATCCATTGCAAAAGCTACATAGCCGCACTTTCACGATTGTTTAGATTTCTAGAGCATAGGATGAAAACAAAATGGAGAAAAATCTCTACGCATACACTTGATAAAATAATCAGTCCCTTAAGGACCTTTGCTGTAAATAACTTAGTCTCGCATTTGCTAGGGACTAGCAAGATTTAGGCATGGGGTATGATTGTGCAGCAATCATAGGTCTTAATTGACCTAGATTAAGCTAGGACTTAGCATAAGTTAAGGTTATTCATGCACGCATATGCATTATCTGCATCTTTACTGCTTTACTTTAGCTATGCATAAAATAATGTTATAATGTGCTGATCAAGTGCATTATGTCGATTACAAGCAATAAGCATATCTGAAGCTGGATCTGGAATAACAGGAGTTGTAGTAGAGCTGGAGCAGAAGGCTTAGTTTAGATATAGGAACAATAATGTAAGGGGATTAAAGGTTCTTTATTCTATTAAGTAGGAATAAAGCAGTAAATTGTGAAGAGCATGGGTCCATCCTAGCGCTAGGATAGCCTACAGACTTCCCCAAGCCTTAGGCACCCTTAGACTAGGTCACAACACCCTAGGAAGCCCTAAAACCCTAGTTCCAACCCTTATCTAGAGGTCCAGATAAGTTATAGGACGTCTAGAACCCTTAGCCATCTCCCACACACCTCAAACCCACTTCTGTAGTGTTATTGGAAGTCCAGACACTTTGTCAGAGGTCCAATTTCTGTAGAATACCCAAAACAGAACCCAAAATCCCTCCTGACTCTGATTGGACATCCAGACAACAAGTCTGGACTTCTGATTTTTGAGTATAAGACGTATGACAATATTATTAAATGTCTGATACTGCTCTCCAATTCCTGTCTTGAAATTTAAGCATTAATCTTGGATCTCTAGGTCCCTAAACTCAATTCCAACCCCATAGGAACCTAAATTAAGGTGCCCTAACCCTAGTACATCACCTCTAAACCTCCCTAAGGACCTAATTAGGTCCTCACTAAACCTAATTGACTTGGATCTTAGTCAATTCCATCAGCCTATTCAATTGGACTCATTGAGTCCAATTGATCCTTGATCTTAGCACACACTATCCAATTGGACTCAATGAGAGTCCAATTGACCTAGACCTAAACTAATTGAGTTGTTTTACTCTCAATTAAGTTTTCACACACCCAATTAAGCTTGTATTAAGTTTAATTGCACTTTACCTTAGTGAATTAGGGTTTATAACCCTAATTTGAGGCATGCCTTGACCTAAACCCACTAGAACCTAACCTAATCAACCTAGCCACCTAAGTTTCGACCCACACACACCATCCACACGAAAATACCTAGCCTAGAGTTCTCTAGAACTCTATACCATGTGTGGTTTCCTTGGTTGCCAAAATTAGCAACCAAGAGCCATTCAATTTTTAGATCCACATTTGGTGGATCTAAAAACCACCATCCATCCTCTCTCTCTCTCACTCTCCCATGAGCTCCCACCATAGACCTCTCTATAGAATTCCATAATTCTCTAGAGAGCTTCCCTTATGTCTATAAAAAGGCCTAAGGGGTGGCAATTTGCTCCCATTCACTTCCTTGGCAAATTCACTCCATTGGTGCCATTCACGCCCACTTCCACTTAGCTAGCCACTCCACCTTCACGAGCTCACCACCACCACCATGGAGGACATCATGCCGGGATGCTGGATCACTCATCCCTCTCTCCAAGGGTCGGCATAAGCTACATTGGCCGCCCCTCATTCTTCTCCCGACCACTCCAAGGCCATCGGGGACCAACCCTGAATGCCCTCTATTCTGCTAGATTTAGTTTATGCTCCTCATAATTTTATTGCTTTTATTACTACTTAGTAGCGTAGTCTTAACTTCTCCCCTAATGATGCATGCGAAATCCCCCCCATCGATTCTTGTATGCAATCATTTTCTGGTAGCTAGATTTCCATTTCAAGCATTTATGTACAAGCTTTCTTCTAGATTTCTTGTGCAAACAACTCCCCAATGAATGAATGAAAATGCATATATATATATCTTTATGTGTTTGAAATCACCACGAGCTTAATAATTATCATATTTGCGTGATTTAAGTGCCTGCTCTTTAACTGTCTATCCATTACGCACCAGCATGTCGTTTCCCAAGGATATTGAAAATCTAATGATAAACGCTTTCTCCATAAATAGTCACCACCTCACTAGAATCGTGCGCACAGAAACTCACATGTTCACCTTCATAATTTATTTGACGCATGCGCACGTGATCTGAGTTAATAACAGAAGTGGTGAAGTTTTAGTTGGGAGATTGGAAACTGGTGTGCGTTTTTAAACGAAGTAGAGTAGTAAAAAGATCGATTTTAAAAGTGAAAGCAACGCCTCCCAAAGATGAACGATCAGGACTCAAGTCTCATAATTTTTGCAAAACAATATCTTTGTTGGATCGTACTTCGCGACTATACTACGATGCATTTCTTTCATATCAAAACGTGCATTACGCTTTCAACACCTGACTAGCTTTAGTCTTAGTCTGTTGCGAAGGTTTCTACGGCCTGTAAAAACTACCGAGAGGTTCGTTGAACCCAGCAGTTTAAGCACCTATGCATAAACGTAACATGTCTAGGTTCAGTTTGCTAATGCATTTTTTTGTAAGAAAGAGATAGAAGACTTTTTTATTTGGAGAGTTTTCTCTCTCTTTTCTTTTTAGATTTCCCTAGATCCAGCCTCGAATTGGCCCTAAACATGATTTGTATCAGATTCCTTATCTCCACCATCAATCCTCAAAGGATCTCTAGCTGTTGATGCTTCGAGATAGCACCGCCCATGGCAACCCCCAGAACCCTGACTTTCGACACTTTGGGATAGTGTCACCCATGGCGTTCTGTAGCTAAATTCAGGCCCTGGCAATCGACATTTCATAATAATCCCGCCCATGGCACCTGAATTAGCATAAGGTGCTTACAAGCCCCCGGTAGGATATTTAGATATCCTAGGAGACAAGCACCGAGGAGGCGATATGTTATTACGCATCTTCGAGGGAAATTTCTCACCTCTCCAAGCCGGAAACTTGTCCAATCAACTTGTGTTGTCGAGCCTCTCCTAAGCTTAGATCTTCGAGATGGCTTTTCATAATAGAACACTTTGACATATTTTTCTTTGTTAAGCACACTAAACCAGACTAAGTGTGTGATTTTGGGTGCTTAGGTTACCAAGTCCCGCAAACCAAAGGGCAGGCAACCAGGCCAAATAATCCCTAAGCTTTAGACCTAATACATCAGCTTCACACTTTCCTCAACCTCTTGAGGATTAATCCAGATCTTAACGGATACGTGAATGTTTAAGCCCTAAAACAAGCCCAAGAGGCCTAAGATCAACACTTATACTAATCTCTTCGTCTCTTTGTCATTTTATGACCTTTTTTTTAATTAGGTCTAGAACATAAGTAATCTCCATAATCAAGTGCTAATGACTATCAATTTTTGTTCTTGATTTTGCCCCTTTTTAACATTTGAATTTTCTAGACTTTTCCTCCTTATGAATGATATGCAATCAATTCTCAAAATTTTCCTCCCCTTTCTCCCTTTTTTTATTTTTTTCCTTTTTGGTTTTTTTGGATATGTATTTTTCTGTGAGAACCCCTCAGAAACTTGAATTTTTATGTGTTTTCACTTTAACACCCCCCCATGCCTAAGTTTTGCAATGTCCTCATTGTAAATCGAAGGGTAAGAAATCAGCTTGGTTCAAGGATTAGAATTGGATCAAAGGGTCGGTGAATAGGTCGAGATGACTATTGCAGAGATTTCAAGCTTTGATACAAGTACCAAAGGTGGAGTTGGTTATTCTAAAACTGAACTCGAAAGTGCAATAAGAGTGTAGCTCAAAAGATGATCAGAAAGGTCTCAGGTTTTTGGAATGATGGGTTGCCTTCCGTTAAGTGCTAAATTCAATGCCTTCAGTCGAGCAAAAGGTGGTCAAGGAAAAGGGGTGGTCAAATCAGAGGAGTGTTGTAGAACAAGCACCTTGATCAATAGCCTGGTTGGTCCAACCAGGTGCTTGTTTAGATCTACAGGTTGATGATGCAGCCCAAACCCAATCAGTCTAGTGGGTTGATGGATGTGAATCAAAAGATGTGGAGCCCACCAGTTACTTTGAGGATCAAATGGATATGGCAGTGCTAATCATGGGTTTGGTTGAGTCGGATCAGCCTGGTCAGAGTAAGGATCCTCAAAAGAAAATGGATCTATGGAGGATGTAGGAACCCTACAAGAGTGATCAAAAAAGGATGGGACGTGATTAGTAGTCTGATCGATGTTTGAAACCCGATTGAAAGATGGAGGTGAATCATATGCAATCGGATTAGAGAGAGGTGAATCAAAGTAGAAGTTGATTCCGGTGGTGGGTCAGGGTTGGGATCAGATTTGAGAAGGCTCTGTATGTACTGTAGAAGAGGTGGCTTCAATGAGAACTGTGTGTTTAGGGCTCGTCTAGAAAGGATTCAAAGGTGGGTTCATCTAGAGGGTCCTCATGATGCTCATCAAAATCAAATGAAATGCCTGGAGAATGCTTATAGTATCATGGAAATCTTAGTCAAGAAAAGATTCGAACTCTAGATTGCAAACACTCTCGACACTTGTTTCTGATTCCTACAGATCATAAAGGAATGATTCCATCTCAATGGAACATGATTTTGAATTGATGATCTCAGAATCAAAGACCTCAGAGTTAGAGTCAAAGAATGGATCATGGATGCTGAGGTCGTAAATTGGTTCGTAGTCATCAAGAACCAAAGGCTCTCCAAAATCAGAGTAGGATTTGAAATCATCAGAGAATTTGTGAGAATGAGTTTCTGAATCTAATTCTAGATCGAAAGTTCCACCATAGAGAGAATCAAGATGCGAAGAATCAACAACCTGACTTGGATCTAACCTAATTTCAAATTCCAAGTTTAAAAAGGTGTCCTTATTAAGCATAGGCTCGGGTTCTTGGCTTTAAGGTAGACCTAATCGATTCCCAACTCTTCCAACTCCTCGATTTCTAAATCATAGATCAACGTGACTTCCGAAAAATCAATTTATATCTCTAAGGAGTCTAGAGAAGTGTACTCATCAAATACAGGGCCAGAATAGTAATTCAAATTCTAAATCTAAATCTCATCACATGGGGCCTCATAATCATCCCAATTAGGCTTAGATCTAAATTCTAGGTCAGATGTAGGCATTGGGTTACTAAAATCTAGGCTATGCTCTATAGGGGTGTTAGAATTGTTCTCGAGGATTACTTATCAGAATAAGGGGCAGAATTTACACCCTCGAGATGTTCTGATTCAATCTCATCATCATAGGTGTCTAGAAATTTAGGGCTTGTCGAGCCAGCTTCATGGTTTTCTAGGGCTGGTTCGAAATCATGAACACCTGCAATCGGATCCTCCCAACCCATCTCAAGATTGGGTGTATCATTCAGCATATAATTTAATTTGACTTCCATTTGGGTTAAGGGTCCACAATAATTCTAATTTTCTAACCTGGGTTCTGGGGAATCATGTTGTTCATCAGTGTTGTTCCAAGGTGTTTCATTATCTTCTGAAGGGATGTAGGGGTATTCTCGATCAATGATTTTATACAATGTATTCAGCAATTTTCCCCGTTTCTCCATGAGAACGTGGTGTTTTTCCAAAAGTGAAGGATTTGACCAACATTGCAGACACTCGTTGCTATGTAATTTCATTAATTCAATGTATACTACTAAGAGATCATCCTGGGTTGAACCGTGTTTCATTCGTGTCCATATTATTTCGATACAGTTCAGAATGTGGTTTGTTATTTTTGCAAATTTATCCTGAATGTCCCTATCTAAGGCTCCATAATATTCTTCATGGTATCTATAAGCAGCCTCAATCATCTTATCTTTGATAGTCATTTGGGACATAGGTTTCCTAATTGCTTTTCCTAAAATGTCAGGTTGCATTTTCGAATCAGGTAGTGGAATCAAGATGTAGAATCGAATTCAAGTTCAGATTGGAGTTGATCAGATCAGAGAGAAATTCTCGAAAGGATCTAATGAGGTCTCCTAGGTTAACAACCTAATGACCTTTCCTGTGTGTGTGCTCTAATAGAAGGGATGAGAGACTGGATGTGAATTGGACCCAATCAAGGCACCCAATGATTTTTGGATGACTAAGGCTTATTTCGAGGCAGATGAAGCCTCTGAATCAAAAATCCGCACACTAGAGAATTACTTGGGCAACCAGGAAGGGAGGGCCCCGCAAAGACCCCTACATAGTAGAGCATCCCCATGGGTTACAGAGTTTCCCCCACCCAACCTTCCTTGTCACTGTGGTTCCAACTAGATCGGAATGTACGAATTGAGACCTTAAGTCTACCAATTTTACCCTAATTTGTGCCTTGGATTTCACTTAATTTAGAAATTGATTTGATTTGTGACCTAATTTGGAGGTTGATTGGCCCACAAAGTAGACCAACTTCACCTGACCTGTCCTAAAAGATGAAGAATGAAATCTTGGTCAAGACTTAGAAATCATCCTAAATTGACTCTCAGGTTATTAGGTCCACAATTTTTAAGGTTCAAGTGAAAATAAAGCTTGATTTTTAGGGCTCTTCTTGATTAGATCTTTTCAATTAGGGGCTTGGGTGGCACACAAATGCAAGAGGGTATGTTTCCTTTTATGCAGGCAAGTATGAACTAACCCTTCAAAACCCTAGAGTAGAAACCCTAATTAGCTCTATTCCAAATCCAATTTAATCTTTTAGTGTACACCTTGAACTTCAAACAAGAAGGTGAGTAGTCCAAGGTGATCAGAAATTGAGCATAAATCCCTCGTAGGTACAAGAAATTTGGATAGGGATCTCTGAACAGAATCGTCTCAACTTCAATCAAATGTGAATTGTTTTGCAAATCAGGAAACTTGCCTTTTAAGTGATATTTACTAGAAAAGTAAGGCAGATGAATCCTAATTAGTTTTGTTTCCTTTTCTCTCTTCCAAGGATTAGAAGATTGATTAGGGAAGAAGCGAGATTACCTGCCCAGGGAGTGGTTGATTTGCCTGGAAGATCTCTTTGTGATGTACCTTGCAAAATCCTAAGAAAACAAATAGGGCAAGTTAGTGCTCAAATAGAATCAAGTAAACCAAGAATAGCGGTGAATTACGAGTTGCTCCACGGCAATGGCCCCAAAATGTTTAGTCAAACCCGGGTAGGAGTTTAATGTTACGTCATCGTAGCACACTCCTAAATAGCTCAATCAACAAATAAAATTTATTATTTGAAATCTAAATTGAAGTCCGAGGTCGAACATAGGGAGCAAATATAGAATTCACGTGCTAATCTTTAATTGCATATAAATAAGCACCATAATCGAAGCACAAAAGAGATATTCAATGAATAATATCTACTCATATTCATATTCAATTATAAGCATGAGTATTTCAATAGATCTCAATGTTAGTCACTCAGAATCGAATTTTAAAATCAATGTGTTGCAGTATAGATGGAATCAACATGAAAAACAAATAGAATTTATACTCAAAGGGAAGTCTGAGGTCGAACACAGGGAGCATTTAGCCAAATGATTCTCAAGATTGCAACTCAAGCAAATATATGAGCAATGTATAATAGAATTCTAGGCAGTAATGATATATAGATGAAAGCGAATGTCAAATAGTACAAAAAGAATGAGGTAAAATGATGATTTCAATCACCAATTACCCCTCACAATAATATCAAATATTTCAATAGTATCAAGCAATCTAAATCCACGTAGGATAAGTGCACAGTGCACTTCTGCTTCTCTTCTTCTTCTATTGCTTCAGCTCCACTTCTCTTCTTTCTCTTGTCTGGCTTCCTCTCCTTCTTCCTTCTCTTCTTTGTGACTGCACTTCTTCTTCCTTTCCTTCACGCACAAGAGGAAGGGTTCCTTCTTTAAACGACTAAGTGTCAGCCATTGAACCTCAGAGAAAAACCCCCATACCCCTGCGCGCTCTCGCTCTTTTCTCTTTGGGATCCGCTCTCCCAGAGCCTCGGGTAATCAGATTCGGATCTAAGCGTACCTGGGACCAGGGCTGCAGGCATGACATCGTAGCTAAGGTGCGGATAGGGCTTAGGCGGGTCGGGTCAGCTCCAGGCCCGCAGGGGATAGGTCACGGGCGAGGTGCAAGTGAATGGTGAGTGAGGACCTCACCCCCTGTGTTTAGTTGAGGCAATAAGCCCATGTGACAAAATCCTCTTATGCGGTGTTGTGCATCTTTCAGCGCCCGATGTGGGACTAATCCCACAGGGCTCTTCTGCGTGCAACTACAGTGGATGATGTGTCCAATTGAGGGAGCTGCAGCTGTAGAGATCCTCAATTGAGGACCTGGAGGCCTCCTTGGAAATGTTCCACATCACCTAGAGACTTCACTTGGGACTTGCAACAGCTGGAGAAGGCTTCAAGCTTCGCTCGAAGCTACACAGTAATGGCGCGGTACCTAGAGACCTGAAACTCAAGAAAAGGGGCCTCGTGGCCACGTCAGATAGATCAGTAGGTTCGCCGTGGAGTGGTGAGTGCAGTGGTGGGTGCAGCGTGTGGTGCGAGTGATGGTGGAGGCTTGACGGTGACGGAGAAGGCCGTGCGAAGGTCGGGTGTTCGATGGCACTGAGGAGAGGCCAATAGCTTTAATAACTAGAGGGCTTTTTCTCTCTGGGACACGACAGAGCTCTTGCCATCAATGGCGAAGCGGATGGAGGTGTGGAGCGGTGGAGGCACTTCGCCGGAGATGTGGCCAGAGCGGAAGAAGGTGAAGGTGGTCGGGGTGATACGACGGTCGAAATGAAGTGTGGTTGGTGTGTGAATGAAGTAGGGAGTTAAGGAACTTATCAAGGTATTTGGCGGACAACGGGGAGTGGAGACAATGCCGGTTGTGATGTGGTCAACGTCGGAGAAGAAGGCACTCCGATGAGGGTAGGACAGCAAGGATGAAAGAGATAGAAGCGCCCGCGGGTATGACACGACGTGGAGGAAGGCAAAGAAGGAGGATCTGCCGCCGGTATTGCGATCAGACGAAAGGAGTCGTAGGAGCTCACTGGATGTCAAGGAGCTTCGGCCAGTTGAGGAGAGATGAAATTAGAGGGGATTCCGGCCGAATTCGAGCGTCAGATCTTCGGTCTGATTTGGGGCATCTTTTATAGGTCTCTGGAAGATGTTTTGAGCTTGGGAAGAAAGCTTCCCAAGTTAGGAATGTTCACCAGATATAGAAGTTGAAATATACCCGAATCTCTCATGTGTTCGCATGAGATTGGGAAGGTTTTAGGGCTTAGGATCTGGCTCAAAAAGAAGGGAATTCTTTGACGAACTTCCCTTTCAAATCTGAGAGGGATTCGTCAAGGAATCAAGGAGAACATGCCAAAACAAGCTTGTCAGAGTTGTAGGATTAGAATTTCATCACAACAGGGACCTATTTGATGAAAATGATGATCAAGATAGGGGTCTTTTTGTAAGAAATTCAAAAGCTAAGGGGCCATGTGAAATAAAAAAAAATCAAACTTGGACCAAAGTGCAAGCTAGGTTGAAACAATCTCAAATTGAGCCCAAACTTTGGTACAAACCTAATTTGGACCTAAGGAATCCAATGGTGAAGTTGGATTTTGGTTTTAACCTAGTTTGATAGGGTAATTTGCATAATTATCCAAATTAGGACAAATGTCTGTCTGAGACTCTATTTTAGGTCAAGATGGGTTCCAATGGTCAAATTGAAGGTAACAAATCCTAGAGAATATTTTTCTATGACTTTTAGAGAGTTTAGGTGAATTTTATCCTAACCAAAACCTCAGTTAATTAAGCGGGTATGTTTTTACGGTTTCAGATATCCATTAATTCCTGTAATGCATGAAAACCCTCTTTTGTCTGTTCTAACCCACTTATTAGACTCTTAAGACCATTTGACCTTTGTTCCAACCCTGAGAGAACCTGCGGTTATTCTATTTTTGTGATAGAATGGTAAATTTGGAGAAATAACCCTGTATTCTATTCTTCTTCTCAAATCAATGTTTTGTGCCCTTAAGACCTTCTAATGGATATGTAGGAGCTTTTATTAACTTAATTAGATCAAACTGAGCTAGTTATGGCTCATGATGGTGTTCCCATCATACCCCCATGCCTAGCTGTTGCTAGTCCCTTAGCAAAACCATATGAATCGAACTAGTTATCCAGATCGGATTTAACCGTCAGGATGCCCTACTAGGTCACATCTCTACGAATCAAATCTTCATACCAACAATAGGCCTAGAGGTACTCAAGTACCATCCCAAATCCATACCTGACTAGCTCTCTCCTTAGTCTGCCACGAAGGTTTCTAAGGCCCGCAAGAACTATCCTAAGGTTCGTTGGACCCAGCGATTAAAGCACCCGTGCTTGAAACATGGTTGGTCCGGTTTAGTTTGCCAGTGCATTTTGAGAGAGATAGAAGGAGAAATTGATTGTGGAGAGCTTTCTCTCTCTTTTATTTTCATTATATTTTTTCTTAGATCCATCCTCGGATTGGCCCTCAACACGGTCTATATCGGATTCCTTGTCCCCACCATCAATCCTCACAGGATCCCTAACAATCGCTGCTTCGAGATACCACCACCCATGGCAACCCCCAAAACCCTGGCTTTCGAGATTTTAGGATAATCCCTCCCATGGCATTCTACAGCTAAATCCAGACCCTAGTAATTGACATTTCGTGATAATGCCGTCCATGGCATCTGAACTAGCACAAGGTGCTTACATGCCCCCAGTAGGATATTTAGATATCCTAGGAGACAAGCACCAAGGAGACGATATGTTATTGTGCATCTTCGAGGGGAATTTCCCACCTCTCTATGCCAGGAACTCATCCAAATCAACTTGTGTTTTCAAGCCACTCCTAATTTAGATCTTAGGACCTTTTTCAGAAAAGATTAAATGCCTTTTGGCATGGTTTTAACTTTAGAGCATACTAAACCAGACTGTGTGAGTTAGGGTACTTAAGTTACCGAGTCCCACAAACCAGAGGTTAGTTAATGGGGCCGAATACTCCCTAATCCTTAGACCTAATACATAAGCTTTGCATTTCCACAACCTCGAGGATTAATCCGGATCTTGACAAGTGCATGAATGTTTAAATTCAATACAAATCCAAGAGGCCAAAGGTTGGTAATCGCCAGTAATCCCTTAAGTTTTAACCTTTTAGGTCTTAGTTCATCATTCAATCCAACCTAGAAGGTAGGTAGGTTCCAAATTATTTCTAAGGGACTCAATTTTTTTTATTTTTCTTTTTCTTTGTGCTTCTTTCTTCTCTTTTCAATTTTAAGTTTTAACCTTTCAGGTCTTAGTTCATCATTCGATCCAACCAAGAAGGTAGGTAGGTTCCAAATTATTTCTAAGGGACTCAATTTTTTTTCTTTTTCTTTTTCTTTGTGCTCCTTTCTTCTCTTTTCAATTTTCATTCCTCTGTTCAAAAATGGCTCTTCCTTTTCCTCAACCTCCTTCTTCTCTCTCTCTCTCTCTCTTTTTAATGAAACCCTTTCTTGTGAAGTGATTCTCACAGCGTTTTGCACTTTAATACCCCCCTACCTATCATTTGCAATGTCCTCATTGTAAATTAGGTGGGTTCAAATTTAGCTTAGATCATACATTAGCATAGGTTTGAGGTGGGTGGACGAGTCGGATGACTATTGCGGATGATTTCAAGCTCGGGTACAGGTACCCGAGGTGGAGTCGGTTGTTCTAATGGATGAACCCTAAAGTGAATAATGAGTTCAGCACGGGATGTGTCAAGAAGGTTTTTGATTTTTTTTAAAAAGATGACAGGTTGCATCCCGTTAAGCGTTGAGTTTAACGCCATCAGCCGAGCGCAATATGCTTAGGGAGAATGGAGATCAAAAGATACCTCAGCCGAGTTTGTATCTATGAGTTTAATGAACGGCTTAAGTCGTTGGCCATTCACAACAAAAGGTTTAGAATAAAGGCTGGGTTGACTGATTTCAATGGCTCCATTTCCAAAAATCCATTGGATAAGATATGGTCCAATCCATTTTGATCTAAGCTTGCCTGGGAAGAGTTTTAGTTTGGCATCAAAGAGTAGGACTTTCTGACCAGGGTGAAAGATCTTTTTGGATATGTGCTTATCGTGAAAGGCCTTAACTCGCTCTTTGTAAATTCGCGAGTTCTCGTATGCATCATTGCGTAGTTCATCGATCTCGCTCATTTGAAGCTTTCTGTGGGTTCCTACCTTAGAAAGATCTAGGTTACACTTTCATATAGCCCAATAGGCTTTGTGCTCCAACTCGACGAGGAGAAGACATGCCTTCCCGTACACCAATCTGAAAAAGACATGCTTAGTTGAGTCTTATGGGCGATCCTATAAGCCCACAAGGCTTTTGGAAGTTGGGATGACCAATCTTTCCTGTCAGGTCAGATAGTGACTTGAAGGATTTTCTTGATCTCCCAATTCGATAGCTCAGCTAGACCGTTGGTTTAGGGAAGATGAGTAGAGATTCGGTGTGACACCTCATACTTGGTCATCAGTGATCTGAACTTAGCATTCGTGAAATGGATCCCTCCATCAGAGATAATGGCACGTGGGATACCGAACCATGAAAAGATGTTCTGATGAATGAATTTGATTACCACTTTATGATCGTTGGTTCGGGTTGGGATGGCTTCGATCCATTTGGACACGTAGTCAACAGCGAGAAGAATGTACTCGAAGCCGTCTAAGATAGGGAAGGGTCCCATGAAATCAATCTCCCAAATATCGAAGATTTCACATACGAGAATCGGCTGTAAAGGCATCATATCGCGGTGGCTCATGTTGCCCAAGGTCTGGCAACAAGTGCATGCCTTACAATGATTGTATGCATCCTTGAAAATCATGGGCCAGTAAAAGCTGCACTGGAGGATTTTTGCTGCAGTTTTATGTCCGGAGAAGTGTCCGCCGTAGGCCTGGTCATGGCAAAAGGACAAAATGTCCAGAATTTTCGCTTCCGGGATGCACCGTCTGATGATCTGATCAGCACCAATGCGAAAGAGGTCTGGGTCTTCCCAGATATAGTACTTGGCATCGAAAAGCAATTTGTCTTTCTTGGCCTTCGGCTAATCGGACGAGATCTGACGTGACGCCAAGTAGTTCACCAAATCAACAAACCAAGTCTCACACTAATAGTCAGGAGGTGCTCATCAGGAAAGTGCTCTGTGATGGATCCAGAAGGGTCAATAATGTCAGAAGGAAGGCGGGATAAGTGGTCAGCTACCACATTCCGCTTTCCCACTTTATCGCGAATATAGTGATCAAATTCTTGCAACAGCAAGATCCAGCGGATTAGTCAAGGTTTCGCATCCTTCGCGAGGAGGTGCCTCATTATAGTGTGATCTGAGTATATGATAACATATGAACCCAAAAGATACGATCTAAATTTCTCCAGGGCAAATACTACAGCTAGCAGCTCTTTCTCGGTAACTGTGTAGTTACGCTAAGCCTTGTCAAGTGTCTTGCTAGCGTAGTAGATGACCACGGGCTTCCCATATATTTTCTGCCCAAGTATCGCACCCACAGCATAATCAAATGCATCGCACATGATCTCAAAGGGTTGAGACCAATCAGGGAACTGCAGGATAGGTGCTTGGGTAACTCGATCATGTAGGACCTCAAATGCCTGAGTGCACTCCTCGACAATTTCAAAGGGGACATCCTTGGAGAGAAGATTAGTTAAGGGGTGCACGATTTTTGAGAAATCGGGAATGAATCGACGGTAAAAATCGATATGCCCCAGAAATGATCGAATGTCCTTGAGCAAACTAGGCATAGGGAGCTTGGAAATCAGATTCACCTTGGCTCGATCAACTTAGATGCCTTTTTTAGAGATGAGATGTCCCAGGATAATTCCCTCAGGTACCATGAAGTGTCTCTTTTCCCAGGAAAGAACCAAATTCACGTCGATGCACCACCTAAGGATTTGGACCAAGTGTAGGAGGCAATCATCAAACGATTCCCCAAATACCGAGAAGTCATCCATGTAGACCTCAAGGTATTCACCTACCATATCTGAGAATATGGCAAGCATGCACCGCTGAAATGTAGCGAGTGTATTGCAGCGACTGAAGGGCATCCTTCGGAACGTGTACGTCCCAAAGGGGCAGGTGAAGGTAGTCTTCTCTTGGTCCTCAAGATGGATTGCAACCTGGTTATAACCGGAGTACCCGGCCAAAAAGTAGAAGAATTGATTTCCTGCTAGTTTCTCGAGTATCTGATCAATGAACGGTAGTGGGAAATGATCCTTCTTCATGGAGGAATTGAGTCTTCTGTAATCAATGCAGACTCTCCATGAGTTCGCTATACGAGTCGGTATGGTTTCTCCAATTTCAGTCATGATCACGGTGAGTCCTACCTTCTTAGGCACAACTTGGATTGGACTCATCCACCAACTGTCGGAGATCGAGTAGATGATCCCTGCATCTAACCACTTTATGATCTCCTTTTTCACAACATCCTATAGATTTGGATTTAGGTGTCTCTGCATTTCACGCGATGGTCGTGAGCCCTCTTCGGTATAGATATGATGTGTGCAGTATGAGGGGCTGATGCCAGTCAGATCATCGGGAGTCCATCCAATGGCTCTCCGATGCTGCTGGAGGACAAAAATTAGGCGTGTTTCCTGATCAAATGTGAGTCGGGAGTTGATAATCACAGGAAATGTCTGATTGGAACCCAAAAAGAAGTATTTGAGATGGTCATGGAGGGGCTTCAGTTCCATAACAAGATTATCAGCAGCAGCAGGTGGTTCAGGGTGGGTGTCGGAGTAGAGGAAGGAGCTATGGGTGTGTTTAAGTTAGGTTTAGGCTCCTCTAATTGCAGGTTTTGATCTTCTTGTGGTTGATAAAAAATAATCGAGTTTTCCTCGATACAAGGGTCGTCAACCATGGCCTCGATGTCGCAAATTTGTTCTATAACTCCGCAATTAATTCCTTATTGGGCCTTAAAGATGTCGATCTTCAGTGTCTTGCTCCCAAATTTTAACTCAATTTGGCCCTCCTCACAATTAATATCGGCCCTAGCTGTGTCCAGAAAGGGTCTCCCTAATATGATCGATGTATTCTTCAAGTTCTCCAAAGCATCCATGTCTAAGATGATGAAATCCACAGGAAAGTAGAAATCGTGTACCCTAACTATGACATCCTCGAGAATTCCTTTTGGTGACTTAATAGATCGATCAGCTAACTGCAAAGTCATCTGTGTCGGTTTAAGCTCAGATTCCTCAAAGTGGTCTAGTAGGGATGTAGGTATCAAATTAATGGAAGCTCCTAGGTCTAATAAGGCTCGGTCAAGCTGTATATCACTGATAGCACAGGACATTAAAGGGGTGCCTATGTCTTTTGCCTTAGGGGAGAATTTGCTCAAAATGATGGAGCTGGCTTGTTCCGACAAAACGATTGGGTTCTCGCCTTTGGTTCGCAGCTTACACTTGGGTGTACACACGTCTTTCAAGAATCATGCGTAAGCCGATATGTGGTAAATCGCATCCATCAAGGGTATGTTTATATGAACCTGCTCAAAGAGCTTAACCAGGTCCTCCTCATGTGCCACGGATTTGGTTGTCTTCTTTCCCTTGGTCAAGGCCTCAGGAAATGGGACCTTAGATGGTTCTTCTAAAATTGTCTTAGGTTCTTTATCAGGGATGGGTGTGTCCTGAATGACCAATCTAGGGTTAGGGTCTACAGTCTCAAGCATGTTGTGGCTAGGAAAGGGTGGGACTTGTGTTGCTTTGCCACTACAGGTGGTGACAGAATTTAATCTTGCTTGATTTTGGTTTGGGTTGGTGTCTACTGCTGAAATCTCGAGTATGAAGTTGAAGCATCCATCCCATCAGGTGATGGAGCAGAAGGGGCCTGATAAAAAAAGTGAGCTTGGCCCTGATTTGGGTTCATAACATGCCTCTGGTTCGACACGTTATTCGAGTTTGGAAGAGGCTGAGAAGGAAGTGCACCAGGCTGGCGAGCACTTGCCAGCTGGGCCAATTGATTTCGTAACTCAGAGATCTCTTCTTTGTGATATTTTTGCATGTCAACCAAGGTCTAGAGAATCAAAGATGTCCGATCTTCTTTAGGTGGTCCAAATTGGAAATTTCGATTAGGCCTTGGTTGAGTGGGTTGATATAGTCGCTGGTTTTGTAGGCGGGGTTGGAATTGGGATCTCAGATTCGGGTTATTTCCCAACCACGCAAAATTAGGATGATTCCGCCATCCAAGGTTGTAAGTGTTGGAGAAAGGATTATTCTGGACGGCGTAGAGATCCTCACAGGTCTGAGGATCTCTGAGATAATCAGGGTACTGGGGTTCAGAGTTCCCCTAACTATGGTGGGTTGATCCGGAGTTTCCTCTAAAGCCATAATCTGATGGGGGTGGATATGCATCCATCCCCGAGGAGTAGTAGATGTTGTGTGCAGCCTCCCTTCCCATGGGTGGGTGCAGGTATGTGCTTTGAGGTGCAGAGGTTGATTTGTGTAGATGACGAGTGATGTCGTCCACCTTCTTTTCGATAATGGAGACCTTATCCAATTGACTGGCTACCAACTCCAGATCAACGGTTGCAGAAAGGCCTCGAGATTTGTGTACCCCCCGATTATTTGTTAATGTGCGGGTGGACGTTCGGTTGTACTCACCCAATGACTCATTGTTCAGGGAGTTCTCGCACATGTTCTCAAGAATTTCCCAGATCGTATCCTCATGCTAACCCATGATGCAACCACCACAGGTTGCATTGCCAAAGAGCTTGATGTCTTCACAGAGTCCGTGGTAAAAGGATTGGACTTGTTCCCACTTCGGCACTCCGTGACAGGGGCACTTACGCATGAGATCCAGAAAATGATCCCATGCTTCGTGTAGAGATTCTCCTACTCCTTAGGACAAGTGCATGATTTGGTGCTGCATTATATTTGTACGACCAATGGGGTAGAATTTTTGCAGGGAGGCGGTTTGAAGTTCTCCCCATGTGTTGATCGTGTGTGGCTGAGTTTGAAACCAGTGAGCGGCTTTGTCAGCTAGAGAGAATGAGAAGAGTTTCAAGAGTAATCTATCCTGATTCTGTACATCTGCCCCAAAAGTGTGGGCCAGATGTTTTAGGTTTTTGATGTGCTGGAAAGGATCCTCGAAGTTCAAGCCATGAAATTTTGGGGTCATATGAAGCATGCTAGGCTTGAGATCCACCTTAGGTCCTCCAACGGGAATGTTGATTCGGGGTTCGATCTCCACCGCTGTAGGATTATAGTGATCTCGCATTTGAGGACACGGCGTGGGTTGATGATGGCATTCATTTGATTTTAGAAATCATTTAATTGTTGCTCAATGTTAGGTTGATCTTCTTGGTGATCCATAGCTGATAAGGGGGAAGTAGGTTCTGAATCAGAAGATATGTCCATGTGATCAAGTTGTTGCACAAACACGAAAGTCGAGGCTCGACCTCGACGAGAGTGAATAGCTAATGGAGGCCACAAGGGTGGTCTTAAGGACCTCCTCTCGAACATGCACCGATGGAATAGAAGAGGGATAGCAAGTGATGGACCCAATCAAGACACCCAAAAATTTTGGATGACTATAGAGGTTCAGGATGAATGATACCCCTTAGTCAGAAAGTTATCCACCTGAGAATTACTTGGGCAGCTGATAGGTCAGTTTTCACTTTCATTGTTTCACATATAAAATGTCATGTTGTAGTATGCAAGTGCTGGAAAATCACAAATCAAAATGATAAAAATTAACCACTCAATTAGGAGAGGGTCGTATCCACAGGTGATTGCACAGCAATGATAGGTCTTAATTGACCTAAATTAGGCTAGGACTTAGCATAAGTTAGGGTAATTCATGCATGCATAAGCATTATCTGCATCTTTACTGCTTTACTTTAGCTATGCATAAAATAATGTTATAATGTGCTGATTAAGTGCATTATGTCGATTGCAAGCAATAAGCTAATCAAGAGCTAAATCTGGAGCTGGATCTGGAGCAGGATCTGAAGCTGGATCAGGAATAACGGGTGTTGCAGCAGAGCTAGAGCAAAAGACTTAGATTAGATGTAGGAATAATGATGTAAGGGAGTTAAGGTTTGCTATTCTATTAAGTAGGAATAAAGTAGTAAAATGTAAAGAGCTTAGATCCATCGTAGCCCTATGATAGCGTAGAGACTTCCCTAAGCCTTAGCCACCCTTAGATTAGGTCACCACACCCTAGGAAACCTTAAAACCCTAATTCCAACCTTTATCTGGATGTCCAGATGAATTATAGGACATCCAGAACCCTTAGCCAACTCCTGCACACCTTAAACCCACTTCTGCAGTATTATTGGACGTCCAGACACTTGGTCAAATGTCTAATTTCCACATAATACCGAAGACATAACCTTGAATCCTTCCTAACTCTGATTGGTCGTCCAGAAAACAAGTCTGGGCTTCTGATTTTTGAGTATAAGACATCTGACACTATTATTAGACGTCTGATACTACTCTCCAGTTCCTGTTTTGAGATTTAAGCCTTGATCTTGGATCTCTAGGTCCCTAAACCCAATTCCAACCTCATAGGAAACTAAATTAAGGTGCCCTAACCCTAGTACAGCACCTCTAGACCTCTATAAGGACCTAATTAGGTCTTAACTAAACCTAATTGACTTGAATCTTAGTCAATTCCATCAGCTTATTCAATTGAACTCATTGAGTCCAATTAAGCCCTGATCTCAGCACACACTGTCCAATTAGACTCAGTGAGAGTCCAATTGACCTAGACCTAAATTAGTTGAGTTTTTTTACTCTCAATTAAGTTTCCACACACCCAATTAAACTTGTATTAAGTTTAATTGCACTTTACCTTAGTGAATTAGGGTTTATAACCCTAATTTGAGACATACCTTGACCTAAACCCACTAGAACCTAACCTAATCAACCTAGCCACCTAAGTTTCGACCCACACACACCCACACACACCATCCAAACCTTCACTTTCAAACCATCTTTCAAATTCCACCATTCTTTTGAAAAAATTCCAAGTATAAAATTTTTAAAAATTCGCAAAGTACATGGGGGTCAGACTGACCCAGATTCAAGAGTTTTCAAAATTAAAAAAGCAATTCCAAGCAATCCGCGAATCTGTTTTGGCTAAAAATGATGGGGTTTGAAAGCTAATCTCAGTGGCATTATTTTCCATATTTTTTTTGAATTTTTGAGGGTCATTTGATACTATTTCAAAGAGAAAAACTGACCAGGGGTAAAAATTCCAAATCTAACCCCTTGACATTCAAAAATCCCTAAAAATTCAATTGAAATAGAAAAAATTCCAAAAAAAATATTCTCTGGAAAGCTAATTGAAAAAGGAATCTACTCGCAAAATGTCAAGTCAATTAGATTCCAATTGTTTCAGAGAACGAACCTTACTTCTATGGTCTACTGAAACAAAACAAACCCTAGAAGTGCATGAACCTTAGGGTTAAATCTTTAGGGTTACAACTTAGAGACCACACTTGGGCTAACCTAGACTTAATCAAGTCTAGCACTTAGCCGGTGAGCCTGGTGCTTACACGAAGAGATAGAGGTTTAACAAGATATTCGTTGCAGTATAGTTTGAAATCGTCATATAAATAATTTTCAATTTTATTACTTCAAATTCAAAATTTCCGATGTCGAACTCAGGGGCAAATTGGTATTTTAGAAGCTTAAGAGCACAACTTTCAATTTAATAAAAAAAAGTAATGACCAATTCAATCAAAATTAAGAAGTAATGTCAAATGTAGAAAAAATGCCCAAAAATTGGACGTCTGATAAAAATTAGACACCTTAAAAGGTTTTGCTACGGTGCTTGATTTGTGATTTTTGGCTTTCTCTTTCTCTTCTTTCTTCTTCTCCTCTGCAGCTGTGCTTCTTTTGCCTTCTTTGGCTTCTTCTTCTTTCTTCTTTCCTTGTCTTTTCCTTCTGCTTTGTCACTCCTGCTTCTCTTTCTTCAGCCCCTACCTTCTCTTTCTTCTTCTTTGCCTGAAGCTTTGGCTACGTCTTCAGCTTCTTCTTCCTTGGCCTCTGCAGTCTTCTTCTTCTTCTTCTTCTGCAGTCTTCTTCTTCTTCTGCAGTCTTCTTCCTCTTCGCCTTCCTCTTTCTTCTTCTTCTGCGGCTGCTTCTTCTTCTTTCTTCCACTCCTCTGCCTTGAGTTCTCCTTCCTTCTCTTTTCTTCTTCAGCCGCACTTTCTCCTTCCTTCTTCTTTGATTTCTTCTTTTCCCCTACGCACACACACAGAAGCAAAACCTATCCCCTACCCTCCTCGCGTCTCTTTCTCTCTATTTCGCTCTTAGGAATGCTCTCCCAGAGCCAGGTAATCGGGTTGGGTCAAGCGCACCTGAGTCCAGACCCACCGGCGTGTGTGGTGGGCAAGGAGTGCACGGGTAAACGGATCAGGCAGCCAGGTCCATGTAGCATGGGTCGCGGACGAGGCGGGTGATCGAGCGAGGGGACCTCACCCCATGTTCTGAGGCGAAGAGAAAGAAACACAAATTCAATTTAACTCACTTTGTGCACTCCTAGCTGATAGCGAAATACGCGTGATTTGCAAAAGCGGGTTTTTAACGTCGTTGTAACACGCGAATTCACATACTCTTTTAAATTTATATCCTAGATAGGGGAAGTATCTAGGGTCGTCCAAGGAGGCCAAATGGTTGCAAAATTAATCCTCTTTCTTACAAATAGATCTCAACTTTCTTTTTGGTATTTTAAATATATAATTTTTTTATTTTGAAAAGATGAGGGCAAAATGCGAATTGTAACGGAAAGTACTAGCACCTACAATTGCTTAACTAAAATTTAAAAGATAGAAATATCTTCTTCCTAAGCTCACTCTAGGCAAGTGGAGGCCTAGAGTAATTAGGAAGAAGAGGTGAAACAAGTACTAGAACCAAAAGTAACAATTGCAATAAAAAGCTAAAAGAAGGCAATTTAATTGACTAGAATTAGTGTTCTTTTCAAGGATAAGTAGAGGAATGCTTCTACTAGAACTAAACAAATTTAAAAGCAAATAAAGAAACACTAATCCTCTTGCAAAATTTGGTGAAGAAGGGAGTCTTCTTGCTCCAAGCCTAGCTGCTCCTTGGCTTGAAAAAGGGCCTCCTTCTTCTCCTTCCTTGAGAGCTCCAAGGTGGAAGCTACCACCTTCAATGCTCTCTCCAAGGGGTGGGTGTGCACCACCCTCAAAAGCTCCTCCAAGGTGGCGTGGACCACCTTCAAGATCTCCTCCAAAGATCTTCCTTGCCTGGCTTCTCCTTTGGCTGGCATGACCCAAGAGAGAAGGGAAGAGGGGAAGGCACCAAGGGGACAGAATATCCCCTTAATCTTCTTCTTCTTCTTCTTCTTCTCTCTTGGACGTGGGCTTCTAGGTGGAATATGAGAGTGAATTTGCTAGCCAAAGATGTCTTGAATGGTGGTGGGTAGTGGTCTTTTTATAGGGTAGGATGGGGGGTTAAGGTGCCCCTTGAAATGGAGGGCTAGGATGGAAGGATGGAGGTGGTTGGTGATCCTATGGCCAAGGGTGTGTGGCGCCAACCCAAGGGGTGTTAAAGGGGGTGGTTATGGTGGTGTTGGTGGCTTTTGGTGGTGGAGAGACACCACCATTTTGGCGCCAACATAGGGTCTTCTAGAAGGGGGGTTAGGTGGATGGTGGAGATGGATTCAAGGGGAATTGTGTGGTGGAGATGAAGGGGAATTTTGGAGGGAAAAGTGGCGCCATCAAGGGGGTGGTTAGGGTGGTTTTGGCACCACTTTTAGGTGTCTTTTGGAGGTGGTGGGTAGGCTAGGTTGGTGCCAGGTAGGTTAGCTTACGTGGAGCTTAGGTGGAGCTAGTTGGGTGGAGTTGTTAGGTGGGTTTTTGGGGTGGTACAAGCCAAAGAAGTTGGAGCATAGCTAAGCTAAGCTAAGCTAGCTTAGCTAATCGAGGAGTAGAGGAGAAGGTGTTGGAGCTAGGGTTTGGAGGGAGGAGCTGAGGAGGAGAAGTCTGGAGCTGAAATTGGAGCTGGCTGCTGCTGAAGAGGCTAGCATGGAGCTAGTCTAGCTGGCTTAGCTTGCTAGTTCTTTGCTAGCTGCTAAGCCGAGCTAAAGTAAGCTAGCTTCTACCATAATGAGCTGAGGTGAGCTAGGTCTGGTGCTCCCGGGGAGAATCAAGCTGGTTGAGGTAGCTAAGGTAGCTTAGCTCGACTGAGTTGAGCTAAGCTAAGTCCCCGGGAGCTGGACTTGAGCTTCCTGAGCTGGGATGAGTTCTTCTTCAGCTGGCTGGAGTTGAGTGGAGCTGGATGTAGCTGGATCTGAGCTGGGGTGAACTCTTGTCAACTCAGCTGAGCTAGCTAGAGCTCCCTGTGGACTAGTGGGAGCTGAGATGAGCTAGACTCAGCTAAGTTGAGCTGGATCTGAGCTAACTTGAGCTAGGGTGAGCTAAGATGAACTCTCTTGAGCTGCCATTCAGTTGAGATTAGCTGAATGGAGCTGGGATGAGCTAACCCTAGTTCAAGTGAGCTAGGTTCCAGCAATGGTGAGCTGGATCAAGCTGAGTTCCAGCTAGTCTGGGCTTCTCCTTCACCATTTGCCTTCTTGAGTGCTAGGGTTTTAGGGATCTGTATATCTGTACATCCCTAACACTCACAAAAACATATTAAAAAGACAATAAAAAAATGCAATGCATGCCTAACCTATTTTATGCCTAAATGCAGCCCAAAAACCCGTTTGCGGAGTAAAATCCTAAGAGCTAGGTTTGTTTTAATGCATAAGAATGATGATAAACTGGCGTTTATCACTGGCCTTCTGAGGTAGGACTAAAAGTCCCACTCGCTTCGCTTGCGCCCACGCAGGAGGACTTCGCCTAATTGCCACAGCTGCAGTCACTCTCCAGGCTCGTTCTCTGTCTAGATGTGTTTGCGTACTCAACACGCGCCACCTGGAGTGCAGCACCTGGGTTGATGCGGCCTGAAGTGATGCTTGCGAGCTCCTTCAAGCCATGCTAATGGTGGCAAGGGGGGTCAACCTGAGATTCACGCATACGGCCTTGCAGCCTCATTAGAGCACATGGGAAGCTTCGCCGTGTCACAGCGAAGGTGCCTAGCTGGGTGGTTGCCTGTGGGGCGACCTAGGCGTGCGTGCCTAGGTAGCTCTGTGGCAGTTGTGATGGGTGTGTTCAGGGAGCACTTGGGGAGGTGATGGCAGTCAGTGGAGGGTTGAATGATGATCAGTGGATGGCGGCGGAGGTTTTGAGGGGTCTGGCAAGGTGGATGGAGGTGTGGAAGTGACATAGACACCTCTCCGGTGGTTGGCCGGAGATGGGAACGATGGTGGTGGTCTGCAGCATCGAGGGGATAAAAATAGTAATAGAGATAGGGAAAATAAAGAGGAGGGGGAGAGGAACCTATCTATGGTGATTGGAGAGAAGGGGAGGCAGAAGAGATGAGCGGCGCATGTGTGCCATTGTCGGAGAAGACGGCCCTGAAGTGGAGATAACAGCGACGAGGATGAGGTCAGGCAAGCGTGTGCTGGTGCGGCGCAACGCGGAAGAACGAGGTGAAGATGACTATGCCACTGGTACGGTGGCAAAGCGATGAGAAGAGGGAGGGAGAGTCATCGGAGCTTGTGGGCTACTTGGCTGGAGAGGGAAAAGAGGAATTCTGGGGAATTCTTCGGCCAAATCAAGCTTGCTCGATGAGGAGGGATCTGGGCTTGCTTATAAAGGCACAGGTAGAAGGTCAAGCGCAAGGTGGCAGCCAAAAGTCCTTGCCGGAGGCATGGCCGAAGGTGATACCCATACCTCTCGAACGTTCGCACGAGAGGTATGGGGCGATTCAGGGCATGGGAAGCTACTCTGGCGGTAGGGGGTTTCGTAAAGGACTCCCCTTTCAAATATAGGAGCAGCACCCTGGGGAAACGAGGAGAAAACCGCCTTGAAACCTCGCCGAAGGTATGGGTCCCTACTGTAATGGCAGAGGGTCCTGAATGTAGAAAGTGATGAGAAAGTTGAGGGGGTTTTTGCAAGGGTTTCCAAAAGTTAGGGGCTAGAATGTAATTGGGTGGACTATTTTGCAAAGTAGATCAAGATGATCTTCCCTTAGGTCCAAATTTTGGTACAAACCTAATTTGTACCTAAGGAATCCAATGGTGAAGTTAGATTTTAGGTTTGACCACGTTTGACTGGATATTTTGCAAAAAAAACCCAAATTAGGTCAAATATTGAGCTTGGACACCAATCTAGGTCAAAATAGGTTCCAAAGGCTAAATTGAAGGTTCTAAACCCTAGGGGATATCTTTCCATGAATTTTAGAGGGTTTAGTTGATTTTTATCCTGCCTGGAACCTTGTGAATTTAACTGGATTTGTTTTAGGGTTACAGAATGTCATTTAATTCTTAAATTTCACAATAACCCTTATCTGACTGAACCATCCCACTTTTTCTCTTATTAAGTCCAATTGACCTATGTCTAGACAGTGGAAAATCCCGTTGATGAACTACACTGGTAAAATTACAATTTTATCCTTTGTTTCATGTTCTCTTCCCAAATTAGTGATCCCTTGAATTAGGCCTTTCTCTTGGTTATGTAGGAGCTTTTGTTCACTTTATTATGTCAAAATATGCTAGTTAGGGCTCATGATGAGGTTCTCATCATACCCCCATACCTAGCTTTTGCTAGTCCCTTAGCAAAAATTCAAGGTTTTAACTTCTGTTCTAGACCATGAATTTCTTTCACTAGTTATGATAAGTGCTTTTTCTTCTGTTATTAGGTCAAAATGCCGACAATAGGCCTAAAGGTACTCTAGTACCAACTAAGATCCGGACCTATCCAGCTTTAACCTCAGTCCTCCGTGAAGGTTTTTAAGGCCCGCAGGAACTACCCTAAGGTTTATTGGACTCCATGGTTAAAGCACCCGTGCTTGAGACATATTCAGCCTTGGTTCAGTTTGCAGTACATTTTTGTAAGAGAGAGACAAAGGATTTATTTGTTTGGAGAGTTTTCTCTCAATTTTATTTTTAATTCTAGCTTTGGATTGGCTTCTCAACACGATCTGTATCGGATTCCTCATCCCCATCATCAATCCTCAAAGGTCCCTGGCAATCGATGCTTCATGATAGCACCGCCCATGGTAACCCCCAAAACACTGGTTTTCGAGATTTCGAGATAATCCCGCCCATGGCGTTCCATGGCCGAATCCAGACTCTGGCAATCGACATTTCGTGATAATGCCACCCATGGTATCTGAACTAGCAGAGTGCTTACATGCCCCCGGTAGGATATGTAAATATCCTAAGAGACAAGCATCGAGGAGACGATATGTTGTTACGCATCTTCGAGGGGAATTTCCCACCTCTCCGCGTCGGGAACTCATCTAAATCAACTTGTGTTGATCAGCCGCTCCTAATCTAGGCAACATTTTCAGAACATTAAAATGCTTTTTGAGTGATTTTGATTGTTATGCGCACTGAACCAGACTGTGTGTGGATTGGGGTGCTTAGGTTGTCGAGTCCTGCAAACCGAAGGTTAGTTAATGAGGTCGAATACTCCCTAAGCCTTAGACCTAATACTTAAGCTTCGCATTTTCCTCAACCTCTTGAGGATTATCCAGATCTTAGTGGGTACTAAGAGTCTATCTAAAAAGGCCTAAGGTCAACGTTCCTACTAATCTCTTTGTGTCTCTTTAACACTTTTTCTTTACTTTTCTTGATGTGGTCTAGAACTTCGGTTAATCCCTTAATCTTACTAATGACTATCTCTTTCTTTTTTTATTTTGTGCTCCTTTTTTGTCATTTTGCTCTTTTTTTTTCCTGTTTTGTATAGCCCACAAAAATTTCCCTCCCACTTCTCAGCTTTTTTTTTTTTAGATGATATGTGATTTTTTTGTTGAAACCTTTTCTTGATATGAGTTTTCATACATTTTGCACTTTCATAACCCCCCATGCCTAAGATTTGCAATGTCCCCATTGTGAATTGGGTGGGTTTGAATTCATCTTAGTTCATTCATTAGGACAGGTGTTGGGTGAGTGAATAGGTCGAGGTGACTGTTGCGGACGATTTCTAATGGAGGGACCCATTTCACAAACGCTCAGTTCAGGTCACTGATGACCAATACAGGGTGTTGTACGGAATCTCTACTCCTTACCACCCCCAAACTAATGGTCTAACTGAGCTATCAAACTGGGAGATCAAGAAAATCCTCTAGGTTATTGTTCGACCTAATAGGAAGGATTGGTCATCCCAGCTTCTGAAAGCTTTGTGGGCTTATAGGACAGCCCACAAGACCCAATTAGGCATGTCTCCTTTCAGACTAGTGTGCAGGAAGGCGTGTCACCTCCCCATTGAATTGGAGCATAAAGCCTATTAGGCAGTACGGAACTACAACTTAGATCTTTCTAAGGCTGGAACCCACAGAAAGCTTCAGATAAGCAAGATTTATGAATTACGCCTCGATGCGTATGAAAACTCGCGAATCTACAAAGAGCGAGTTAAAGCCTTTCATGACAAGCACATATCTAAAAAGATCTTTCACCCTGGTCAAAAGGTCCTACTCTTTGATGCTCGACTCAAACTGCTCCCAGGAAAGCTGCTATCTAAGTGGATCAGACCTCATTTAGTCCGACAAATCTTTGGAAATGGAGCCGTTGAGATCAGTCCACTCAGCCACGATTCCGAACCCTTTGTCGTGAACGGTCAGAAACTCAAACTGTTCATTGACATGGCCAATATAGATTTGGCTGAGTCATCCTTTATCCTCCATTCTCCCTGAGCTCATTGCGCTCAGCCGATGGTGTCAAACTCAACGCTTAACGGGAGGCAACCCGTCATTTTTTTGAAAAACCCGAAACCTTTCCTGACATTTCTATGCTGAGTTCATATTACACTTTAGAGTTCACCCATTAGGACAGCCGACTCCACCTCAGGTACCCATACCCGAGTCTAGAAATCATCGTGTAAACAATTTTTGGCGTCATTGCTGGGGGTCTGCCGGAGATGAGGATGACGGAGGTGGTCTATGGCTGTCGAGGCACGAAAATAGAAATAAAGTGGGGGAAAATGAAAGGTAGGGAGAGAGAAACTTAACTGAGGGTATCTAGATGAAGTGGGGAGGCGGAGGGCGAGCAACGCGTGTTTGCCATCGCTAGAGACAAAAACCCTAAGATGGAGAGACGACGACGACGAGGAGGTCTGAGAGACGTGCGCTGGTGCGGCACAACGCGGAGGAACGAGGCGAAGATGACTCTGCCACTAGTACAGTGGCAGAGCGACAATAAGGAGGGAGAGTCACTAGAGCTTGTGGGCTACTTGGTCGGAGAGGGAAAAGAGGAATTATGGGGAATTCTTCGGCCAAATCAAGCTTGCTCGATGCGGAGGGATCTGGGCTTACTTATAAAGGCATCGGTAGAAGGTCAGGCACAAGGTGGCAACCAAAAGTCCTCGCCGAAGGCATGGTCGGAGGTGATACCCATACCTCTCAAGCGTTCGCACAAGAGGTATGGGGCGATTCAGGGCTTGGGGAGCTACTCAGGCGGTAGGGGGTTTCGCAGAGGACTCCCCTTTCAAATCTGGGAGCTGCACCCTAGGGAAACGAGGAGAAAACCACCTCGAAACCTTGCTGGAGGTATGGGTCCTTACTACAATGGAAAAGGAACCTGAATGTAGAAAGTGACGAGAAAGTTGAGGGGTTTTTGCAAGGGTTTCCAAAAGTTAGGGCTAGAATGTAATTAGGTGGACTATTTTGCAAAGTTGGTCAAGATGATCTTCCCTTAGGTCCAAATTTTGGTAAAACCTAATTTGGACTTAAGGAATCTAATGGTGAAGTTGGATTTTAGGTTTAACCACGTTTGACTGGACATTTTTCAAAAAAAATCCAAATTAAGTCAAATATTGAGCTTGGACCCCAATCTAGGTCAAAACAGGTTCCAAAGGCCAAATTGAAGGTTCTAAACCCTAGGGGATATTTTTCCATGAATTTTGGAGGGTTTAGTTGATTTTTATCCTGCCTGGAACCTTGTGAATTTAAGTAGGTTTGTTTTAAGGTTACAGAATGTCATTTAATTCTTAAATTTCACAATAACCCTTATCTGACTGAACCATCCCACTTTTTCTCTTATTAAGTCCAATTAACCTATGTCTAGACGTTGGAAAATCCCATTGATGAACTGCACTGGTAAAATTACAGTTTTACCCATTGTTTCATGTTCTCTTCCCAAATTAATGATCCCTTAAATTAGGCCTTTCTCTTGGTTATGTAGGAGCTTTTGTTCACTTTATTATGTCAAAATATGCTAGTTAGGGCTCATGATGAGGTTCTCATCACCTAGTCACCTTGTAGGCCACTCACCAAGAGAAAACTCTACTAAAGAAAATAAGCTAAAATAAGTTTTAAAACATGAAATAAAACCCGAATTCGTTGTCGTACTACTGGGTGGTTTCAACCTCTTGGCTGGGTTAGTGAAGAGGCGGGAATCGCTTTCAATCGGTTGTATAACGAATTTCTTCTGGAATTAAAGCCTAAAACGAAAAATCCAATCATTCGATTCATAAGGACCATTTGATTGGCAGGGCCTTAGCCTTGTCCGGCTTGGCTACACCAACCCAGGGGTTAGGTGGTGTATGCGAGGAAGGAGATCACTTAGACCTCACTTTGTTGGACCTTGGGAGCCACTCCCAAGGAGGCGAGTCACCTCGCCAGGACCATCTTCTCCCCCCACTTCTTCTACTCCAGAGCCACCATGGCTAATCCTGGACCTGGACCTAGACCGGGTCAGGATATCGAGAATCTGGACCCGATGGCTTGTCTGGAAGTCCGGGTAGTCGAGTCTGAGGAGCGGCATCGGCAGAGCATGGATCACATCTTAACGGTGCTTGACTGGATGCAGCACCCACCACGAGGAGAACAACTGCAGGATTTTTACGACCCAGCCGCACAAATCGTCGCACCACTAATTAGAATTCCCACAGGCAGAGATGCATTTGAGCACAAGCCCAATGTGATTGGGTTGATCAACACTCACTTCTATGGGAACTCAAGCAAAGATCCGTTCCAACACCTTAAGGACCTGAGTCAACTCGCTGAAACGATTCGACCCAGGAATATCGATCTCGAGATTGTTTTAATGAAGCTTTTCCCATTTTCTCTGAGGGGCAAAGCTTCATACTGGTTCAAGACCATTGGGAAGCCAATTGGAACCTGGCCAGAGTTACGATGTGAATTCCAACAAAAGTTCTTCCCAATTGGTCGAACAAATGCAATGCGGCGTGCAATCATGACTTTCTCCCAGGGAGCTAGGGAGAAGTTACATGAAGCTTGGGACAGATTTCACAACCTTCTCCAGAAATGCCCGCATCATGGTATACCCAGATGGCACATGGCTCAAATCTTTTACCGTGGGATGGATGACACACATCGGTATCTGGCCGATGCATCTAGTGGTGGGAATTTCCTCACAAAAGATGAGAATAGCGCATTTGAGCAGTTGAAATCATTAGCGGAGAACACGATGAATGCCGCATCCATGAACCAGTTCTAGCGGCCTGGTCAGCAGTGGGTTGGTGTCCACGAGGCTCACACTGAGTCTATTCGAGCCGACATGGATATCATCGTCAAGCAACTGGATAGAATAAATCTAATCGAGAAGAAGATTGACCAGATTAGTCAGGGTCAATATGAATCGAGCTCTGCCGCCTCAAGACCCTTTTATGCACCCTAAGCCCCTCCTGCTCGAGTTAATCTACTCACTCGGGATGCATCTTCTCCGTATTTACGAGATCCCGTATATCAGGATCCTGTAAATAATCCAGATCTGGCACCTTACGACCATGGTTGCACACCACCAGCAGATTATAATGCGTATCTCCTTGACTAATATACGTCTCAGACATCTTCAACCTACAAGGACGTCAGTGCTATCCAAGGATACGAGTGTAATAACCCATATTCAAAGACGTATAACCCTGGTTGGCGCCAGCATCCAAACTTCTCCTAGTCTGGTAATTCACAGAGACCACATCAAGATCCACACTACCAGACCAGGCAATATGGGAATGTGCAAAACACGTACCCTAGGTAGCAGCCATTCCCATCTCAGCAGCAGCAACCTTGCTCTTTATACCAGCCGCTGCACCAAGCTGCCAGCCATCCTCCAAAGTGAGCTGACCCTTTGGAGGCATTGAAAGAGGAGCTGCAAGAATCGATGAGAAAATCTACACAAGATAGCTTGCAGATTATGAAGGCAATGGCTGATCAGATACAGACTATACAAAACACGCAGAACCAGCTGTTGCAGGAGCATAGAACTCAGGGAGCCTTGCCCTCCCAACCCATCCTGAATCCTCGATATGTGCAGAACCAAGGCACCTCACCTAGGTTTCAGGCACCATAGGGACAGGCACACGCCATACTATAGGCACCTCCTGCACCACCCGGTTACGTGCAAGGCCAGTTGCCTTTACAGAACCCCGCATATTCTGCCCCTTCCGCTCCCCCACCACCTCATGGACAACAAGCCGATGCACATGCTGTCTCTTTAAGGAGCAGAAGGTAGACATTTGACCCACCACATATGCAGGCAGGTCCCGATTTTTTCCACCCTTCGCCGCAAGCGGGTTCGACTCCTTCATCTCAGGAGCCACCTGCGGTAGATAAGGGTAAGAGGCCACTTGACCCTGAGATTCCCGTCCCTTTTCCTGAGGCTCTGATATGAAATGCAGTACAGAAAAAGTTCACACGAAATTTTGAGGATCTAAAATCGATGTTCAAGGAAGTACATATTCAGGTCCCCCTCCTCGAGGCAATCGATCACATTCCTGCTGTCGCTAGGTTCTTCAAGGACTATTGTACCCTGAAGCGACAGCCAAGAATTGAACGACAGGCGGTACTGTCGAAAGACGCTAGCGCCGTGATTCTAGCTGACTTACTACCGAAGAAGAATGACCCTGGTACCCCACTCATATCCTGCTTCTTGCAGGATTCTCCATTTTATCGGGCCCTTCTAGATCTGGGTTCGTCCATCAACCTAACTCCCATTGTCATATTTGATCGATTTCGATTTGGGGAGTTTAAGCCCACCTCGGTCACAATTCAGCTGGCTGACAAATCAGTGAAAACACCAAGGGGGGTGGTTGAGAACGTGATCATGAAAGTCTGCAGGTTCTACTTTCCCAAAGACTTTTTCATTCTCGATATGGAAGTTCCTCCTAATCTCCAAGATGCACCAATTATTTTGGGTCGCCCATTTCTGGCGACAGCCCAAGCAAACATTGATTATGCATCTGGGTGTATGGAGATAGCCCTAGGCAATGAGCAACTTCAACTGGACATATTCAGGGCAGCAAAGAACTTCGATTGTGATCGAATAGAGGAGGATGGTGAAGGCGAAGATGCGGCATACTATGGTAACATTTGGCTCCTTTGTGACGACCCAGTGTCTCATTCGTCTGCACTATCAAGGTTCTTGGGCCTCGATCCACACGGGACTGAGACCACTGCACTACACATATCTCCTCGAGGATCTAACTGTTTAGGGTGTGCTTCTAACCACAGCACCCCTAAATCCAGCTATTCTGATCCAAGCATTACTTAATCACCCCTGTTGTTGCAGGAAGACGTGACTACAGCTAACGGGTTTCCCGTCAATGCAGTCACAACCAATTATTTCACAAGGAACGACTCAGCAGGAATTCACATGCACATGGATCAGCAGATTCCCACCCTCGATTCTGCTCCTCCCACTCTCATTCCTGACTCTGACCCACCTGTGATTGAATTACAGCCCTTACCTGACTCACTCAAGTATGTGTTCTTGGGCGAAAGTGAGACATACCCAGTCATTATCAATGCCCACTTAACCTAAGAATAGGAGCATCAACTGATTTCTACGCTACAAGATCATAGGCCTGCTATCGGGTGGAGTATTGCTGATCTCCGCGATATTCGGCCCTCATATTGCACTCATCACATTTACACTGATGAGGGAGTGAAACCTTCGAGACAACCTCAAAGATGACTTAACCCGAATATGCTAGAGGTTGTTAAGAAGGAGATCATCAAATGGCTGGATGCAGGTATTGTATACCCAATCTCAGATAGCCAGTGGGTGAGTCCGATTAAAATAGTGCCCAAGAAAGTAGGACTCACCATCGTAAAGATTGATAAGGGCGAATCCATCCCGACCCGCACTGTGACATCTTGGCGTGTCTGCATCGACTATAGGAAACTAAACACAGCTACCCAGAAGGATCACTTTCCTTTGCCTTTCATTGATCAGATCTTGGAACGGTTAGTCGGACGCAGTTTCTTCTACTTTCTGGATGGATACTCCGGGTATAATCAAGTAGCAATTACCCCGGAAGATCAAGACAAGACCACATTCACATGCCCCTCTGGAGCATTCGCTTTCAAGCGGATGCCCTTTGGCCTCTGCAACGCACCAGCGACATTTCAGCGTTGTATGATGGCCATCTTCTCTTACATGATTGGGGACTATGTGGAGGTATTCATGGATGACTTCTCCATTTTCGGAGACGATTTCGCATCTTGTCTTGATAACCTCACCAAGATCCTGAAATGGTGTATTGAGGTGAACCTAGTACTATCCTGGGAGAAAAGCCATTTCATGGTGAGGGATGGCATAGTACTAGGGCATAGGATCTTCAAAAATGGACTCGAGGTCGACTGAGCTAAATCTGAGATTATTTCCCACTTACCGCCACCTAGCTCGGTCAAGCAGATCAGATCATTCTTGGGTTATGTTAGCTTCTATCGGAGATTTATACGTGATTTCTCGAAAATTGCACGGCCCTTGACAAATCTCCTGGTTGTTGATGTCCCATTTGCATTTGATATCTCATGTCTCAGTGCCTTTGAGACTTTACGAGGCACTGTCTCCAACTCCCCGATTCTCCAACCACCCAACTAGTCGCTCGATTTCGAAATGATGTGCGACACGTCTAACTTTGCCGTCGGTGCTGTTTTAGGCCAGAGTCGGGAGAGACAACCTTTCATCATATACTATGCTAGCAAGATGCTGAATGAGGCTCAACGCAATTATACTGTCACTGAAAAAGAACTGCTAGCAGTAGTATTCGGGTTGGAGAAATTCATATCATACTTATTAGGGTCCAAGGTTATCATTTTCACTGACCACTCCACCCTCCAGCATTTGTTGGCAAAGAAGGATGCCAAACCACTGACCACCCGGCAACGACGCCATTTTGTTGAATACGACTGACTCGATCGTGTTTTAATAGTTATTGCGTCGTAGTATAGGTGATCAAGCGTCGTCAACAAATAAAGATTTTATTACTCGAAAATCGGAGTATCCGAGGTCGAACACAGGGAGCAATCGGAATTTACTACTAATCTCAAATGTAATTGAACACTCTAATTTACTCAAAACTTTAATTAAATATGAATGTATGTGGTTAAAAAGTAATTATGACAAAAGAATGAAATTGGATGTCTGATCTTGTGATCAGACTTCTTAAAAGTGTTTTCCCTTCTTTGATTATTCTTCTTCTTCTTATCTTGCTTTCTTGCTTCTGTAGCCTTCACTTTGCTTCTTTCTCTTCTATCTTCTTTCTGTCTTCTGTCTTGGCCTTTCTTTTCTTTTCTTTTGATCTACAGGTCTTCTTCTTCTGGTCTCTTCTCTTCTTCCTGCCTTTGCTTCTTTTCTCTTCTGTCTTCTTCTTCTCAGCAGTCTCTCCTTCTTCCTTCAAATCTCTGCCTCGCTCAGCCTCTTCCTCTTCTGCTTCTTTTTCTTTTTTGGCTAAGTTCCTTCTCTTCAACGCCCAGCCTGCCTGCACAACGGGGAAGCAAAACCTACCCTGTCCCTCTACCTGCACATCTCTCTCTATCTCTGAAATTCACTCAAGGACGCTCTCCTAGAGCCACGGCTAATCGGGTCGGATTTCGCACCCGGGACCAGGCGCACCGGCGAGTGGGTGATGCGCGAGGTGTGCTCAGATAGGGTCAGGTCGGAGCCCGCCAGATCCACGTGGTGAAATCGCGGACGAGGTGAGCGTGCGTTAGGTGAGGGACCTCACCCCTGTGCGTTCGGAGGCAACGAGAAGATAACACAAATTCACTTTATATCATACCTGCGCTTCGTATTTCGCCGATGTGGGACTATTAGTCCTGCCCCGCTCTCACGCGCACCCACAGAAGACCTTCTTCGATTGCCAAGGCTGCGGGTTTTGCTGCGTTCCTTGCTAGATCAGATGACTTCGCACTGCTTGCCCGAGTCCGCTGCACCTGAAGGCTGGAGGTCCTGAAGCCTGGAGCTGCTTGGAGCTTCTTCAACTATCGTCAATGGCGGCAGGGGCTTGAAAACTGTCAAACACAAAACAAGCCTCTCGGCTTAATCAGATCACTGGAGGACCTTCGCCGTGTCACGGCGAAGGTGATGCACAGTGCAGTAGGCCGCGAGATGGACTAGGCGTGCGTGCCTAGGTCATCCTGTGACCAGAGGTGTGGGTGTGTTCGGGGGGCTGTTGTGGAGGCGTAGAGGGATGATGGGTGGGCGGAGGTTGTTCCTTGTGGTGAGGCGGAGGTTACGTGAGGGTCAGCGAGGCGTATGGAGGGGCGGAATGGTGGGGGCGACTTGTCGGAGGTCGGCCGGTGACGTGGAAGATGAGGGTGGTCAGGCGGTGTCAAGGGGCAATCAATTGAAATAAAGTTGGGAAAAGAAAGAGGGGAGGTTGTGGAACAATTCTAACCTACTTACAGGGACGAAGGGGGACGGAGAGGCAGACGGCTGTACCTGCTGTCTCCGGAGAAGAAGCTGCCCAGTGGAGGAAGACGGCGGCAACGACGGGGCTGAGGCGGCGTGCGCAGGTGTTGCGCGACGCGGAGGAGAATCAGGAAGAAGTCCCTGCCACTGGTTTTGTGGCAGAGCAAAGAGGAAAGGAAAGGGAGCTCGCCGGAGCTCACTGGGTTCCCTGGCCGGGAAGGAAGAGACGAATCTGAGGTGAAACCCCGACCAGGTCGAGCTGAAAATGAGCGGCTGGGTTTGGGGGTTCTTTTATAGGCATTGGGTCGTGTGTTCAGAGCTTGGAGGGCACGCCTTTGTCTCCGATGGCTCACCGGAGAAGGAAAGTGGGTAGATACCCACATCTCTCGTGCATTCGCACGAGAGATTGGGTTCACACCAGGGATCAAGACTGGCCTCAGATGGAAGGGAATTCCTCAGAGAATCTCCCTTCCATTTCTGGGAGGGGATCTCTGAGGAATCAGAGAGTATTCCCTCTCTAATCCTCGCCAGAGAAGGATTCTGCCCCAATAATGGCAGAAGGACCTGATTGTAAGGGTGGCGAGGAAGTTAGGGGGCTCTCTGTGATGATTTTCAAAAGTTAGGGACCAAAATGTGATTTGGGTGTACTAAATTGCAAAGTAGGTCAAGATGACCTCCCCTTAGGTCCAAATTTTGGTACAAACCTAATTTTGACCTAAGGAATCCAATGGTGAAGTTGGATTTTAGGTTTGACCTCGTTTGATTGGATATTTTACGTAAAAACCCAAATTAGGTTAATTGAAGAGCTAGGACCCTAATCTAGGTCAAACTGGGTTCCAAAGGCCAAATTAAGTGTTCTAAACCCTAGAGGATATTTTTCCATGATTTTTAGAGGGTTTAATTAAATTTTATCCTGACCAAAATCTTGTTGATTTAAGCGAGTCTATTTTAGGGTTACCAAATGTCATTTAATTCCTAGATTGCACATGAACCCATTTCTGATTGACTCAACCCACTTTTTATCTCATTTAGACCACTTGACCTATGTTTTGCCTCTGAGAAATCCCATTTATGTACTGCAGTGGTAAAATTGCAGTTTTAACCTTTATTTCATGTTTTCTTATCAGAGCACTTATTCCTTCATTTAGGCCTTCTACTAGGTTATGTAGGAGCTTTTATTTTCTTTATTGGGTCAAAATGAGCTAGTTATGGCTCATGATGAGGCTCTCATCATTGGCAAAGAAGGATGCCAAACCACGACTCATTAGATGGATCCTTCTATTGCAGGAATTTGATATCGAAATCCATGACAAAGCAGGAAAGCAGAATATTGTGGCAGATCACCTATCTAGATTGGACCCAAACCACATTCCCTACTCCTTGCCTATCCACGAGCAATTTCTGGATGAATCACTTTTGGAAGTTCATTCTGTTGAGTTCCCCTAGTACGCGGATATTGCGAACTACCTTGCCTCAGGCAATATTCCCGCAAACCTATCTAAGGACCAGAAACTCAAATTCACTGCAGAAGCCAAATACTACCTCTGGGATGACCCACTGCTCTTCGACATTGGAGCGAATCAGATTATTCGAAGATGCATCCCAGACTCTGAGATCCCCAGTGTGTTATCTTTTTACCACAACGATGCTTGTGGTGGTCATTTCTCAGGACGGAAAACCGCTGCAAAGATTTTGCAGCCGGGATTTTTTTGGCCAACTATTTTCAGAGATACACACGAATATGCCCAACACTACAAACGATGCCAGTCGGTCGATTCTATGACCAGGAGAGACATGATACCACTCCAGCCCATCATGGTTGTACAAGTGTTCGACGTCTGGGGCATCGATGTTATGGGCCCCTTTCCGAACTCGCATGGCTTCAAGTACATATTATTAGCCGTCGACTATGTCTCGAGGTGGGTCGAGGCCATCCTGGCAAGATGGGCTAATCATAAGACCGTCATTTCCTTCGTACGGCAGTATATCTTCTCGAGATTCGGAATACCCCACGCTCTGATTAGCGACGGGGGAAGCCACTTCATCCACGCCCACTTCAAGTCATTATTAAAGAAATACGGGGTCCATCACCGTATAGCTACCCTATATCACCCGTAGACCAATGGGCAAGCTGAAGTGCCTAACCGTCAGATCAAGCTGATTCTCCAGAAGACGTTTAGACCAAACAGGAAGGACTGGTCTGACAAATTAGTTGATGCACTCTGGGCATATCGGACCGCGTACAAGGCCCCACTCGGAATGTCACCATATCGCATGGTATATGGCAAGGCCTGTCACCTTCCTGTAGAGCTGGAACACCGCGCCTTTTGGGCGGTGCGAAAATGTAACCTTGACCTCGATGCAGGAGGGCAAGAACAAAAACTCCAGCTCAACGAATTAGAAGAGATCCGGCAGAAGGCCTATGAGAATGCATTGATATACAAGGACAAGACCAATGCCTTTCATGACCGCCACATCTGGAGGAAAGCATTCACACCCAACCAGCGAGTCTAGTTGTTTGATTCACGACTAAAACTGTTCGCAAGGAAGCTCAAGTCCAAGTGGACTAGCCCTTATGTTGTGATTCACCCATATCCTAATGGGGCAGTCCAGATCAAGGACCCAAAATCTGGGCATATATCCATGGTAAATGACCAGTGCCTCAAGCCATTTTTGGCCCAGGAACCTCCTCCACCTGACAAATTGTTCATCTTATTGAGGACGTGTGACTGAATTCTCGCCCAGCTGGAGGTGTTAAACTCAGCACATATAGATACCATTTACCCCACATTCCACCATCATTTTTACATAACCATTTTTATATATAGCATATTTTTTCTGTTAGCATATTTTCTTTCTGTATATTGCATACTAACAAGTTGGCTGGTGCTGAATATATAATTTCAGGAGCAACTACAGGTGATTTCTACCCATTCTCTCCCTGTAGTATTTATTTTCTTTTATATTCATGCATGAGGACATGCAAGAACTTAGGCATGGGGGGGTAGATACAACAAAACTGAAAATTTTTATGCCAACATTTAGGAAAACCTCGGAGCTACAAGTAAAACGTACTTTAGGACCCTAAATAAAAGAACAACCGACTCCACCTCCAATGCTCTCATTAGAGCTAGAAATCATCCGCAACAGCCACTTCCGACTCACCCGCTCACCTCCTGTTCTAAATTTAGGGTCAAGCTGAATGTAACCCGATACGGGAATTTCACGAAGTACAAATTATATGAGGTTACTTGTTCATAGCATATATACATATTGCATGCATGAATAAGATTATTTTATTAAGAGAATGCATTAGGGACTTTATCCTCTAGTTGATTCTTGTAATCTGAATCTAGTACAACTTTTCACACACATGTAGAATTTGCAATGGATTCACAGTGAAGACTGATAAACATCTTTAGTCTGTCGAGAAGAAGCAGTGCTTCTTTTCTTGAACCCCTGGACAGTGTTTTGGGAGTCAGGCAGATTTTCCTCCAAAAATCCACCAAATAGTGCGAGATGAGAGTAGAGTGTAGTGGTGCTCTAAGATTAGTGCAAGGAATCATCCTAGATAATTAGGTGATGATACTCAGAGATAAGGCATAGTCTTCACTCTCGGTTCCTGCGTATGCATATTTGTGCGAAATATTGAGAGCCACCAAATAAGGCAAATACGCGGAGAGCAAGTTTTCATAAAACTAGGGCTAAGGTGGATGGTTACAACCATTCTTTATGGAATTTTCGGCTAAAGGAGGGTATTGATGCCAAGGTTAGAAATACACCGTCCTATTCGTCTCTCCCGATGCCGTGAGTAGGCACTTCCACAAAATAAATCACCCAATGTCTCTTGAGTACCACCAATCCCTAATAATGCCTCCTCAATAAAGTTCATGGATGTGTTATGTTAAAAAAAAAATGATGAAAAGAAAGAAAAATTGAAAAAAATTAGAAAAAGAAGAAAAAGCAAGGAAAAAAGAGTGAATATTTAGTTCAGTTGCATTGAGGCAATACCACCGAATAAATTTGAGATCCACCAAATATGGACTTAACCCACCTTTCTTATGTTTCTGACCGCCCGAATACTGGCTGAGGAATTCCGACTTAGTGTTAGGGTTATGGAAACTCAATTAAAGTGTTAATGCTAAGTGAGACCACCAAATACAGATCATATGTGTGAATCTGGTGAGATTGTGAGCTCTAAGAAAAAGAAAGAAAAGAAAAAGAAAAAGAGTAAGAGAAAATGAATACAAAGGAATCAAAAGAGAGCATAGTTTTTCTCGTCTTTCTCTGAGTTGAGTTACTTAGTAATCCAAGAATCTAGATTCTGTAGTACTAGTCTCTATGTAGCACCAAGTGAGAGTGAGCCACCAAATATATAATCTCTTCCCTCAGAGATTCTCTACCTAAGCCTAAAGCTGGGGTGAAATTCATAGAATATCTTGAATACCCCGAGGGAAGAAGTCCGCCTATCCTGCTAGAATTTTTACTAGGGGTCAAGTAAAAGCTTTAGAGGTGAATCAGTTTTTCACTCGAATCCGTTGCAAAAGCTACATAGTTGCACTTCCACGATTGTCTAGATTTCTAGAGCATAGGATGAAAACAAAAAGGAGAAAAATCTCTATGCATACACTTGATAAAATAATCAATCACTTAGGGACCCTTGCTATAAATAATTTATTCTTGCATTTTCTAGGGACTAGCAAGATTTAGGCATGGGGGTATGATTACGCAGCAATCATAGGTGTTAACTGACCTAAATTAGGCTAGGACTTAGCATAAGTTAGGGTAATTCATGCATGCATAAGCATTATTTGCATCTTTACTGCTTTACTTTAGCTATGCATAAAATAATGTTATAATGTGCTGATTAAGTGCATTATGTAGATTACAGGCAATAAGCTGATCAAGAGCTAGATCTGGAGCTGGATCTGGAGTAGGATCTCAAGCTGGATCAGGAATAACGGGTGTTGTAGTAGAGTTGGAGTAGAAGACTAAGATTAGATGTACGAATAATGATATAAGGGAGTTAAGGTTTGTTATTCTATTAAGTAGGAATAAAGCAGTAAAATGTGAAGAACTTAGGTCCATCCTAGCCCTAGGATAGCCTAAAGACTTCCCAAAGCCTTAGCCACCCTTAGATTAGGTCACCGCACCCTAGGAAACCTTAAAACCATAATTTCAACCTTTATCTAGACATTCAGATGAATTATAGGGCATCCAAAATCCTTGGCCAACTCCCACACACCTTAAACCCACTTCTGCAGTGTTATTGGACGTCTAGACACTTGGTCAGACATCCAATTTCTGCACAATACCCAAGACAGAACATTGAATCCTTCCTAACTCTGATTGGATGTCTAGACAACAAGTTTGGACTTCTAAGTTTTGAGTATAAGACGTCTGACACTATTATTAGACATCTAATACTGCTCTCCAGTTCTTGCTTTGAGATTCAAGCTTGATCTTAGATCTTTAGGTCCCTAAACCCAAGTCTAACCCCATAGGAACCTAAATTAAGGTGCCCTAACCCTAGTACATCACCTCTAGACCTCCCTAAGGACATAATTAGGTCCTCACTGAACCTAATTGACTTGGATCTTAGTCAATTCATCAGCCTATTCAATTGGACTCATTGAGTCCAATTGAGCCCTGATCTCAGCACACACTCAATGAGAGTCTAATTGACCTAGACCTGACTTAATTGAGTTATTTTACTCTCAATTAAGTTTTTACACACCCAATTAAACTTGTATTAAGTTTAATTGCACTTTACCTTAGTGAATTAGGGTTTACAACCCTAATTTGAGACCTACATTCACCTAAACCCACTAGAACCTAACCTAATCAACCTAGCCACCTAAGTTTCGACCCACACACACCCACACACACCATCCACATGAAAACACCTAGCCTAGAGTTCTCTAGAACTCTCTACCATGTGTGGTTGCCTTGGTTGCTAAAATTAGCAACCAAGAGCCATTCAATTTTTAGATCCACATTTGGTGGATCTAAAAACCACCATCCATCCTCTCTCTCTCACTCTCCCATGAGCTCCCACCATAGGCCCCTCTAGAGAATTTCATAATTCTCTAGAGAGCTTCCCTTAGGTCTATAAAAAGACCTAAGGGGTGGCCATTTGCACCCATCCACTTTTTGGCCATACTTGCTTGGCTCCATCCACCTCCACTTAGGCTAGCCACCACCATCTCCACTCCATCTCCACGAGCTGAGCACCACCATGAAGGACACCATGCCGGGATGCTGGATCTCTCCTCTCTCTCTCCAAGGGCCAACCTAAGCTCCATTGGCCGCCCCTCATTCTCCTCTTGACCACTCCAAGGCCATCGGAGACCACCTCCAAATGCCCTCACTTCTGATAGATTAGTAGCTAGCTCTTTACATTTACTGCATTTATTTATTGCTTAGTAGTGTAGCCCTTATTCTCCCCCAATGATGCATGCAAAATCCCCCCGTAGATTCTTGTATGCAATCATTTTCTGATAGCTAGATTTACATTTTTAAGCATTCATGTACAAGCTTTCCTCTACAAGTTCATGTTGCAAACACTCTCCAAATGAATGAATGAAAAAATATATTTTCTATATACATATGTCTATGTGTTGAGAATCACCATGAGCTCATTGCAATATCTTTTGTGTGATTAATGTTGCCTATTTTCAATTCCTGATATACTTGCAACTAAACATGTCATACTTCAATACGTAATAATCATAGACCAGCGTGTGATTTTAAACAGAGTAGAGCGGTAAAAGATCGAATTCAAAAGTAAAACAAATGCCTCCCAGAGACGAACGACCAGGACTCAAGTCTCGTTATCTTTTATTAAATATCTTTGTTTGATCATATTGCGCACTATACTACGATGTTTTCCTAGCAAAAATGCTCTCTACGCATAACAAACAACAGGGAGACAATTGCCTAATTAAACTCGTTAATATCAAAAATGAATATTCACTATTGATTTTGTCAAGAAATCATCTGCCTTTAAATCAAGATAACAATGAGAAGTTATGCTGAAATTGCATTTGTGTGAAAGTGGAGGGGTATTCAAGCAAAATAGCCATAATATAATATTAATTAAACAAAAATCCTTCTCTTGCAATGGAAAGCAATGTAAATTTTAATTCATGGCAAAACAGAGGAATGTTTCTCTCACTTTGTCGCGCATGGGAAAGGGAACGATGGCCAACGAGGCTCTAAGGGAAGGTCGACTGGCGTGTTGGGAGTTCAATGACAGTGGCGGTGAGGTGGGAGATGGCTAGTGGTGGCCAGCAGCATGGCTGAAGTGGCTGGTAGCGGGCTGCTGGAGGTTTTGCTGTGGAGGCACACGCACGCACGTGAGGAGTTATGGCTGCAAGCGGAGGCTGCTGGTGCGTCTGCAAGAGCGGACGCACGCGAGGAGTGCATACGAAGGTGTGCTACCAACTGCGCACAGGAGGTGAAAGCGCGGAGTACAACACCTACCCTACTAGGCACGTGCTTAAGGGGAGCAGGGGCGCGCACGCTGCTACATCTACGGGCTGTGTGTATGCGGGAATGGTGAGGGAGCACAGCGAGGCATCGCGTGCCTATGCGCGGCATCACGTGCCTATGTCGCGTGGCTGTGCGTGGAAGAGAAGATGAGCTCGAGCAATAGGAGGTGACTACTACTGCGCGTGGGGATAGCATGCGTTGGGTTTATTTTTGAGGTGAAGAGAAAAAGAAGAAAGAAGAAGAAGAAGGAAGATATGGGGCCTAGCTTCAAACAACCACGAAACTTCCCAGACGTCTGAAGCTAGGCCCCATATCTTCTTTCTTCTTCTTTCTTCTTTTTGTCTTCACCTCAAAAACAAACCCAACGCACGCTATCCCGGATGTCTGAACTAACAAGGAAATGAGGATGCAAGGCGTGGAGTTGCGACAACTACGGTGGTGGTTGCTGGTGATGGTGGTGAAGGTATTGCACACTGAGATGCTCACAACAATGCAAAAAAGCTCCAAATGGCGGTGTGGCCTGTCACACCACACTCCCACAATGGTGGAGGCTTGTCACCACAGTTGAGGTCGGTGGTGGTGGAGCGGACGAGAGTGGTGCACTCTCTGCACAGTGAGGAAATGGAATGAAGGCCTTTGGTGAATGGTAGTCGTTCCTCCTCCTTTGTAGCTGTGGCTACAAGGATTTGAAATCCAAATAGGCAGAGGAGATCCACTGTCGAGTGAATGTTGGCAACTGTGAAGAGTGAATGCACAGGAGGAGGAAGTGGAACGGTTACCTACGAAAGGGGAAAATTAATAAAATAAAATATTAGGATTATTTATACACAAATCCTTAAGTTCTATGTCCATTAAAACAATGCATGTAATGCACCTAATTACATGCCATTCTAAGTCAATTCAAAATGCCTTTAATTATGAATGCAACACATGAATTATGCAATTAAATCAGAAATATAAATTAATCTATTTACATCCTAATGCATGCTAAATAAATGGATGCGTTACCTTAATGTTTAAGCATTTAGACATTTAATTAGCTCATAAATATGAGCTTATCAAATGCCCTGACGTGTCATGCGTGTGTGTTAAGAAGTGTCGTTATAGTCGCACTTGCAACGTCGATTTTAAAATAAGTAAACGGAGGTGAGTCCGAGTGCGATCTCAGGGAGTCGTGGAAATCAGATTTTTTCTTATCACTTGTTGTCACGGAAAGTGCGGAGTTTTGCTTGCGAAAGATGCAGTTTTGAAACGCAAGAGAAAGATAGATAGAGAGGGTTTAGGGTTAGAAAGTTCTTTGCTTGATCATGCAACTTGAACGGAAATTAAAATGACAATTGAACGGAAAATAACTTCATTAATCATGCACTTGTAGTTCATAGCTTACAACATTAAATACATGCTTCAAACAAAAGTAGTGGAAAGCTTAAGAGAGAGAGAGAGAGGGTGGAGAGCGACAAGGCAGCCACGGTGGTGGAGGAGGCTCCGTCGGTGGCTCGTCGTCTCCGGCGATTACAAGAGGGCCTAAAGCTAGCTAAGAGAGGGGTGGAGTAGTTGCAAGGGGAGTGAATGCCTTGAATGAGTGGTTGGAGGGGGTTTAAATAGGGTTAAGGGATTCCTAAAAGAAGAAGGGGCTTTAGTGACGTCCAGAGAGTCGCTAAAACCACTCCCAAAAGCGTCGGTGAAGCCCTCCAGCCGTTGGTCAGCTGCCCGCCCTATTTCTTCTACTCGTGCGATCCGCGGCTGCTGAATGAGAGCCGTCCGATAGAAGATCGGACGGCTGAAAACCCTCCTCGGCTACGCTGGGATCGTGCCTCGAGCGCACGTATGCGCAAGCGTCATCGCCCGACGTGCGCGCACGTGTGGGCGCCTGTGAGCTGCGGTTGTGCCACGTGGCGACATCTCCTAATTTCACCGCACGCGTCCTCCGTCTTCGATTTCGACTCCGCGCGGCTCGAACCCGCGTCGCTTGCATGCGGGTGTGTGCGCTAACCGTTGCGCCACGCCTGCGCTTTGTCGCGGCAACTGCGGGTGGGCACGCAAGTCTCGGCCGTTTGATCAAAGATCGATGGTCGAGATCTGATCTTGGCTGAATGAAGGTGACATACGGTGGAGCGGGGGCTGACGTGGCGTAATATGGGCCGTTGATCTCCAGATCAACGATCAGAACTTCTTGGGACCATTGTAGGAACTCCGGATGTCAGATTTGGCTGATCTTGAGTCCGTCGGACTCCGTTTGTCGTTCTGAATCCATCTGTGCTGTCCGATTGCTCATCTGAGGCCTGCTTTGACAAATGCTTACACAAATGGCCATTAATACAGTTTTATAAGCAATCTTGGTACATGATGCATGCAATGCTCCCATTCTACTTATGTTGTGCCTTTTATTCTTAAGATGGGCCACATTCAACATAATTATCACCCCCTTGTGTAGTGTTATCATGCCCCCATGCCCAATTTTTGCTAGCCTTTATTTCTTAGCACCCCCTTGTGTAGTGTTAGTCCCTAACAAGGTTTATTCTAGCCTTTATTTCTTTTCATATTTTAAGAAGTAATTGCTTAGACACTTCGCTACTTGTCAATAAGAGGAAATATATGAAGATCTTAATCTACAAAGACTAAGCGGCGCCCGGGTGTCTGCCAAAATACGAATTGCCCGAATCCTTGCTTTAATGTATATAACTATACATATGTATATGTATATATATATATTTTAGAATTTTTTTGGAATTCAATGTGGGTTGGTAACTTTTTACGGCTACCCAACCCACCCAAAACTCGGTCAAAACCCTAAGTGCTAAGCATCTTGGTGTGAATGTTGTGATAGACTCACTTAACGGTAATTGAGACAGACTTCGAGTTTCTACGCCTCTAGGTGACCAGAAAAGGAAATAAATTACCTGAAGGTGTATTTGTTCGATTAGTAGCTTTCTCCCAACGTCTGTTTTAATTGGGGTCAACACAAGGATTTTTCCAGTGTATATCTCCCCGGCTTGTACTACTTCCCCGCTTCTTCCTTAAGTGTTTTGGTCTTTTTTGTGCAATTATTGAGCTGGGCTCTGGACAACCGACCAATGGGCTGTTACCCACGATCACTTGCCATCCATACTTGTGCGGTGAAGTGTGGTTTATTTTCTTTTCTTCTTCTTCCTTTTTTTTCGTAAGTGGCTTCCCTGATCTCAAATGTACCTAGAGGCAATGAAGAAGAAATGGCCTGTGGCTGGGTTCTGGATAACCTGCCAATGGGCTGTTGCCCACGACAACTTACCAGCCATACCACCCTAGAGAGTTCATTAGCTACCCAATTTCTGTCAAAATCTCCAAGGAGTCTATGCAAAAATGTGTGCAGATGCTTAGACTCAAAGTTTTTCTGAGTTAGAGGGTGAGTTGATAAGTCGTATACTTATTACCTTATTTAGTAGGTGGATTAGAATAGCTTAAGGTTGCAAGGATTCGCCATTAAGTCCATATTTTAACGGACACCAGGGATGATTAAGCCTGAAGGCCTGAAAAGTCTAAGTGTTTAAGTTCTTTTTGTATTATTTTCCACTATTGACAAGTTTCTAATGCCTATGTTTTCTTCCTAAATTCAATTTTTTTTTAATTTATTTATTCATTCAGACTGATTAATTGAGCTCAGGATTATGCAATTTACCACCCCCCATGCTTAAGTTGGACAATGTCCTCATTGGCAGATACATGGATGCAAAAGGGTTCAAAAAGATAGTACCTGAGTGATCATCTGGGTTGCCTCCCAGGAAGCGCTGAGTTTAATGCCTCCAGCTGGGCGGTGCACAAACAGGAATGGCTTTGGTCAAGGAGGTCTGTACAAAATCAACCAGACCCAAAATCAGAGGTCCACAAATGCAAACAAGGTTGTGGTGGAGTCCCATTCCTAAGGGGTGGGAATTCTGTATCATGCATGCCCGTGTCAGATCCTCTCTTAGTCTGTGGGCATGCAAACAAGTTGCTGTGGACGAACGCACCCGAAATATGACATGCCAGACACTAAAGATGTAGGTTTTATATTCAGCTCGTGTCCCCAAAAAATTGTAATCCATCGAAAGTGGATCAATTCCAGTGCATTCAGGTTGCGGGATCTTTATTCTGGTAGGGCAGGTAACAAAGTCCAGAGTTTCATAATGAGCCCTACAATCAAGCATGAGGCCTCTCTCCAAAGACGAATCCATCTCTTCCGCAACTATGGTTTCATTGCTCATTCCCTCCAAGCCCTTGATCTCAAGAATATTTTCTTCAACCTCCTTTGTATCAGATTCACTGTTTGGGGTTGCATTAGAGGTAGGGTCAATTTCATCCTCTAGATCATATTCTTTCTCTCGTCCCTCCTCTAAATTTGTGATGGGGATTCCAACCGATTCATAATCAATTTCTTTGAAATTGTAACTCCATTCTCCATCTCCGATGTTGCCTGCTCCCACCGGATTGCTTCTCTTAGGCTGATTAGATTCGGATTCCAAGGCCTCTCCCCTCACATTCTCAGTTTCCTCCTGATGTTTGTTCTCAATGCTCCCCAAATTGTGTTCCGAGGAATCCTTACTGTCCTTATCCACTGAGCTGTCCAACTCCTAAGGGGTATCAATGGTGGACTGAACCAAATCAGGATGACTAGGTGTAGTCCAATTGATCATGGTAGGTCCTTGCTTTATGAATTCCATGAATGGCGTTGTGTGCAACAGCTTTCTCTGGCCTTCTTCCCCCAATTGTTGGAACAAATCCAACATGGCCTGTTGCCCTTTAACCAATTCTTGATTCTGTCTGTGTAGTTCTAACTGGAGGTTATCAAGAATTGACATGGTGTCATTTGGTGTCCTTTGGATTTCCTCCTTGAAATCCAGGTTAAGAGAGTATGGTTGAGGTTGTGGATCAGAACCCACACTGGTGTTTAGGTTCTTAGGTGGGTCCTCTATTCTATCATGTTCAGGGTCCAATTCTTCAAGAGGAACCATTCTCTGTTTGGTCCTACTCCAGAATAGTTGAGGTTCTAAGTTCTCCTCCCAGTCAGATTCTTCATCAGGGGACCAAATCAAAGGTTGCTGATCCTGGGCTTGCCTAGATTTCTGATCATTTTCTGATTTCCATTTGTCTAGAACTCCTTCCAATCCAAAGGTCAAGTAGGAAAGGTTGTTAAATTCAGATGACCTTTCTTGGTTATTATCCTGAGAAGGGTAGGGTTCTTGGTGTTCTCCTAAAGTGTAGGTCCTATCACAATAGAGCGGGTAGGACCTAAATGAGGAGGCATCGTGAGGAGAATCGAGATATGGAGCCCCACGATTTGAATCGTACCCTTGGGTGGCTATGCTGGGTGTATTCCAATAAAAGGTTGGTGCAGTTTGGTCATAGTTGGGCCAAGAGGGATATTCAAAGTTGTATCCCCAACTTGGTGGTTGGTTAGCCTAAGTAGGCTGTGGGTATGGTCTACTTAGGTTAGCATACAAATCCTGTTGGGGGTAGTTTGGGTAAGATGGATAGGCATTGAAATCCATGGTTTGGAAGAAATGGAGGGATGCGGGAAGAACAGATGAGAGAGAGTTGTGTACTCAACCAAGCAAACAAGCCTAGTCCTTATGGTGTATTCCTTAGGAGACCTAGAAATCTCACAAAGGTTGACTAAGTCTGTAAGCACTGGACTCCCCTTCCCAAGGCTAATATGGCTAGGTTGATTACGAGGGGATTGCAGGGAAGGTTCTTCCTTTGGTTTGCACCTCCGGTTCCGTAGACCCCACAACCGCGGTCATTTGACACTACCCCGCAGCCTAGTCACCAAATTCTACCAAGGGAATGAAAGCCAAATGCCCAGCGTACAAAATCTCACCTTTCGAGACTTAACTCAGTCCTGCCTGGGGCACATCTACTCAGTTTTAAAGGGCTAGGATAGTGCTTTGGGTTATGTGATGAGGCGTTGATTGGGGTGGTGCCTCTTAATTTTCCACTTTCAAAGTGTGCGCTTTTATCAAAACATGATTTTCAAGCAAGGATTTTTAAGGTGTGGTGTCTTTTAGTGTTTCATCCTTACTTTAGTTCTTTTTAGGGTTGACGTGTCTTAATGTTTTCAGAGAAGTTTCAGTGGGCACGTCAAGTTCTACACACAACTCGGTGAAAGTAGATTTCCTTTTATTCTGTAGAGGCTTTAAAACCCTAGTGTACTCATCCTAATGATCATGCAGCTTCTATTAGATGAGTCAGTTTTAGGGTTGAGTGGTGCGGCCTAGGTCAACTCATGGTGGCTTCGCAAACACCACTCAAGAAAAAGAAAAGAACACTCCAAGAATTTATTCAGAATGTTAGAGTGTACATTTTTTTGTGGGGTGATGTGTTAAGGATGTGCGTCAAGCAATCATACACCACGCCAATTTTTTTCAGTTTTTACAATCTTTTTTTAGTTTTTCTTTTTCACTCAAACAAACAATGAGAGAAAGATTACTCACTATCGATCCTCGTAGCGCCTACTCCCTTGCTACCGTCGTGGGATGCGTCACTTCGCCATCCATGCACCGAATTCCTACAACCATCAAGTAAAAAGGAAAATAGGGCATTAGATAATGTGAGAATGAATGTGGAATGGAGGTGATAAAACAAATCTGTTGCCTCCCCGGCAATGGTGCCAAAAACTGACGTGTCGTTGTGCGTGTGTGTTAAGAAGTTTCATTATAGTCGCACTTGCAACGTGGGTTTTAAAATAAGTAAACGGAGGTGAGTCCGAGTGTCGATCTCAGGGAGTCGTGGAAATCGGATTTTTGCTTATCACTTGTTGTCACGGAAAGTGCGGAGTTTTGCTTGCGAAAGATGAGATTTTGAAAAGCGAGAGAAAGATAGAGAGAGAGGGTTTAGGGTTAGAAAGTTCTTTGTTTGATCATGCAACTTGAACGGAAATTAAAATGACAATTGAACGGAAATTAACTTCATTAATCATGCACTTGTAGTTCATAGCTTACAACATTAAATACATGCTTCAAACAAAAGTAATGGAAAGCTTAAAAGAGAGAGAGAGTGTGTGGAGAGCGACGAGGCAGCCACGATGGTGGAGGAGGCTCTGTCGGCGGCTCGTCGTCTCCGGCGATTACAAAAGGGCCTAAAGCTAGCTAAGAGAGGGGTGGAGTAGTTGCAAGGGGAGTGAATGCCTTGAATGAGTGGTTGGAGGGGGTTTAAATAGGGTTAAGGGCTTCCTAAAAGAAGAAGGGCCTTTAGCGACGTCTAGAGCATCGCTAAAACCACTCCCAAAAGCGTCGATGAAGCCCTCTAGCCGTTGGTCAGCCGCCCACCCTGTTCTTCTCCTCGTGCGATCCGTGGCTACTGAACGAGAGCCGTCCGATCTTCGAAGATTGGACTGCTGAGAACCCTCCTCGGCTGCGCTGGGATCGCTCCTCGGGCGCACATGTGCGCGAGCGTCATCGCCAGGCGTGCGCGCGTGCGTGGGTGCCCGTGAGCTGCGGTTGTGCCGCGTGGCGAGATCTCGGCCACCCGCTGCTGATCGGGCAGCCCAATTTCACCGCACGCGTCCTCCGTCTTCGATTTCGACTCCGCGCGGCTCGAACCCGTGTCGCGTGCGTGCGGGCGTGCGCACTAACTGTTGCGCCACACCCGTGCTTTGTCGCCGCGACTGCAGGCGAGCGCACGAGTCTCGGTCGTTCGATCGAAGATCGACGGCCGAGATCTAATCTTGGCTGGATGAAGGGTGGCGTGCAGTGGAGCGGGGGCTGACATGACACAATATGGGCCGTTGATCTCCAGATCAACGGTCAGAACTTCTTGGGCCCATTGTAGGAGCTCCGGATGTCGGATTTGGCCAATCTTGAGTCCGTCGGATTCCGTTTGTCATTCTAAATCCATCTGTGCGATCCGATTGCTCATCTGAGGCCTGCTTTGACAAATGCTTACACAAATGGCCATTAATACAGTTTTATAAGCAATCTTGGTACATGATGCATGCAATGCTCCCATTCTACTTATGTTGTGCCTTTTATTCTTAAGATGGGCCATATTCAACATAATTATCACCCCCTTGTGTAGTGTTATCATGCCCCCATGCCTAATTTTTGCTAGTCCCTAGCAAATCCAAGCAATAACCTAGCATTCCAAGTAGACTAGCCAACCCAATCGACCTTCCTTTAGAAACATGTTAAGTTCAGACTTTAGTCCTAAGGTTCTCAAGTAGTTGCTAAGTTACAAACTAGTTCAGCTAAAGACGAGTTGCAAGCATAGGTTTCCCTGATTCTAACTCTACCCTAGGGTTTATTAGTCCCAGAGATTAAAGCTTCCGTGCATGTGCATTGGTCTGAGTTATTTGAGGTTGGTATGATTGACAACCTAGAAAGAGAGTAAGAGTGATTTTTTTTTCTTGTAATATATTTTTATTTGATTCCACTAGATTTAACCTTGGATCTACTATCAACACAGTCTGTGTCGAATTCATTGTCCCCATCACTGAACCTCAAAGGGTGCCTGGCTTTTAATGCTTCGAGATAGCACCGTCCATAGAGACCCCAAGAACTCCTAGCAATCGACACTTCGAGATAGTATCGCCCATGAATTTCTTAAACGAATTCAGGCCTATGGCAATCGACACTTTGAAATAGGACCGCCCATGGTACCTGAACCACATAATGCGCTTACATGCCCCCAGTAGGATGGATATCCTAAGAGACAAGCACTAAGGAGGTGACATGTTATCATCACATCCTCAAAGTGAGTATGTACTCCACCTCTTCTGTGGCAGGAACTCTTCCAATCAAATTGTGTTTCAAGCCTCTCCTAAGTCAAAACTAAGAGAACTAAATTTCTTTTAAGAAAGGAATTAAGGTGATCACTTACTTACACAAGACCAAGTGTGTGAAATTTGGATGCTTGGGTTACAAGGACCTGTAAACCAAAAGGTAGAACAAGACTCCAGGTACTACCCCACCTTTTAACTTAATCCCTAGCTTTCCTTCCTCAACCTCTTGAGGAATGGTCCGCAACTTAACTCTTAGTTAAGTTTTTAAGTCCACAAAGGACCCTAAAGGTCTAAAGCTAGTAGCTCACTTAGCTTCTAAAGTTTGACACCTAGAGTCAACTTAGTCTAACCTAAAGTTCTGGTTTGCTTAAGAATGTAGGGCCCAGCCGGTTAAGCTCAATAATGCAAAATGTTTTTCTTTCTTTCTTTTTTCTTTTTTTTTCTTTTGAATGCAATATGTACGAATGAATGCAAAATGTAGACATGCTATAAATAGATGCCTCAGGTCTTATCCCCCTATACCTGGTTCAAACAATGTCCTCATTGGAAATAAAATAGTTAAAGGAAGATATTACCTGAGGCAAAAAATGACAGGAGCTAAGGCTCCTCAAGAGTGACTTCGTTAACTAGATGGCCATCCAAAGTAATGTATGGTTTTAATCGTTGGCCGCTGACGATAAAGGGAGTTGTCGAAGAGGAAGGGCTCTTGATCACCACAACTCCATGCAGAAACACTTTAGTGATTATGTAAGGCCCATCCTAACGAGATTTTAATTTCCCTGGAAAAAGCTTAAGTCTGGAATTGAAAAGTCAGACTTGTTGGCTGGGCTCAAAGGTCTTTCTAAGGATATACTTATCATGCAAGACCTTAGTTCTCTCTTCATAAGCTTGAGAGGTGTCATAAGCATCATTCCTCAGTTCCTCAAGCTCACTTAATTCCAAAAGTTGTGCCTTACCTACCTTTTCTAAATCCATGTTGACACTTTGAATAGCCCAAAGTGCCCTTTGTTCCACCTCAACGGGTAAATGGCACGCTTTCTAGCACACAATCCGAAAGGGAGATGTACCCAAAGGGGTCTTATAGGTCGTTCGATATGCCCACAAAGCATCATCGAGCTTTTGGGACCAGTCCTTCCTATCAAGTCTAACGGTCATTTCTAAAATGTTCTTTATCTCCCTATTTGACACTTCAACCTAGCCACTCGTCTGAGGATGGTAAGGGGTAGCGACCTTGTGAGTCACTCCCAGACTCCTGAGTAGCCGATTGAAGTGTTGGTTTCGGAAATAAGGTCCCCTATCACTTATAATGGTCTTGGGGCAGCCAAAATGAGATATGATATTAGCCTTCACAAATTTCATGACCACAGAGTGGTCATTTGTGCATGTAGGAATGGCCTCTATCCATTTAGAGACATAACCAACTGCCACCAAGATATATTCATAACCATGGGATGAAGGGAAGGGGCCCATAAAGTCAATTCTCCAAACATCAAAAATTTCAATAGATTGAATAGGGTGTTTGATGGGAACACTATCATGAGCCCTAATTAGCTCATTTTGACCCATAAAAGAGAACAAGAGCTCCTACATAACCAACTGGAGGTCCTAATTTGCTGAATAACCATTCTTAGAGAAAAGCAAGAAACAAGGGGTAACACTGCAATTTTACCATTGCAGTACAACAAGTTTCTCAAGGGCTAAACAAAGGTCAAAAGGTCTTAACAAGATAAAAGTGGGTTGGTTCAGACAGAAAGGGTTCATGTGAGTTCTGGGAATTAAATGACTTCTTGTAACCCTAAAATAGACCCACTTGACTAACCAAGGTTCTGGTCAGGATAAAATTCCCCTAAACCCTATAAAAATCATAGAAAAATATTCTCAAGGGTTTAGAAATTTCAATTTGGCCATTAGAACCTATTTTGACCTAGAATAGGGGCTCAACTTGATATTTGCCCTAAATTGGGTTTTTACGTAAATTGCCAAGACAAACATGGTCAAACCCAAAATCCAACTTCACCATTGGATTCCTTAGGTCTAAATTAGGTTTGTACAAAATTTGGACCTAAGGGGAATTCATCTTGACCCACTTTGCAAACAGGTCTAACCTAATTACATTTCTACCCCTATCTTTCAAAAATCCTTACATTTGACCCCCTAGCTTCTTCATCATTCTTTGCAATTAGGTTCCTCCACCATTATAGCGGAGGAATCCTTCTCCGACGAGCTCTAGAAGGAGATTTCTCCCTGATCTCTCAGAGAATTCCCTTCAAAATTGGAAGGGAGATTCTCTGAGAAATTCCCTCCAATGTGAACCCAATTTGGTGCCCTACTTGGTACCCAATCTCTCATGCGAATGCATGAGAGATTTGGGTCTCTCTCGAGTTACCATTACTGGTGACCTTTCCGTGCTTGGAAACTTGGCCTCCAACCACAAATCCGTCCACAGAAGCATATTTAAGAAACCCCTGATTCATCCACATCTCCTCAGCTTGGAATTGGGTCGGCCTACCACACATTCTTCTCTCCTTGCCGGCCACAACATCTCCGCAAGCTCCAGCGATTCCTCCCCCTCTCTCTCGTCGCCCAACCACAATACTAGTGGCTGGGTCACCTTCCTCTCATTCATCCGCGTCGGCCATACCAGCCCTAACGTCGCCACTGCCCTCATCTTCGCCACTGCCTCATCTAGGGAGATCTTCATCTTCGGCGTCGGCCATACCAGCCAAGATGCCTCTCCTGTATCCTTCATCCTTAGTTTAGGTCTGTTAACTTCCCTCTCCGTTCTACTCCCGTTCCCCCTCTTTATTTCTCAAAAACACCCCTCGACGCCACCGATCACCATCACCTTCTCCACCTCCAGCCTAACTCCGGCGAGGTGCCCCCATCACTCCGCACCTCCATCTGCCTCGCCAACCACCCTACCACCTTCACCTTGACTCATTGATCATATTCCCCCACTTCATTCACTCCATTAGCTGCCCTAACATCCCCCCAAACACACCCACTCACATGGCCACAGAGAACCCTAGGCACGCCACCACAGTCGTTCCCACGCCACGCTGACCACCACCACATATTCACCGTGCCTTGGCGAATCTTCTTGATCGTTTTGACGTGGCCGCAAGGCTGTGCTCATGATTTTAGATTCAGGCACACCAGCCGCCATGGATGAAGAAGCTTAGAGCTCACTTCCTGTGTTCCAGCTGCTGCTGCTCCAGGCGTGAGTCCCAGGTGACGCAGATTTGAGGCACGAGTGCGTCCAGACAGCCAATTAGAGTCAAAGGCCGTAGCAGTGCCAATTAAGCCAGACACCTACTGCTGCAGCGTGTGCAAGGGAGGTGGGACGTTTAGTCCCACCTCGAAACTGGATGAGCGTGCGTATGCACATAAATTGATTTTGTGCATTAACCTTGTCGCCTGCTACTCACGGGGTGAGGTCCCTCTCTCCCCCTCTCAGCCTCATCCGCAACACTGCCCACGTGGACCTAGCCACGACCCATTTACCTGATCGACTCACTCCTCACTCACCACCCACGCCGGTGAGCCTGGACCCGGGTCTCCGTTAGGTCCGATTACCCGACCCAGATGTGGCTCTGGGAGAGAAAATCGAAATAGAGAAGAGAGAAGAGAGGAATGCTACGTAGGGGAAGGGGGTTTTGCTGTGAAAAGATTCGCTCAACACTTAGCCAAATCAGAGAGGAAGAAGAGGAGGTCAGGCGAAGAAGGAAGGAAGAAGAAGCCAAGGCAACAAAGAAGAAAGAAGAAGGTAGAAGCTGAGGTTCGCAAGGTAAAGGAAGAAGCCAAAGAAGGAAGGAAGAAGAAGCCAAGGAAGAGGAAGACAGAGAAGAAGGAAGATAAAGAAGAAGAGAAAGAAGACAGTGAAGGTAAAGAAAAGAGAAGACAAAGAGAAGAAAGAGCCAACAACAGAGAAAGGAAGAAGAAGAAGAAAGAGAAGAAGAGAGATTGCAAGAGAAATCAGAGAAAGAAGAAAGAAAAATCAGAAGAAAGCACTGTAGCACATAATTTTAAGACGTCTGATTTTATAATCAGACATCCAATTCTTCATAAGTCCTCCATTACATTTTTAGCTACATTTATTCTTATTATCCATATACTCATGCTTTATATTTTTAATTAGATTTTTTAGTAGTATTATGTGTTCAAATTGCATTCATTATTGAGCTTAGTGCGTGAATTCCATTTGCTCCCTGTGTTCAACCTCGGACTTTAAATTCGAGTAATAAAATTGTATTTGTTTTGAATGCTTTTTTGGCTGTACTACAACGCGACGCTCGTAATATCAATCAAGCACGACAAACAATGTTGAGGCATCTCATTCCTCTTCCTAATCGTTTTAATCCGTTGACATCTAATATTGGCCTTAACAAAATTATGAGAATCCTTAAATAACGAAGGCTACCAAAAATCAGACTAGAGAACCTTAAAAGCAATTTTCTTAGCACCAAAGTTCCTCCACAATGAAGTTCATGGCAAAAACTCAGCACACTTTGTTGCACTTCTTCAGGCATGCATCGTCTCAATACTTGGTCTTGTCCAATTCTAAATAATTCAGGCTCTTTCCAATGAAAGTATCTAGCTTGGGAAATGAATCTCTTTCTTTTCTGCTCATCCCAAGAGCCAGGAGTTTCTCCAGTGACCAAGTAATTGACGGTAACAGCATACCAAGGTGAAGTTGGTATTACCGGCATAAGGGTTTCATCAGGAAATGTCTCATGGATGTCTCCAGATGGAGAGTCATCAAGTGAAAGGTGAGACAGGTGGTCAGCCACAACATTTTCTACTCCTTTCTTTTCATGTATCTCCAAGTCAAATTCTTGAAGGAGTAGGACCCACCTAATCAGACGTGTCTTAGAATCCTTCTTAGCATTAAGATGCTTAACTGCTGCATGATCAGTGAAAATAACCACCTTAGACCCAAGAAGATAAGACCTAAACTTCTCCAAAGCAAAAACTACAGCAAGTAATTCCTTTTCAATGACGATGTAGTTTTACTGTGGCTCGGTTAAAGTCTTGCTGGCATAGTGCAGCACATGAGGTCTTCCCTCAACCCTTTGTCCAAGGACTGCTGCCACTGCATAATCTGAAGCATCACACATCAACTCAAATGGGAGTGTCCAATCAGGAGCTCGGAGAATAGGCGCAGAGATCAAGGCCTCCTTCAGAGTTTGAAAGGCCTCAGCACACTTTGAATCAAAATTGAAGGAAGATTCCTTCGCCAACAGGTCATAAAGTGGCCTAGAAATTTTACTGAAATTTTTAATAAAGCACCTATAAAAGCCGGCATGGCCCAGAAAGGATCTAATCTGTTTGACATTCGTAGGCAATGGAAGTTTGGAAATAGAACTAATCTTGGCTTTATCTACTTCCAAGCCTCGCTCAAACACAACATGCCTAAGTACAATTCCTTTCTGTACCATGAAGTGAATTTTCTCCCAGTTGAGGACTAAACTAGTCTCCTTACATCGCTTAAGCACATTCTCTAGGTGCAGGAGACACTGGTCGAAAGACAAGCTGTAAATGGAGAAGTCATCCATAAACACTTCAACACACTCGTCAATCATGTCCAAGAAAATGGACATCATACACCACTGGAAGGTTGCAGGTGCATTACATAGTCCAAACGGCATACGCCTGAATGCAAAGATACCATAAGGATTCGTGAACGTCATCTTCTCCTAGTCATCAGGGAAGACTGCAACCTGGTTGTACCCAGAATATCCATCGAGAAAGCAATAATACTTACTCCCTGCCAATTTTTCGAGAATTTGATTAATAAAAGGCAACGAAAAGCGATCCTTCTGGGTAGCGGTGTTCAGCTTGCGGTAATCAATACAGACCGTCCATCCAGTTGAGGGTCTAGTCACAACCTGTTCACCTTGGTCATTAAATTCCACAGTAAAGCCTACCTTCTTTAGCACCACATGAATAGGACTTACCCATTTACTATCTGCAATGGGATATATGATCCCAGCATCCAACCACTTTAGGATTTCCTTTTTAACCACTTCCCTCATATTAGGGTTCAAACGTCTCTACATGTCCCTAAATGTCTTGATGGAATCATCAGTATAAATGTGGTGCATGCAGAGTGTAGAGTCTATACCCTTAATATCAGCAATGCTCCAAGCAATAGGTTCCTTGTGCCTAGACAAGCGTTCAATCAGGGCTCCCTCCCGTGCCTCAGATAGCACAATCGAAATGATAACGAGGAGCATATCATTGGCATCCAGGAAGACGTACTTGAGAGTTTCTAGGAGGGGTTTCAACTCAAGGTCGGGAGCTTGTATGGTTGAGGGTTTCATAATAGATGTCCCCATCTCAGGTAGTAGATCTACCTTGGGCTGAGATGATGGGGAAAGAGACCAAGCAGAAACACCCAGCAACTCCTCAAGTTCTAGTATATCCCCTTCACATTCCTCCAAGAGATGGGAAAGCTCATTTAGCATGACATGCTGAAGGGGGTCATCACATAACATTGTAGGGGTTGTCTCTTCAATCAGGTCATCCATCACCTAAACTTGAGAACAATCCTCAAGCCCGGCTTTTTGATTGCGCAGCAATCATAGGTCTTAATTGACCTAAATTAAGCTAGGGCTTAGCATAAGTTATGGTAATTCATGCATGCATAAGCATTACTTGCATCTTTACTGCTTTCTTTTAGCTATGAATAAAATAATGCTATAATGTACTGATTAGGTGCATTATGATAATTACAGGTAATATGTTGACTAGAAGGTAGATCGGAAGCTGGATCTGAAGCTAGAATAACTGGTGTTGCAGCAGAGCTGGAGTGGAAGACCTAAATTACATGTAATAGATAATAATGTAAGGGAGTTAAGGTATGCTATTCTATTAAGTAGGAATAAAGCAGTAAAATATGAAGAACTTAGGACCATCCTAGCCCTAGGACAGCCTAAAAGCTTCCCCAAGCCTTAGCCACCCTTAGATTAGGTCACCGTACCCTAGGAAACCTTAAAACCCTAATTCCAACCTCTATCTGGACGTCCAGATAAGTTATATGACATCCAGAACCCTTAGCCAACTCCCGCACACCTTAAACCCACTTCTACAGTGTTATTGGATGTCCAAACACTTGGTCAAACATCCAATTTCTACAGAATAGCCAAGAAAAAACCTAGAATCCCTCCTGACTCTGATTGGACATCCAGACAACAAGTCTGGACTTCTGATTTTTCACTATAAGACGTCTGACACTTTTATTGGACATCTGGAGATGCTCTCCAATTCCTATTTTGAGATTCAAGCCTTGATCTTGGATCTCTAGGTCCCTAAACCCAATTCCAACCTCATAGGAACCTAAATTAAGGTGCCATAACCCTCGTACATCACCTCTAGACCTCCCTAAGGACCTAATTAGGTCCTCACTGAACCTAATTGACTTGGATCTTAGTCAATTCATCAGCCTATTCAATTGGACTCATTGAGTCCAGTTGAGCCCTGATCTCAGCACACACTATCCAATTGGACTCAGTGAGAGTCCAATTGACCTAGACCTGACTTAATTGAGTTATTTTACTCTCAATTAAGTTTTCACACACCCAATTAAACTTGTATTAAGTTAATTGCACTTTACCTTAGTGAATTAGGGTTTACAACCCTAATTTGAGACCTACATTCACCTAAACCCACTAGAACCTAACCTAATCAACCTAGCCACCTAAGTTTCGACCCACACACACCCACACACACCATCCACATGAAAGGTTAACCACATGGCAAGTCGTAGAATGTGTCGCAGAACGTATTCACTCGCACCAGAACAACAAGATACAAAGTTAAATGTGCTTCAAAATTTTGAATCAATGTGAACAAATGAATGAATGTGATTTAATTAAGCCTGTTGCCTCCCCAGCAACAGCGCCATTTGATAGGTCGGTTTTCGCTTTCGTTGTTTCGCATATAAAATGTCATGTTGTAGTATGCAAGTGGTGGAAAATCGTAAATCAAAATAATAAAAATTAACCACTCAATTAGGAGCAAGTCGTATCCACAGGGAGACAATTGCCTAATTAAACTCATTAATATCAAAAATGAATGTTCACTGTTGATTTTGTCAAGAATCAAGCCAAATCTGCCTTTAAATCAAGATAACAATGAGAAGTTATGTTGAAATTGCATTTGTGTGAAAGTGGAGGGGTATTCAAGAAAAATAGCCACAATATAATATTAACTAAACAAAAATCCTTCTCTTGCAATGGCAAGCAATGCAAATTTTAATTCATGGCAAAATAGAGGAATGTTTCTCTCACTTTGTCACACATGGGAAAGGGAACGGCGGTCGGCGAGGCTCTAAGGGAAGGTCGGCTGGCACGTTGGGAGTTCAATGAAGGTGGCGATGAGGTGGGAGATGGCTGCTGGCGATCGACGGCATGGCTAAAGTGGCCGACGACGGGCTGCTGGAGGTTTTGTTGTGGAGGCGTGTGCACACACGCGGGGAGTTGTGGATGCACGCGATGGCTGCTGATGCATCTGCAGGAGCGGACGCACGCGAGGAGTGGGTGTGGAGGTGTGCTGCTAGCTGCGCGCAATAGGTGAAAGCGTGGAGGACAGCACCTGCCCTGCTGGGCGCGTGCACAAGGGGAGCAGGGGCATGCACGCTGCTGCGTCTACGAGCTATGTGTGCGCGGGAATGGCGAGGGAGCACAGCAAGGCGTCGCATGCCTGCACGCGGTGGAGCCTAAGGGTGGTCGCGCGGGCTATGCATGGAAGGGAAGATGCGCTCGGGTAGTAGGAGGTGGCTGCTGCTGCGCGTGGGGATAGCATGCGTTGGGTTTGTTTTTGAGATGAAGAGAAAAAGAAGAAAGAAGATATGGGGCCTAGCTTCAGACATCCGGGAAACTTTCCGAACATCTTAACTGACAAGGAGATGAGGATGCAGGGCGTGGAGTTGCAGCGGCTGCGGTGGTGGTTGCTGGTGATGGCGGTGAGGGTATTGCACACTGAGATGCTCACGGCAATGCAAACAAGCTCTAGATGGTGGTGTGGCCTGTTACGCCACACACCCACGATGGTGTAGGCTTGTTGCCACAGTTGAGGCCGGTGGTGGTGGAGCGGACAAGAGTAGTGCACTCTCTGCACAGTAAGGAAAGGGAATGAAGGCCTCTGGTGAATGGCAGTCGTTCCTCCTCCTTTGTAGCTGTGGCTACTCGGATTTGAAATCCAAATAGGCAGAAGGAGATCCACCATCGAGTGAATGCTGGCAGCTATGAAGAGTGAATGCGCAAAAGGAGGAAGTGGAGCGGTTACCTGCAAAAGGAGAAATTAATAAAATAAAATATTATACACAAATCCTTAAGTTCTATGTTAATTAAAACAATGCATGTAATGCACCTAATTACATGCCATTCTAAGTTAATTCCAAATACCTTTAATTATGAACGCAATGCATGAATTATGTAATTAAATTAGAAATATAAATTAATCTATTTACATCCTAATGCATGCTAAATAAATGGATGTGTTACCTTAATGTTTAAGCATTGAGACATTTAATTAGCTCATAAATATGAGCTTATCAGCAACCAGAGAGGGAGAGTCCCGCGAAGACCCCTATACGGTAGAGTGCCCCCACGAGTTATAGGATTTCCCCCACCCAACCTCTCTTGTCACTGAGGATCTAGGTAGACCAGAATGGGGACTTGACCTCTTAAGTCTACCGTTTTAAGTTAAGAGCAAAGGTGCTTATGATTTCACTTAAGATGTTTTTGTGCAAAGTGACCTAATTTGAAGATTGGTTAACCCAACAAGGTAGGTCAACTTCACTTGTTTTGTCCTTTGAGAAATTTAGGTCCCTCTTTTAGTGTTCAAATGAAATTAAGAGCCTGATTTTAGGGTTTGCTTGAATAGATCAATTCAACTAAGGCTTAGGCACACACTATTTGGGAAGGTTAATTCTTGATTAAGCAAGTGTCTCTAAAACCTTATACTGGAAACCCTAATCGGCTCCGATTGGTCCAATTTAATTCGTCCAAATGTGGTACCTAGGGCTCAAGCAAGAAGGTGATAGCCCTAGATACCTTAAACCCTAAGTAGGTACGCAAATCAGGGTTTGGATGTTGTTTAAATAGAATGTATCAAATAAGGCAACTTGATGATTAATCTAAGAATAGAATGCACGTTTGAACCTAATTGATTTCTTCCCTTTTTTATCTTTTTTCAGAATCAGAGGCTTAGGGGAAATTGGATGGAGTTTACCTACCTGTTGAACTTAATTTACGAAGCTACGCTAACGTGTTTGGTTTTGGAAAACCTGTCGTTGTAGTTTGAAAGCGAAGGATTCGTGTTCAACAAATAAAATTTATACCGAAATTAAAATTCCGGGTCGAACACAGGGAGGCGAACGTTTGATTTAAAAACTTCGCGTTTCTTTTTATTTTGTCACAAAGAAATTCAATTTAAACTATCTAAGTATCTACAACAAATAAAAGAGAGAGAGGGAGTAAGAGAGAGAGAAGGAATACTATACATGGAAATCAAAATGAGATGTAGAATAGACAAGGAATTTATCATAAAAGAGTTCTTTCGTTACAACTAGAAAACATAAAACAATTACTCTAGAAAGCATTAAAAGAATGGAGGGAGAAATGTCCTCCTCGACGATCGCTCGGAGGACGAATAGACTACTCTAGAAAGCAGTAAATCTATACTAGAAAGCAGTAAAAAGAATAGGGAGAGAGAATCCTCCTCAACGGTCGCTTGGAGGACGAGCCGGACGGGACGACGCCTGGACGAAGGAGAACGAAGCAGGACGAAGGAGGACGAAGCAGAAGAACTGGAACGAAGCAGCACGCCGTCGTCGTCGCGGGATCCACTTCCGAAGGGGGACGAAAATTTGGACTTTATCTCGCGAGAAGCATCCCGGGTGTGGGACAAGCTTCTCTTGAGCTTTGGAGAGGTAGAGAGGAGAAGGAAGGGATGAAAATTTCGTATGGAGGGGGTCTCCTTTTATAGTTGCAAGGAGTGGGGGCAAAATGGACATTACATCTTCAAAATAACAAATAAGGGGTCTTTAGTGACGGATAAAACCGTCGCTAAAGCCCCGCCGTCGCCGTCGCCGCCGCGCCCACGCGAGCCCGCTCGGCTGGCCGCGCGCGTAACGCATACGCACGTCGCTTGATTTTCAGTCGTCCGATCGCGAGATCGGACGGCTTAGAACGCGTCCGCGCCCGCTGCGTAGCGCACCGCCCGCGTGTGATCGAGCGTTCACCAGAGCGTCCAATTGCGCGTCGGCGCTATCGGGCGCACGCGGCCGTTGGATCTTCATCTGACGCTCGTGCGCGCCCGCTCGCCCGCGCCTTCCACCCCCTCACCGCGGCTCGAACCCGCGACCTCCGCTTCGCCCGCAGCTGCGTCGCCGCTGCGCTACGCGGGCGAAATGGTCGCGCGGACGTTTTTAAGCGCGAGCGACCGCAGCCGTTGGATCGAGATCCAACGGCGGAGAGGAGACGGTGCGCGGTCTTCACAAGACTCCTGCGGCCGATTGGGCGGCTGGGATGGCGCCACGTGGCACCATCTTGGCCGTCCATCTTCTGGAAGTTGTAGATGGTGCCACGGATGTCGGATTGACTCGATTTTTGTGTCGTTCGGCTGCGATCATCGATCCAAATTCATCCGTGTGGTCGGATTTTCCATCTGAAGTGCGGATTTACACCATCCTGGCCCTTGATCTTCTAGGGTTCCCCGGTCTCTATCTGATGCTACGGATGCCTGATTAGGGCGATCTTGGAGTCGTTGAACTCCAATCGTCGCCCTGATCATATCCATACGGTTGGATCTTTGATCCGAGGCCCCGATAAAATATTTGCCCTGTCCAAGCACATAAAAGGAGACAATTAACCTCCATTTTATTCAAACTACTCTAAATGCAAGATGATGCATGTAATGCAATATTTATATCATGAAATGCAATCCCATGCTTAAGAACATGCATAAATAGACATTTTAAGTAGTGTAAATGTGTTTACATCACTACCCCTAGAGTGTCTGATGTACGGCTGATCTTCCTCCAATGAATCCCTGCCACAGATCACAATCAAAACAGATAGAGAAAGTTAGTATCAAATCAGATATTGCAATCAAGAGATGCGCGTTGCTCCTCAGCAATGGTGCCAAAATGTTAGTCGCTTTGAATCAGATTTTAAAATCGATGCATTGCAATATAGATGGAATCAACCCGAAAAACAAATAGAATTTATACTGGAATGGAAGTTCGAGGTCAAACACAGGGAGCAATTAGCAAAATGATTCTCAAGATTGCAATTCAAGCAAATACATGAGCAATGTATAATAGAATTCCAAGCAGTAATGATATATAAATGAAAGCGAATGTCAAATAGTGCAAAAAGGATGAGGTAAAATGGTGATTTGAATCACCAATTACCCCTCACAATAATATCAAATATTTCAACAATATCAAGCAATCTAAATCCACGTAGGATAAGTTCACAATGCACTTCTACTTCTCTTCTTCTTCTATTGCTTCAACTCCTCCTCTTCTTCTGTGCCTTCTCTTCTTTCTCTTGTCTGGCTTCCTTTCCTTCTTCCTTCTCTTCTCTGTGACTGCTCTTCTTCTTCCTTTTCTTCACGTACAAGGGGAAGGGTTCCTTCTTCAAATGGCTAAGTGTCAACCGTTGAACCTTAGAGCAAAACCCCCCTGCCCCCACGCGCTCTCTCTCTTTCTCTCTCTAGGATCCACTCTCCCAGAGCCTCGGGTAATCGGATTCGGATCTAAGCGTACTCGGGACCAGGGCTACGGGCATGATTTCGCAAACGAGTTGTGGAGAGGGCTTAGGCAGGTCACAGCGAGGCACAAGTGAACGGTGAGCGGGGACCTCGCCCCCTGTGTTTAGTTGAGGCGATAAGCCCTTGTGACAAAATCCTCTTATGCGGTGCCACGCATCTTTCAACACCCGAGTGGGACTAATCCTATAGGGCTCTTCTGCATGCAACTGCAGTGGATGATGCGTCTAATTGAGGGAGCTGCAGCTGTAGAGATCCTCAATTGAGGACCTAGAGGCCTCCTTGGAAATGTTCCGCATCACCTGGAGGCTTCACCTGGGACTTGCAACAACTGAAGAAGGCTTCAAGCTTCGCTCGAAGCTTACGGTAATGGCACGGTACCTGGAGACCTGAAACTCAAGAAAAGGGGCCTTGTGGCCACGTCAAATAGCTCAGTAGGTTTGCCGTGGAGTGGCAAGTGCAGTGGTGGGTACAGCGTGTGGTGCGAGTGAGGGTGGAGGCCTGACGGTGACGGAGAAGGCCGTGTGAAGGTGGGGTGTTCGATGGCACTAAGGAGAGCCCAATAGCCTTAATAACTATCGGGCTTTTGCTCTCTGGGACAGGACAGAGCTCTTGCCGTTGGTGGCGAAGCAGGTGGAGGTGTGGAGCGGTGGAGGCACTTCACCGGAGATGTGGCCAGAGTGGAAGAAGGTGAAGGTGGTCGGGGTGATACAACGGTCGAAATGAAGTGTGGTTGGTGTGTGAATGAAGTAAGGAGTCAAGGAACTTATTTAGGTATGTGGCAAACGAAGGGGAGTGGAGACGATGCGGGTTGCGATGTGGTCGGCGTCAGAGAAAAAGGCGCTCCGATGAGGGTAGGACGGCGAGGATGAAAGAGATAGAATCACCTGCAAGTATGGCGCGACGCAGAGGAAGGCAGGGAAGGAGGATCTGCCGCTAGTATTGAGGTCAGATGAAAGGAGTCATAGGAGCTCACCGAACATCGAGGAGCTTCGGACGAATGAGGAGAGATGAAATCATAGGGGAATCCAGTCGAATTCGAGCGTTGGATCTTTGGTCTAATCTGGGGCATCTTTTATAAGTCTCTGGAAGATGTTTTGAGCTTAGGAAGCAAGCTTCCTAAGCTAGGAAAGTTCACCGAAGATAGAAGTTGAAATATACCCGAATCTCTCATGCGTTCACATGAGAGATTGGAAAGGTTTTAGGGCTTAGGATCTGGCTCAAAAGGAAGGAAATTCCTTAACGAACTTCCCTTTCAAATCTTAGAGGGATTCGTCAAGGAATCAAGGAGAACATGCCAAAACAAGCTCGCCGGAGTTGTAGGATTAGAATTTCATGGTGGCAGGGACCTATTTGAAGAAAATGATGATAAAGATAGGGGCCTTTTTATAATAAATTCAAAAGCTAAGGGGCCATTGAAATAAAGAAAATCAGACTTGGACCAAAGTGCAAACTAGGTTGCAACAATCTCAGATTGAGCCCAACCTTTTTTACCAACCTAATTTGGACCTAAGGAATCCAATGGTGAAGTTGGATTTTGGTTTTGACCTAGTTTGACTGGGTAATTTGCATAATTACCTAAATTAGGGCAAATGTCTGTCTAAGACTCTATTTTAGGTCAAGATGGATTCTAATGGTCAAATTGAAGGTAACAATCCCTAGAGAATATTTTTCTATGATTTTTAGAGGGTTTAGGTGAATTTTATCATGACCAGAACCACAGTTAATTAAGTGGGCCTGTTTTTAGGATTTCAGATGTCCATTAATTCCTGTAACGCATGAAAATCCTTTTCTTTCTATTCTAACCCACTTATTAGACTCTTAAAACCATTTGACCTTTGTTCCACTCCTGAGAGAACCTGCAATTATTCTATTTTTGTGATAGAATGGTAAATTTGAAGAAATAATCCTGTATTCTTGTCTTCTTCTCAAATCAATGTTTTGTGCCCTTAAGACCTTCTGATGGATATGTAGGAGCTTTTATTGACTTAGTCAGATCAAACTGAGCTAGTTAGGGCTCATGATGGTGTTCCCATCACTCAATGATAAAAAGAAATATAAGAAAAAATAATGGTGATTTAGATCACCAAGTATTAGCCTAATTAAGCATATATTAACTACTTAAATATTTGAACAGTATCATCAATCAGAAATGCCACGCAAAATAAGTCGCCACAATATCTTCAAACAATAGAGCATTCCATCAGATGACTTAAAGTGCACAATGCATAAGGCTTCTCAAAGTCTTTCTTCTCTTCAGCTTCTCTCTTTCTTTATGCACGAGCCTTCTCCTTCTCTTCTTCTTCTCAAGACCTTCCCTTTATTCTTTTTCTCCTTCGAAAGCACAAGTGGCCTTCAGCGACAAAGTGTTAGCCGCATACACAGAGGAGCAAAACCCTCCCCCGCTCTCTCACAATTTCCCCTCCCATTTCTTCTCTCTCAAAGATAATCGGACAGCCAATTGGATAATCGGGGATCCATGTGTAACGACCCGATTCCCGAGTCCCTACGAGACACGAGAACCGAACCGACTCGACTAAACCCAAGACCTGGCCGTCCAACGAGGAAGTAACCAAAAGAGTAGTAAAATAAACCACATTCAACATGAATATAACTAACAGTAAGAAAATACAGCAGTAAGGAAAGAAACTACTACAGTATGTACCACCACAACAGTAGAACAACATTCATAACATAATATGAACTGCAGGTAAAGAAAAGTACAGTGGAAACAAGAACTACTCACTATAACCGAACAAAAAGAGGTACAAGAGAACAGTGGTAACTCTACTGGACCCTACTCAGCCCAGCGTCCTCTGCAGCCGCTGACCCTGGCTGCTCAACACCTGGTCCTGAAAGGTAACGAGTGTAACACATCAGCAAAACGCTGAGTAGAGTGGCAGCTAAACTAAAGAAACAGTAAAGTGTACAGTAGCTATTTTAATTCTCTTTCTTCCTTTATTTACATCTTTCTATTGTTTCACAATTTATCTATTTCTCAGATCCTTCACTTGATCTCGAATGCTCCTAGTGGGAACGATATTGATTGCAATCTTTTCCAAATAGTAGAAGTAGCACGTGGTGCTCTCCTGGCCGGGAGAGTCCCCCGTGGTGATCCTACTCTCAGTCAACCACCCCAAGGTCACGGACAGGCATAACGGTGACTACGGCATGCACGATAAACGCACAGGTAGCTAACCCACACTGGCACGCGGTCAGTCGTTTCTGTTAACGGGTGCGCCCAAAGCACAGCACGGAACCAGTACAAGGCAGAGCCCTCTCAGTAACAGGGGTCCAACCCCTCCACAGTAACCAAACAGGGGCCTTGCCCCTCCACAGTCCGCGCACCCTCGCCTGACTACCCTGGTTTGCCCTAGTGGGCCTAACAAGTCGGTGTAGGAGGCTAGCAGAACCCCGGGGCCCGTGGGGTAGCTAGTACCTCCCTACACTAGTAGCTCTCCTCGGTACTACGTACACGAGGGCCAGCAAGTCGGTACAGAGTGGCCAGTCCTAGATGAGTAGTTAGGGATCTAGGGTTAGGATGGGTTGGGTGTGTTCAGTGGTGGTTAAGGTTAAGTTAGGTAGAGTTGGAGCCATTTTTAGGTGGGGTTAGGGGTTAAGGCTTGGTGTGGAGTGTTGTAGGGCTAGGATGGACTTATGAGGTGGAGGTTATTTGATGGAAGGAGGAGGTTAAATGGCACCAAGTAGAGGGGTGTAAGTAGGTGTGGTTAAAGTAGGGTTAGTGTGACTTAATGGGGGATGGCTAGGATGGCTCATGGAGGTGGTTTATGGAGATCCTAAGGCCATGGATAGTTGGCGCCAATCCAAAAGGTTTGAAGGGGGAAGTTAGGGGTTGAAAGGGTAGTGTCATGGTGGTGGTTGTGGCCATAGTTGGTGCCAACTTTGGAGGGCTTAGATGTGTTTGAGGTGGTATGGAGGGTTAGGATTAAAAGAGGATTTTTGGTGCCAAGGAGGGGTAGTTATGGAGATTGGTGGTCGTGCCTTTTGGTGGTGAAGAGGTGCTATTGGTTGACGCCAAAAATAGGAGGGATTGGTGATTGTTGTTGGCTCCAACAAGGAGGAGAAGTGGTGGTGGTTTATGGAGGGTGGATAGCCATATAGTGGAGGAGCAACTGAGCTGAGCTAAAGTAGCTAGGCTAGCTTAGCTAGTAGGGTAGTAGTGGAAGAGCTGAGGTGAAGTAATGTGGAGTTGACTGGAGATAGTCTAGAGCTGAAGAATTCTTCCTAGAGTTGATGATGGTTGAAAAGGTCTTCTCAGGAGCTCAGCTACTTAGCTTAGCTAGCTAATTCTTCTGCTAGCAGCTAAGCTTGAGTAGTAGAGCTAAGTTGAGCTGGTCTCAACTTATCTGGAGCTGGGTTGATCTAGACCTACTTCTATTGAGAACTCTCGAGCTAGCCTAGCTACTAAGTTGACAAGTAGTAGTTAAACTAGAGGAAGTTCAGCTGCCATGAGCTGAGTAAAGTTGGGGAGAGCTAGACTGGAGCTGGAATGAACTCCTGTCAACCAAGTTAAGCTAGCTTGAGCTCCTAGTGAACTGATTAGAGCTAGGATAAGCTAAACTCAACTAAGTTAAGCTGGATCTAAGCTGAGTTGAGCTGGTATCCAGCTGTGATGAGTTGGATGCAACTAAGGTCCAGCTGGAATGAGCTTCTCTTTCATCTACTGCCTCCCTGAGTGCTAGGGTTTTAGGGATCTGGCTACCTGTTCATCCCTAACACTCAAACAAATATGTCAAAAATACAAAAATTATGCAATGCATGCCTATCCTAAATGATGCCTAAATGCAACCTGAAAACCCATTTGCAGAAGTAAAATCCTAAGAGGTAGATTAGTTTTAGGGCATAAGAATGATGATAAACTGACATTTATCACTTACCTCGTGGAAGATTGATGGTTAGATATATAAGGCCTAGCGAGCCCTCGAGGAAAAGGCATCAAACACAACTTATGCAATCAGATTGATCCTCATGGAATGTTGCATAATCTTTGTACCCATACAAATAAAGGGAATCAAGAGATTTGCATCTCTCTAAGATGGAGTTCATTGTTGGGTATGTGAATTGGGTAATCAATCTCTGTGTCCCTTATGTAATTGTTGATCATTTTATTTCAATCTTGGTTCAGTTGAACTAAGATTTCCCCCTTTTGATGGAGAACCACACACATAACTAAGCAAATGGTTCTCCAAACTCATCAACCATGAGTTCTTCTTACAGAATAGCCATAAGATTATTGCATCTTGAGACCTCCATGTTGTTTATTTGTTTCGCTACCATAAACCTTACATCCATAACGTTAGCCAAGCATCTATGAGTAGCTGATAAATGCCAGTTTATCATTATTCTTATGCCCTAAAATAGATCTAGCTCTAGAGTTTTAACTCCACAAATGGATTTTCGAGCTGCATTTAGGCATTTACCTAGGATAGGCAAGCATTGCATTTTATTTGTATTCTTTGATGTGTTTACTTGAGTGTCAGGGATAGATAGAAAGTCAGATCCCGCATACCTTGGCACTCATGAAGGAAAAAGATGAAGAAGAAGCTCATATCAACTGGATCCCAGCTAGATTTAGCTCATCTTAGATGGTTCCTAGCTCATTCTAGCTGGATCAACTCATCCCTAGCTCCATTCAACTCATCTTGGCTAAATGGTAGCTCTAGCTAGTTCACCTTAGCTCCATTCAGCTCACCTTAGCTGGCTGGCAGCTCAAACTAGCTCAAGTCAGTTGATCCCAACTCCTCCAGCTCAAAAGAGTTCACTAGAAGATCAACCTGGCTAGGAATAGCTACTACCATCAACTAGCTAGACCTAGTCAGCCGAAGAAGTCATTAACCAGCTCACGCCAGCTTAAGTCCAGCTCCCGGAGGCTTAACTCAGCTCAACTTAGTTGAGCTGAGCTACTTGACTTAAGCTAGCTACTCCAACTAGCTAGGTATACTCTGGGAAGACTAGACCCAGCTCACCTCACCTCATTTCAGCAGAAGCCAGCTCATCTTAGTTTGGCTTAGCAGCTAGCAAAGAACTAGCAAACTAAGCCAGCTAAGGTAGCTCCCTACAGTTCTCTCCAGCAGCCACTAGCTCCAGTGCAGCTGAAGATAGCCACCTCCAGCTCTTCTCCCTCAAAACTATAGCTCCCTCTGCCTCCTACCCTCCTCCTTACTAGCTAAGCTAGCTAAGCTAGCTTAGCTTAGCTAATCACCTCCTTGGCATCCCTACATAACCCTAAAACCCACCTACCTAAGCTTCACCAAATAACCTAAACCTAGTCCACCTAAGCTCCCTACTCCCAATATAACTTGGCGCCACCTAACTCACGACCTTTCAACCCACCACCACCACCAAGAGGCACCTCAATTTTGGCGCCAAAAACACCTAACTACCCTCCCCATCTTGGTGCCAAAATGAACCCCCATTCTAGCCCTACATCTTATCACTTAAACCATCTCCACCCTTTAATGTTGGTGCCACCTAGGACCCCTTCTAGAAGACCATTTTGGCACCAACTTGATGTGTCTCTCCAACCCTTAACCACCCACCTAGGAAACCCTACAATTGGCGCCAACTTATGTTGGCCTTAGGATCAAGTAAAAACCCATCCTAGCCATCCATCCTAAAGCCACCTACTACCCCTTCAAACCCCTTCAAGTGGCACCAACAAGCCCTAGCCATAAGATCATTCAACCACCTCCATAATCTAATCCTAACCATCCATCCATCCCCATGCCAACTACCCTCCTACCTACTCCTATAAAAACACCACTAACCACCACTTAAACATCATCTTCTCCCTTTGTATATTCCACCATCACCACCTACACCTAAGGCCAAGGAAGAAGAAGAAGAGACGAAGATCAAGGGGGCAACCTATCTGCCCCCTTAGTGCCTTCTTCCTCATTCATCATCTCCCTTGTGCCACTCCTAGGAGGAAGAAGCCTTCATCTAGGGGGATGGACAGGCAAAAAGGAGGAACAAGGGTGGTGGACATCCACCCTTGGAGGAGTTCTTTTCAACTGCGAGAGCAGCCGCAATTGGAGCAAGGATTTCTTAAAGCTTCTACTGGAGGATCTTCATCTTGTTCTTCATCACTTTTTATTTTTTTATTAGCTAGATTTTGTTTCTATTTCAAGCATTTATCTACTTGTGAATTTGCATATCTAGTTAATATAAAGCTTTTTGCCTTCCAATGTCTTGTTCTACTTAATGTGTTTTCCTTGAAGTTGTAGTGCACCACAACTCTCTTCTAATTACCCTAGGTGCACTTGCCTAGGGTGAGCTTAGAAGAGAGGACATTCTTGTCACTCTAGAGTAGTTGATAGGCATAGCTTTAGTGTACTTTCATCTTTGCATCCATTACCTGACTATATATGAAAAACCAAAAAAAGAGATGATATTCTAAAATCACAAAAAGAAAGTTGATTTCCCATTCTCAAGAGAGAGTGTTTAAAATTGCATTCCTGCCTCCCTCGAGATGACCCAAGTACTTTCCCAAGTACTCGATTTTTATAAATTTTAAAAGCGATAGTGATTGCATGTTACAATGATAGAAACCCTAATTTACAAATCACACTTTTTCACTATCAGTAGCCAAGCCACCAACATTGGTAACAACCATGCACATGATGCTCATTTATTTTGCTCAGTTGTTTTGCTCTCATGGCATATAACTTTCATACTTGCACCTAACTTCACTGACTTGCTCCTTTATCATATAAGTTGATATTGGATCCATATCCTTATGCGAAAAAACAATCATCATTAGAGATGTGTGTTTGATTCTAGTTGTTGGGAGGCACGTGAACCATGGAATAAGGTTAGAAGGGTCAAAAATTGCTAATTCATATAGGGCCATTGAACTAACTCGACTAGATACTAAAGTTGCATGAATTACATGGAAGAAAGTCATTGCTTGGGATCATTCAAAATAGCAATGTGAACATGGTACCCAACTCAACCTATGGAAATAACTCTTTCTTAAAGATAAATAGACACCATGTGACTTTATCGCATAGGAAAAAAGGAAACTATATATATGTTAGGGAATCAACTCGAACAACATTCAAGGGGGTGTGGGGACTCAAACTATTCAATTCCTAATTCCCCATAACATTACGGAAGCATGAAACATAGGCATTTAAAATTTTTCATCAAATCAAAACTTGGGCCGATGTCTGGAAACTCGAATAATAGAAATTGAGAAAAAGCAATAGCCTATCTAAGCAGAACTACATGGGAAGATCTAGTATTTTTCCATTTCAAGATCTCCACAAGTAAGGAATTATACCTATGGGTGGCGTAGCACAGCACCCCGCGTGTTGTATCTCCTCAAATAAGTCCCGCATAGAGAGACTCCCTTCTTTTCGACAAGTGGATGAGACCCAACCTTTGCGTCGAAAACATTTGATTCTGTCAAGTGCGACACGAATGCTTCACACCTCACGAACTCCTTCAGGATCCAGGGGGTGACCCTCACCTCGAAACCATCAAGAACTTGGCTTTGAGGATCAAATCCTCGCGGCCAAGCACAAGCCAATTGACCTATCTCTTCTTCTCCTAGTCAGTGCCTAACACTTGGGAAAGAGAATCAGAAAGAGACTTCGACCTCCAGGGATTAAATCCCTAATTCCATCATAAGTTGGGCATCCAAGGAAGGCCTTGGAAGGTGCCCTACAGTATGGGAGGGCAGGAAGGTAATATGATTAACGATCGACCATGGTTCATATAAAAAAAAATGTCATTGTTGTAGTATATGTCACAAATACAAACCGTTGTCGCGTCAATTTTATTTATTTACTTAATTTTTACTAGTTTATTCCAGGTTGTTCACTGGGAGGTAGTTATTGATATACATCACTCTTTAAGTCCAATATTATTCTTTAATTCCAAAAAGATTAATTTTATGTACAAATATGAATGAATTAATTAATGAAAGAATGAATGAAATAATTTATATACAAAAGAATGAACTAAAATACTTACAAACATCTATCTACAAACAAGCATCAAAAACTTTAATTAATTGCTATATATTAGTATCTATACAATAATATGGTATAGTATAGACTATATTAACTTAACTTAATATATTAACACCTATAGTAACATATATAGTATGTACAGCGACTTCTAAAAACGTCACTAAACCTTAGGAAAAAGTATATACATAAACTAAGGTAAAAATAGGATCTATACTGACGTTTATTCTATATGCATTGACATACTTATTTGTCACTAAAGCTCACAAGTTATTTTTATACATAAATGAGCTCAAACAATATACTATACTCTAACATATACTTCTTATTACATTATTTATTTACAGTATACTATACATTTATACTTATATATACATAATATATATACATATACATATACACGACCATTCTTCCCTCTTGTTTTTCTTCTATTCTTCTTATGTTCATCTCTGCTTAACCCTTTAGCCAATTCTTAGCTTCTTTCTTCCCTTGATTAAGGCACGATTACTGTTCAACATTAACAAAAATTAGGTTCTTAATTGGCAGGCACCTTTTTCGAGAGATATACAGCACCCTCAAGGGGTGGGACCAGACCTCTACTAAGAGCCACCCTAATTCGTTAATTAAGCACATTAATCCAAATTTAAGTTCATTAATGAGCCCATACAAGCCCACGCATAGTGCACAGCTCCCAACCCGTGCACCGCACACACATCACTCAATGCCAAGTCTCATTCATGCTTAGAGGGGATAAGGGGATCGATTTTCGGGCGCCCGATGCCCGTGACGACTAGGAAGTGAGGGAAGGAATTCAATTTAAGGTGTTGTAGGCACTCTTACGCCCACGATGTGGCACTAAGTTAAGCACCCCACAGGCACTGCAATCTCAGCGCACATGTGCTGATTACGTGATTTTGGCCCTCGATTTGAGGGTCATAAATTATTATAATTTAAAATTAAATTATAAGGTATTAAAGTATTACATAAGGCTATGTAATGGTATAATTTATTTACAAAATTAATTATGTTTACTGCGTAAATAAATTAACTAAAGTTTGTACTTTATACATATTGATTATTGGGTTTATTCCTTAATTAACATATAAATTAGTTAATTAATGATCTAATTGATGTTGTACAATATTAATAAACATATTAAAGTATTTAATACACATTTTTATTATACTTTACATGATTTATTTTGGTGTATTTACATTTAAATAGTTGATTTCAGGGTATTTTCAGATAATTTAAGTTATAAATAGCATAATATATTATAAATATAGTTAAATTAGCTTAATTTACTTAAAATACAATAATATAAATGTACAATATAAGTTAGTTCAGTTATAACTTAAATTATTAATTTATTTTAATTTAATATATTAACTTAACTAATAACTTAATAAATTAATTCTATATTATATACATAATTAAATTATGTTATAGGGTTCATTATGCACATAATATATATATAAATATATATACACAGTATAATTAGTAATTACATTTATATACAAGGTTTTATATATTTACTTAAGTTATAATGCTTATAAGTTAATATAAATAGCAGATAATTATATAATTAAGATATGTACAGTTTAAATAATATTAAATATTTAATTTACAATATATAATATATATAAGTTATTTGCATCTATTATACATTTATTTTACAATATATACATGTATAACTTACTATATAGCTTATATTTACAAGTATATATCTAGTTTACATGATATTTTTGGGTATTTTTGCGATTTTTCTTCTTTTTGTGAGTTTATGTGCTTTATGGAGGTAGGGGATGAGAAACAAAGTAAGAGATGAGAGAGAGAATATTTTTGGGATTTTTAAGAGTTAAATTCTTTTATTAAGTTTTAAGGTAGACTGAACCATCGGTTGGTATGTTCTACCAAGCTGAGGGTTCAAAATGTCTTGAAAGTTGGCATATACTTAAAAATATACCTAATCTTCACCAAGACAGGTTTATTTTATTTTTTTGGATTATTTAAATCATTTTTATCTATTTACAAAGTGAGCTCATTTCTAGGCTTCAAGGAGTTTTTCTATTAGAACCTAAGGCTCTAGAAAGCTAATGTATGGTTGAATATGCAGTACAATGCCTCAAAAGTGTTTAACAGGTTACATAAGAGGTGTTCCCACAGGTAAACATGATTCTTCACTTAATTTCATCCAATTTCCATCATGGGATAGTTATGCACATATTTATCTGACAAAGGAATTTATTTAAGGGATTACAAGCCAATCAAATTGAATTTAAAGACACTAACAGTTGTACAAGTGAAATACACATATATAACAAGTCAGCATCTTAGAATAACCTAAATCTCATCCACTGCCCCATCAGCTGCAGCTAGCAGCAAAATCAACACAGCTGCTATGCTGTTGCTGGAAACCAGCAGATCAGCAACAGCAATCAAGCACAACAGCAACCCAAGGTGCTGACAACAGCTGTTGCCACTGAATAGCAGCTAAGTTGAACTGCTGCAACAGCTCCAGACATCTTAAGATAAAATCCAAGAGCTGCTGCAGTGCTTCTTTTCTTCAATTTCAGTTTGAAAACACCCAAGATCAGACTTAATGAAGTCTGATCTGGGATATTTTAATGTCTAAATCGGGGTATAATTATTATCTTAAGATCTCTTTAAAATCAAGGAAGAAGATCTGAAATCAATTATTCATAAGAATAAATTTGCAAACCCTTTGAAACCATTTCAAACCTCCTTCCAAAAATCCGTTTAAATCCCAATCACACCACCAATATAAAATTAGGAAAGTAGATATATGGAGGGTAAAATGTCACCCCAATTGGGCTTTTACTTTGGGTCATATGATGATCTTCTCCATTTAATCTCCTTGAACACCATTGATGGGTGTTCAAGGTAATTTTGTGGATTGATCAAGACGTTGGGTCCTTGTTCTATCTCAAATCAGGGAAACTGATTCTCCTTGATAGAACTCTCCAACATAGAGCTTGATTTAGGTGTATGCTCATCCACATATCAAAATTCAAATCCAAAGCTCAAAAATCATTGGAATCCTTGCAAAACACCTCATCAAGCTCATAAAATCTTCAAACAACTCAATTAAATCCAATGAAGCTCAAAATCAATTTCAAATCACTAATTTGAACAATTAAAACCATTTTCAAGCGAAATCGAGCCGATTGAGTTTATGAACAAGATGGGGGGTCTTTGTGAATTTGCTAAATGAGTGGTAGACCCCCCAAGTGGTTTTTGGCGCTAATTTCATATCTAAGAACCAAGGTTCTCAGGTCTGAGATTAAACCATAATGAAGGGGTGATCAGCAAATTTAAAATCGAGGGAAAAAGAACGCAATAAAATGGAATGCAAGGGAAGAGTCATGATCAAGTGAATGTGGGTGGATTCTTCTCCTCTGATCTAAAGTGATCAGAGGAGGTGCAAGATCTACTTTATCTACTCCTAAACTACACTAACAATTGTCACACAAATCTCTAATTACTCCTACTCCTAGAAAGCAAGTAAACTACACTAAGAAAGCAGTAAATCTATCTAAATGGAGGAAGATGTCTAAGGTCACCTATCGGTCAACTGATGATGACGAATGGGGAGAGGAGACCAGCAGCTGACGAAGATGTCTCAGGTCCACCACCCGATCAGCTAGTGGCGATTGAAAGGAGGAAGCAAGCCTACCCTGTCACAATAGGCAAACGAACTTGGGATGAGAAGAGTTGCAGGTGTGGACAAAGGGACCACTCAAGGTGAAGGGAGCGATTCTTTGCACGCGAGGTAGATCCTTGAGTAGAATCAAGAGTGAATCCTCTCACCGCAAAGGTGAGGATATGCGAATAGGGCGTGGGCAGTCTAGATGAGAGGAGAGGAGCGTGCGCAAACTCAAGTTAAAGTGCAGTCGTTATATGGGATCTGGGTGAGGTGGTGATCGCACGCTCCAAGTCGCGCAAACGTTCCAATCAAAGAGAGCCACAGATCAAGCGGTTCAAGGGATGGATGGCCACAATGGCCCGTGTTCTTCGCGGCTACAGTGCACGCGAGGAACTACAGGTGCTTTGAGATTTTGTTGGTGAAATTGCACTAGAAGCCCCTATGCGAAAGGGTAGAAAAATAGCTAGGAGACCCATAATTGGTGAAAGATCATAACAGAGCAGTCCTTAGGTTCATACAAAAGGGTCCCTGTAGGTTTTCAAATAGGTACTTGGAGGGTTTTTTAAGGATGAAATGTGATATGTGAAGGACTTAAATGTGAATCTCTAATTTCAAGGCCCTAATAATGTGCAAATGCACCCAAGTTTTTATTGAAGCTCAATTGAACATATTAGAAGTTAATTTTACTTTTAATTTAGAATTTTGAGCTCATTTGTGTGTTCAATTTGTAATTGGATCACCATTTTACATTTATTAATAGATTATCTCAATAATTGACCTAATTATGCATTTTTAGCACAAAATTGATGTTTTAGGTATTTTCTCTATTTCCCACACTTAACCCTTTTTATGTGTTAATTTGATAGTGTTTAACTTAGTTTCTAGATTAACTTAGGCAATTTAGCTATGATGAGTCATAACTCATCAAAAGGCATTGGCTGGGAAGGGGCTTGGTTAACCCTTTCTTCTTTCCAAGAAGAAGGGAGATGCCTCATCCTTCCCTTGGATGCTCTTCTTCTTTTTGAACTCCAAGGTTGTAGGAAGAAGAGGAAGAACAAAAGAAGAAGGCTGGCGACTTCCTTCTTCCCTCTGTCATTGGTGGATGAGGCATTCAATTAGAATCAATTACAGATTCAATCAAGGCTTAGGGAGATATTTATAGGGTTCCAAAACTAAATCTAATATGGTGGGAACCCTTGCATGGAGATCCAAGGGTTGGGACCTAATCCTATTTGATTTTTATAAGATTGGCTCATAACAACTTAAGGGATGTTTTGATCTAGTATCAAAACATTAATCAATTGCAATCCAACCCTTGAATTTTGAACCTAATCAAATTAGGTGTAACTAATCACCAAATTGAATGCGATTTAACTCCTTAAATCACATTAATTAATCCAATCAAAAGGAAACCACTAAAAGGATTATTGGTTTCATCACGCTAATAATCAAGGGTTTAGGATTAGTGGATTATGAAGCTATGCCTCCCTCAAGTATTCCAAATATCCATTAATTCTTCACACTGGAAGACACATGTAATCCCTAGGATTAAATCTCATATTCATTATTCATTTTATCATGGGTTACATATTTTTCACATTCTCTTTTTATCATTGAGATGAGAATGAAGACCAAATCGTTTTCCAAAGGACTATCTTTTTCTCTTTTGTGTATGAGTGTGATTAGGACCCTTACGACCATGCATGGAATTTTGTACTTCCCATTATACATGGAGCAAGCTCGAGTCTCCCACTCTGCTATGTACACCTATGACAACAAATCTATGTGATCTCTTCGAGAGATCATGTGCCTCATATGCCCTCATATGCACACCAGCTTTCTAGTTTTAGCATTAAGATAGGTGTATCAATTATCGGTCCACCAAATGTGCATACTCAGACACAAAGACACATATTTGTCTTAGGCCAAAGGATGTACCTTCTCCATGACAGTGACAAGATAAGGATTTCTACATCTCCAATCTTGTTGAGTCAACTCCTTGACTCAGCTTGTGTAATAGTCTCGAATCTGTATTCCCACGCATAGGATGTGCATCAAGGGCATCAGTTAGGCAACAATTTCTAGAGAAAATTGCCACTCTTCTCAGACTGGAGACAACAGCTGGATATGATAGTTGAAATGACCCTAAGGACCGTCATGGAATTTCTGGGTTCTCTAGGGTAGTGTCAACAATTTCCACTCGTCAATGTTGGTGCCCGAGAGACTTTTCTTTTCAATTCTTGGACTCCAAGGGTATTATTGCAATTTTTTCATGCTAATTACGGTGTCGAATAGTCCCAAGGAGTTTCCCTAAACTCTAGGGGCACTTGTACAATTTTTGTGCACTATATAATCCTCATAGGGACCTCCACTCAATTTCCTCTTCTCGCCAAGGGGCTGGACATAAAATTTACCCCCCCTTTTGTTATGTTCTAAAGACCCAAGGTCAATTCCTATACTTTTCTCGGCCCCACATTACCATAAGAACCCCCTTTAAAAGCCCATTAAACCCTCCAAAATGCCCCACCTCCCCTTAATTTCAACGCTCTACTCGCCTCGAGTGGTGCACCCTGATTTCCCCTAGCTAAGGGAAAGAGTGTGAGGAAGGTGCATGTGCACCTTGGCATCTATGCGAGAAGAGAGGAGAGGAAGGGGGCACACTCTCCCAGTGCCGTACGAGAAGAGAGAGGAGGGGGCACGCTCTCCCACGTGCACGTTGAAGAGGAAAGGAGAGGAAGGGCACGACAACTACGATCCAACGGCCTGCGTGCATCCACCAGATCCAACTGCTGGGAAGGCAATCTGTGCAACCACGAGCGCACTAATCTGCACCTCCACATGGCGTTGGGGTGGTGACTCAGCTCAACCAGTCCAATTCGATTGAATCAGCCTCAGGCTAGTCCACATGTGTCAGGAGGTGTATTTTGACCACTTCAGGGTCCAACTGAGGTCTGATTTCCACACAAAAGCTACCATTAGAAAGCTATTTAAATTTCCTATTAATACACTTTACATTACATTTTTATCTTATTAGACTTACTGAAAAATTGAAGTAAGCCCCTAATGATGCACTTAGCCCCTCTTCTTGACCTAGGCGACACAGCCATGACTGGCGCAACCAGAGGGAGGGACTACGCATCAGCTATTGAGGTTCAGACAAGTTGTTCGCATATCCTTCTCCCTCTCAAAGTAGAGGTAGAGTGGTTTCTTTCCTACCCTCCTTAAAATTGTTTCCAACCATCTTAGTTTTGATAACTTCTACCCAGAGAGGTCGGCTTTTCCTACGGTGCAGGTATATCACCTGAATACCTAGGTTTATGTATAGTTGATTGTTTGGATACTTACATTGCTAAATGCTCGTCACACTTAGATCGAGTATGAATTGGATGGTGTGACCCCTCAGGTTTGTCTCATTGTCGGTGGCCAGAGTTATCTTGGTCGGCTTTGTTAGTAACGAAACTAGGAAGCACTTGTGAACCTTAGGAAAAATTTAGATATCTGTTGTGAACTTGAAGTCAGGATTTTTTGCCATGCTCAAGTCGGATAGAGATTAAGTAGGGATTTACATGAACTCTAAGGCAAACTAGAGACTCGCTTGTACATACAAAACGTTGGGCTTGACAACGCCGAATGTTACTAACTAATTAGGGTTTTATGTGAACTCTTAGGTAAGCAAGATTAATACTTGAAACTAAACTTGAACTCAAGGTGTTGAGTTGGTGGGATTACCAATGTGGGGTTGCGATTGGCCGTGATGGTACTAGTGTGGGGACAAGGTAGTCCTCAAGTACACGTGTATCAAGGAGAGCTAACTACCCCATTATGTAAGGAGAGAGCTAGCCTCCCCAAGTAGGGACATGGGCAGACCTTCCTGCACCAACTCCTATTGGAACCGCGTGGGGCCAATCGTGATAGTTAGGCGAGAGTACACAGAGTTGTCAAGGAGTGTAACTCCAATTCTATTCTGCTCTATTTTGTTGAATGTGTACCTATTAGCAGAAATGACTGACCGCGAGCCAGTGTGGGATAACCCCCCCATACTTTAATCACACACGTCGTAGCGACCATTATGCCACGAAAAAGACCCCAGGGTGGTAAACTGGGTGTAGGACGAACACGGGGTACTCTCTTGGCTCATCCCTACTTTGTGACCTTCTTTCAGATGTTTGACATCGTGTGTCGTTGACACTCGGGTTTTGTCATCGCATGGGTTTTTGGCCAACATTTCTAGTAGGTAATCTTTTATGCTTTGTTTTCATTATAACTTCTTGTTTAGCGCATGTTTAATTTCTATTTTTCTCTATCAATTATGTGCCCTCCTTTCCATACTTCCTTCCATTTTATGTATTAAATGGAACTCTTTTATATCTCAGCTTAGCTAGGTACAACCCAAATTAAATAGACCAGCACCTTTTTTGTTGCCATTCCTCAAAACTCCGACTCCCATATAGGGGCTTGGATTTTAGGGCGTGACAACCTTCAGTGGTATCAAAGCATACACATCATTGGAAATGTGTACATTGTGGCTAGTATAGGGTTGTGATCGGATCTCGATTGTGGTCAGTTTATCACATGAAATCGTCAATGTTTAGAGAAGTGAGTTAGAGTATACGACGAAAATCGCACAAAATACTTAAATTTATAAAGCTCGAAAACAATGTGAGTCCAAGGTCAGTCGCAGGAAGAAAATATGGAATGCATGCACTAATCTCATTCAGAAATGAAGAGCACAGTCAATTTAGCACAAGAAAGATATTTCAATGAATAATCTACTCACAATGATATTCAATTATAATCCAATGTATCTCAAGAATAAAAGGATGGAAAGAATAGAAGCATGCAAAAAATAATGGTGATTTAGATCACCACATAAATCCTCTAAGTATTAGCCAAATAAATCTACAGTAACCTCAATCAGTCGTTAGACGCTAAGGTCAAACGACTTAACCATTCAATGTTCAGAATAAGGGACAAGGCCTTCATCAACTCAAAGGCATCCTTAGCACAAGGCTTTTCTCTCAAGCACAGCACAAGAGCATAAAGCCAACACAGGGTCAAAACCTTCTTCAAATTCTTGCTAAGTGTTAAGGAGAGTAGGCACGTATCTTGGGGCAACAGGAGACAGATCCTGAAGCAAAACCCTCCCACCTCCTCCTCAGTAATTTCTCCTCTTCCCTCAAATCAAACCGGGTACTTAATAGGGTATACGGGTATGCATGGTAACTAGGTAATCGGGCATATACAGACCAGGCTCACTGTGTGTGAGGTGAGCAAGGTGTGGAGAGAGTGAGTGAGAGGGGACCTCACCCCCTGTGTGAGAGGCGAATAGCCTTGTTCACTTTTGCAATTTATACCACTATGTGTGCTTTTACCCACATAATGTGGGACTATCTTCTTGCCTTCTTTGCGTGAGCCGCTATCATGAAGCCTCCTTTGATTGGTGCTTGTGTTGGTGTGGCTTTTCCCAATTGACAGTCAAGAACTAATCGTGAGGCTATTCCTCATCGATCAAGAGCGAGGGCGAGACCAGAGGTGGCCAGAGACAGAGATGACGACCAGTGACGGCGAGATACCTGCGACAGAAATACAGCCCTAAAGTCAGAATTAAATACGCACAAAGGTCCGACACTACTCTCCAAACAAAAGCCCTAGAGAAATTGGGTGTGCAGGTGGTCGGATGTGTGTGGCGGAGAACTCTGGTGAGCTTCGGTCGTTGTTTGCACCTCAAAACACGCCTATAATAACGCCTTCTTGTGCTATTTTCTAGCATTAACTATGTATATTATAATCCTGTAGTCGCATTTGTAAAAACGCTTGCATGCATGCATTTAATCATGAGAGGAGGAGAAATGAATAAATGGCTTCGTAATTCACATTTTATCTCAAGTGCCTCCCTGCAAATTCCACCTTTTTATTTTTCCTCTTAATTTCTTCTTTTTTCTCATTCCCGCGGCTGCCTTCTTCTTCCCGCGCCCACATGCACTCCATGCTGCGATGCCATACCCTGCCAACGCCTCTCCCTGCGGTTGCCACTCTCCAACGCCTCTCCCTGCTACAGCGATGCCCCACGCCACGCTCTCCTCCTTTATAAAGCCGCAGCTTCCTCCTCGCGACGAGGGGAGGAGACGCAGCTGCTGCAAAGACCCCGCAGCCACCACCTTCCTCTCCACCGTTCTCCCCTCCCATACGCCGGCCCTCCGTCGAGGAGGCACCCGGCGAGCAGGAGAACCCACTGTGGTGCACACCACCACAGTGGGAGCACCACCGCCCAGCTCTTCCACGAGCCGGTGGGCGTGGTGTTTTCTTTTCTCTTCGTTTTCGTCTCCACGCCATTGCTGCCGCTTCAAGCTCCGAAGCTTGAAGCAGCAGCAGCAGCAGCAGCCCAGCACCAGCAGCAGCAGCAGTAGCAGGTCCTCCCGCTCCTCCGCGACCGTCCCCGCAGTCGCTCACCGCCTCCGCGCGCGTCTGCAGGGCGTTCCCCGCATCCGTCTCCATTCTGTCCGCCTCGCAGTTGCACCCGCAGTCGGCCGCCGCGCGCACTGCAGCGGCCGGCTACGGCCTCGCGTCGCCGCCTGCCCTTCTCCGCGACCCTACGCGACCACTGCAGAAACTCCCCTCGCTCCTCCGCGACCTTCCCCGCAGGCGCTCAGCTCTCCGCGCGCGCCTGCAGGGCACTTCTCCGCTCAGCCCTCTGCTCTGTCGCCTCTGCCATTCCACCCGCGACCGGCCGCTGCACGCACTGCAGCGGCCGGCCAGGCCCTCTCGCCCCCCTCTCCGAGCACGCCATCACCAGCTCTCTCGCCCGCTCTCTCTCTGCTGATCTCTCCCGCGCGCGTCCGCTCTCTCTCCGTTCTCCCTCTCTCTCTCTCTCTCTTTACTTACAGCAACACACACACACACATTCACCGACATACATACACACACACTCATAGTAACATATATATATATGTATATATATGTATATATATATGTATATATATGTATATATATATGTATATATATGTATATATATATGTATATATATATATACATATATATATACATATATATACATATATATATACATATATATACATATATATATACATATATATACATATATATATACATATATATATACATATATCTATATATATATATACTTATATACATAGTATATCTATATAGTTATGTATACATACATATAATATAATATATATATACATATACATATATAATATATATATATATCTATACACATACTCATATACATATATATATATATACATATCTATATACTTATACATATACACATATATATATATATATATCTAGATACATATATACTTATATACATATATATATATATATATCTATATAGTATTACATATATATATACTTATATACAAATATCCATAGCTATATACATATATAGATACATATCTATATACATATATATATACATATATACATATATATATATCTATATAGTAACATATATATATACTTATATACATATATATATATATATATATATATATATATATCTATACACCTATATATATAAACACATATATATCTATATATATATCTATACATATATAACTATACATTTATATATATATATATAGATATATTTACTTATATACATATATATGTACATATATTTTTACGTTATTTACTATACGCTGTATCGTGGGAATATCTGCACCAGTTGCTGATATTCCTTGATACACGCGTACAAAAAAGCGTGGTCCCATACATCATCCATCCTCCATCCACACTCCACGCGACACCTAGTCGTGTTGGTTGCGTCTCTCTAGACGTCGACTAACTCGACATAGTGCTACACTCCATCGTCACCTCCACCCCCACCCCTTTATATATATACTACATATAAATATATAAATATAGCTACTATATTTACTTTCTATCTGTTAGCTTCCTTCTTAGTAAGAAGATAAAAAAAAAGGGTATAAAAGTGAAAAGATAATCTTTGATTTGCAGGTACCCCGTCTTGCAAGTAGCAAGGCATGTTTTGAAACTCTGTTTTGGCTAAAAGCCAAGGACACAATTTTGAGGGTGTGCCTCAAGAACAAGGATTACCAGAAAAAAACCTAAATAAGAAAAATACCAAAAAAAAATACAATAAACGAACGAAAGAGACGCGTTTTAAGGAAAACGTAGAAACTTGATTTGAACCCCACTTCCCTGAGTTCGACCCTGGGCCTAAAAGTGACAAGATAAAATCAATTAGGTCAGGTTAAAAAAATTTTGTAAAGAGATGGTTAGGTCTGAATTAGGTTAACCACTATACGCATTTCAACGATAAAAATATCATATTAACAACCTATTCGGGCTGACCCATCAGTCGTCGATGATGGAGAGAAGTGATGGAGATGGCGAATGGTGAAATTGAGGAGCTGGGGAGCTCTGTGAAGCTAAGGCAATGCTATTGGTGTGGGTTATGGGGTGTGCGATGGGCGGACGTATGCCGACGGTGAAGGTGGTCGGAGGTGAAGCAACCGACGTAGGAGAGGGAGAAGGAGAGGGAATTAGAACCTAAGATTTAACCTAAACCTAATTGGAGGGGAGAAAGAGAGAAGCCCTAAGGTAATTGGACAAACGGAGATTCGAGGAAGCTTGCTGAAGGTACGCCGGAGCTGTGGACGAAGGAAGTGAAGATGGAGCCGACGAGCGGGTAATTGGGCCACCTTCTTTGTCTAGAAGCGCAGCGATGAGGAGTTAAGAAGAAGCCCTCTCCCCATTGTATGTGGGAGCGACCGAAGAAGGGGGTTGGTGAAGCTCCAGGTCGTCATTAATGGCGGCAGTGGAAGAAGAAGAAAGGAGGAGTTGCTCGCCAAAAACTAGACAAAGACGGCTTGGGTGGATGCAGCCGCTTTTATATATGAGGCTTCCTTCCTATAAAATGCCTATTTGGAAGGTGTCCAAAGCCGCCTGAAGAGCTTTATTTTCTCAAGCTCTCCAATGCAATTTCCGACCATGATTAGCCTTAAGAAAGACCTTGGTAGACGCGGATTGATCTGAGGATCAATTTCACCAAATTTGGCGATTTATGGTTGAGATTTCATCAATCAACTTGCCCAAATCAATGAAGCAGGTTTGGGTTAGTTCCTGCTTCTTTCCCAGTTTGATCGTGAGGAAGAAAATGGCGGTTGGACCTATTTGCAAGAGAGATGAGAAGCTAGGGGCCTCTTCTAAAGGAAAAGATGAAAGCTAAGGGTTTAAGTGCAAGGAACAAAGGTCTGGGAAATGAGTTGAAAACTAGGTCAAGATGAACTCTGATTGAGCCCAAATTTTGGCCTTAATATAATTTGGTCTCAAGGAATCTGATGGTGAAGTCAAATTTCAGTTTTGACCACGTTTGATTGGGAAATTTGCACATAATCCCAAATTAGGGTAAAAGTTCGTCTGAGACTCTGTTCAAGGTCAAAATAAGTTCAGATGATCAAACTAAGGGTACCAAACCTCTCAAAATATTTTTCTATCAATTTAGGAGGTTTATATGAATTTTATCCTGACTAGAACCTCTTGAATTCAAGTGGATCTAAAATTAGGATTTTAGGTTCTGATTTAGTTTTAGAAATGCGTGAAACCTTATTTCTGTGTGTGTAAACCCACTCATTAGACTTTAAAGCTCATTTGATCCTCAATTAACCCCTGGGAAACCCCATGGTTAATCTACATTCCTGATGTGATGTTAAAACTGTAGAATTAACCTTGTTTTAATGTTTTCTTCTCAGAACGAATTTGCATGGAATTACGATCTTCAGGCGATTATGTAGGAGCATTTCTCTCTTGATTCTAACGAATTAAAGCTAGTTATGGCTAATGATGGTGTTGCCATCACAGTCGAGCTATGATGGCACATGTTGATTTCTCCGATGTGTTGTAAGATGCCTTTGACTACATTAAGGAATGGAGCCAACAGAAGTAGTGAAGGGCATAACACTCCTGAGGAAAAAGTGGTCGAGATATATCGGGTTCCTCAACAATACGAAGAGAATGGTGAAGCCACTTGCTTTTTGATAATTAGTGATCCATCTATGACACGGATTTGATCCTAAAAGTCTAAAAGATTTTGGTGCTCTCCAGATGGTACATAAAAGAGAGAATGGATAGCTCATAAAAGGAATGAATTTGTGGATCATCAACAAGGTGAAATGATGGTAACATAGTACAACGTCAAGTTTATGAAACTACTTTACTTCACCAGAAATGCCCTCATGAATGAAAGGAAATAGGTTTGGAGATTTACTTGGGGTCTAAGGGACAACCCAAGAGTGCAGTTAGCTGAGACATCAACAGCTAGTTGGCCGGGATAGTTGAGCAAGAGCTATAATAGTTGAAAGGATGATGACAGCAATTCAGTAAAGGGAATAGACCTCGCAATCACTCCTTGGGCTAGAAGGACCTACTCATAGGTACAACCGCCGACCTTGACGATATGACCCAATGACGACGGACTCTCGAACAAGAGAAAAGAGCTTTAACGTGGAAAGCACCCCAGATACTACAAGTCGATTTCCTAAGAAAAGCAGTGTGCTAATTGCGGAAAGAATCACGTGGGATAATACAAGATTCAAGTGAAGAAGGATTATCCCATGAGGGGACAAGTGGTAGCTTTGACTACATGACACCAAGGTAGAGATAGTGATGGATTGGAAGCCTCTATGATGCAAGTGTGAGGGATCCAAGTTGTTCTTTCCATAAACCAAGATGAGGGACCTATTGCAAACAAAGGAAAGGACATGATGGGTGCTCCTACTACAGACGCTACTTTGGATGCTTGAGATAGTTAGCAGGATTAGGATATCTTTGATATTTTAGATGCATGGATTTGGATGTCAACTCTATCTTTGATAAACGCTAGTTTATCATCATTCTTATGCCCTAAAATTGATCTAGCACTTAGGTTTAGTTTACTTGGAGGGTTAGGAAAGTGGTGTTAAGAAATGTGAAACTAGTGTTAATTTGCAATTGTGTTTACTTATAAAGTGGTGTTAACACTAGTTTGTGTTTACTTGAATTAGTGTTAAGTTGTAGTGCTAACCCTTGTGACGTTTACTTGATAGTGGTGTTAGGTATATAAAATATAAGGGATGTCAGAGATATGAGTAGTGTATAATTTTAACACGGGTTTGGCTAACACCAATTGAAACTGGTGTTAGACAAACCCTTGTTAAAGAGGTTAAACCTGGGTTAGCAAATTGGAGGTTAAGTAGTCAAGTAAATGGGGGTTAACCCCCCTTTTAAGGGATTAACCCCCCAAGTAAACTATGCCTTAGGGTTCTAACTCCGCAAAAGGGTTTTCGGGCTGCATTTAAGCATTTACTTAGGATAGGCATGCATTGCATTTTATTATCCTTTTGATACATTTACTTGAGTGTCAGCGATAGATAGAAAGTTAGATCCCACATACCTTGGCACTCAAAAAGGTAGAAGATGAAGAAGAAGCTCCTATCAGCTGGATCCCAGCTCATACCAGCTGAATCCTAGCTCATTCTAGCTGGATCAAGTCATCTTTAGCTCCATTCAGCTCATCTCAACTGAATGGTAGCTTAAGTTAGTTCACCTCAGCTCCATCTAGCTCACCTCAGCTGGATGGTAGCTCAAGCTAGCTCAAGACAGTTGATCCCAGCTCCATTCCAGCTCCTCCAGCTCAGAACAGTTCACTGGAAGCTCAACCTGACTAGGACTAGCTACCGCCATCAACTAACTAGACCTAGTCAGCTGAAGCTGACCTCAACCAGCTCAGGCCAGCTCAAGTCCAGCTCCCAAAGACTCAACTCAGCTCAACTTGGTTGAGCCGAGCTATTTAACCTAAGCTAGCTACTCCAGCTAGCTAGGTATTCTTCAGAAAGACCAGACCCAGCACACCTCAACTCAGATTAGAAGAATTCAGCTCAAATTAGATCAGCTTAGCTGCTAATAAAGAACTAGCAAGCTGAGCTAGCTACTGACCTCCACTACAAATACCTTCAGCAGACATCAGCTCCAGTGCAGTCCTTTCCAGCTCCCTCCAGCTCTTCTCCTCTAAAACCCTAGCTCTACCTCCTCTCTCCACTACTCATCTACTAGCTAAGCTAGCTTAGCTTAGCTCAGCTCAACCTAGCTCCACTTCATGGCCTACTACCCTACTACCTACACTCCACCAAAAAGACCACCTACTCCTACTTCATTTTGGAGCCAACTATCCCTTCCATCACCACCCTACATCCACCATCAAAACCTATCTCCACCCTCCATTTTTTCTCTCCAAAATCAACACCTTCTAGAAGGTATTTTTGGAGGGAAAACCAAGGAACCTCTTCATATCCCTCCTATTTTTCCCTCCAAAAATATGCAAGCACCCCTTCATTTCCCTCCAAAAAGCACCATAACCACCCCCCTTCCCATCCTATAAATACCCTACCCTACCACCACATAATTCCCATCCTTGGTTGTGACATTTCTCTACCTATATCCACCATACCCACAGCCAAGGAAGGAGAAGAAAAGAAGACTAAGGGGGCATCCTACCCGCCCCCTTGATGCCTTCTTCCTCTTCTCTCTTCTTCCTTGTGCCACTCCAAGGAGGAGATCTTCACAAAGTGGAGACGACCAGGCATTGAGGAGGAGCAAGGTGGTTGATGCCCACCCTGGACGAGAAAGCTTAGAGGACTACTTGAAGAAGCCAAGGAGAAGCCTTTTTAAGTGCGGGAGCAACCACACTTGGAGCAAGGCTATCCAAAGCTCTACCAGAGGATCCCTTCTCTTCTTTATCTTTATATTTTCTTGTCTTAGATAGTGTTTCCTTATCTTTCATGTAACAAGCAGTTAGCTACATTTCATCTAGTTTGCTAGTAATACAAGTTCTAATCTAGCCTTCCAATTTCACATTTTTCTAGTTAGTGTGCATTCTTGTTATTTCTTTATTACACCACTACCCTCTTCTAATTACCCTAGGCTTACTTGCCTAAGGTGAGCTTAGAAGAGAGGACATTCTTGTCACTTAAGAGTAGTTGATAGGTGTAGTCTTTAGCATAGTTATCTTCACTTACCATTGCCCAATTGTTTTGAAAACCCTAAAAACAAAAAAATAAAAAATACAAAAATACAAGTGCGAATTTGAGAGGTGAGAGAGAGAACTAACTTTGTGACTAAAAAATTAGTCTTCTTAGACGACCCTAGATACACCACTATCTAGGTTTACAAATTTAAGAGTTGATTACGGATTTACGCGTAGAATGACACTATTTTGCATATTTAACAAAACATGTATTTCCCGCATCACTTTTTGGCATCGTTGCTGGGAAGGCACGATTTAGACACATCTTTAATCTCTCTATTGCTTTATTAAATCTTCATGAAATTTTGTTTGTTTTGATTTCAAGTGTGAATCAGGAGTGGGAGCGGGATTCGAATTCGCTTGGAGTGGAAAACTTCAAGTGATCTTGTCTTCCCGCATACTTCAGGTTAGTACCCTACGCCTTTCTTATTAAAAACAAAAAAATAAAAAAAAATCTCTAAAAATCTTTAAATTATCAAAATCATTAAGTTTTCATTAATTGATATCAATTCCTTCATCTATATCTGGTGTTAGGCCGTGGGGCCGTGTCAAACGACCAGGCGCGAGTTTATACAAGCCCTCAGTGATTTTCCTGGGACATGCTTGGGCCCAACCCTCCCCTTATTCAGCCTAACCAGATTTGTTGAGGGAACAAGTATCCACTATTGATTTCTTATTTCCTAGATAGACCAAGTCTTAAGGTTTATTTTTAGGGTGTCACATTTAAGTTAGGTCCAGAATTTTGTTGGTTGATTGCACACATCTCTCATCTCTCCCTCCTCTCCTCCCCATTTCTTCCATTATTGCATGGGCGACGGTCCCAAACTCCACACTTGGAGGGACCACTTGATTTTCCCCCCCACAAAAAGACCTTTTTTTCCGCATTGTTCCTCTCACTTGCATTCTAAAAAAATGGAAAAACAAAATAGGTCCCCTAACCCATCTCAACCCGCTTCTAACCCACACTCTAACCCACATGCTGATTTTTCCATTCCCCATCTACCCGCCCTGGAGCTACCCAATTAAGCCCCCCACCTAATCTCTACTCCATGATAGTTGAGTAAATGGCTCAGCTGCAAGCTAATCAACAACAGTTGACTAGGACTATAACAAACCTAGCCAACCAAGGGAGACTTGCCACACCTACTCAAGCTCCACAGGCTTCACATCTAACCCCACCTAACATCCCAAGGAAAAAAATTTTGCATCATCTAAATACTACCCCTGCTGAGTATAATCAATATTCTGATGCTTTTTATGGTTCACCGGGGAATTATACATATCCAAATCATAGCCCCACTAAAAATATCCCCACCCTCTAGGAGCAATTTAAAAATTCCTCTAATTGGAGGGATTACCCGACTCACTCCTGGACCAATCTAGTTTCTCACCAACTACAAAACCCGTTTGGAGGGTATGGTTCAAATCAGACTTTCTATCAACCTAGGCCATCCCAAGAAGACACCAATGCCCAGATGATGAAAACCCTACAGGGACTGGAAAGCAAGATGTCAAAAGTAACCCGTGTTATTAACAATCTCCATAATCAAGTTGTGGTTACTCCGACCCAGAGACCTGCAGAACATTTATTATCCCAACTCATACCTAACCTTGTCAATCAAAGGAACCAATATTAGGGCGAAAATTTAAATCTGAACCACACTAATCAGCCTCCCATTAATCCAATGCCTTAGCACCAACCCGGTTTCTATCACCATCCGACCCCTCCACCTCCTCCCAGGCATAACCAAACTACACATGTAGTTACATTGAGGAGTGGGAAAACCACCACTAATTCAGGGCCTTCACATCAAATTGATGAAACCCACTCTCAACCTATGCAAATTGACTCTCTTAACCAGAAAGAACAAAAATACACACCAAAAACAAAAGATTCAAATCCTATTCCTTACCCTCAAGCACTGCAATCCAATCCCTCTAAGAAAATGAAATCAAAGCCCTCTCACCAAGATCTTTTGGACTTATTTGGGAAAGTCAAGACTAACATCCCCCTCCTAAATGCCATCCCTACCTATGCTCAATTTTTGAAAGAAATGTGTACTCCAAAGCGGCAGGCCCAAAATCTAGGAAGGGTGGTCCTTTCTATGACAGTGAGCTCAATTGTACAGAGCAAGCAGCCTCTCAAGAAAAAGGACCCGAGCGCACCACTCATTTCAGTTGTCATAAATGACACCACCTTTGATCACACCCCTCTTGACTCAAGTGCCTCTATTAATCTCATCGCCCCGGTCATATTCGCGGAATTCCAGTTCAATAAATTCAAACCTATTAAGGTTCAATTACAATTGGCAAACCAATCTACCATTAAAACACAGGGAGTTATCAAGGATATTATTGTCAAGGTCCGGAATTGTCTATTTCCGATTGATTTTCTGGTCCTTAACATAGAAGTACCTGAAAAACTCAAAGATGCCCCTATCATCCTTGGAAGACCTTTTCTGGCTACCGCAAAAGCTAATATCAATTGTCATTCTGGAAAAATGGATATAAGTTACGATAACTAGACTATCTCATTAGATATTTTCAAAGCTTCCAGGAGGCCCATTGATCATGCATTTTTTGAGGAATCTAATAATGAAATGGAAGCATAATTGAGGAATCTATGCTGATCAACTCTTGCTCTACTTTGACCACCATTGATTTAGACTTTGATTATGATAATGGGGTCCAAGACATTTCAGATCAACTAGGGTTTGACTTTTACTCTTCTAATCTTTCTAATTTCTCACCAAAAACATCTACACTAACTTCACCCACCCTGCATCACATTGACTTTTCTCCCCTTCCCTTTCCATTAGACCTACCACCCAACCTACCTGAGTCTGGCTTTCATCATGAACTCAAACCATGGCCAGACTTGGGTCATTTTTCCACATTTCCATTTCATTTTAATCCCCATATCTTTACCAATCATCTTTTAGGATCCTGAGGAAGACATATTTCTTGAGAGCATTCAAGTGTCCAATTATTTACATGACTGTCCGTCTTCCGTGCATCGCTTCACGCCTAGCTGAATGGTGTAAAAGATAGCACTGGATGGGAGGAAACCCATCATTTTTCTTGCTTTCCTTTTTCTTTTCTTTTCCTAGGTTTTGACCATCCTAAAATCGATCGGCTCTCACTAAGGTGATCTTTTTTCCTTCTTAATGCATGAGGACCTTTCATATCATAAGCATGGGGGGGTTTTAAATTTTGACAATCGATTCAAGATGTTCCAAACCTGCAAATGTGCATTTTTTCTTTTGCATGCATCTTCATAACAGAAAAATCATAAAACTCTTTGAGGAAAATTTTGAAATCAAGACTAAGGTTCAACAATTCATTTTAAGGTACAGTGGGATTTAATCTTTAACAAACTAGGGACTAGAATGCGGATCCAATTTTTAGAATTTCTAGGTCTATTTTTAGACTAGATCAAGTATCTTTCTCTAAATTCCACCTGAACTTGTGATGATTCAGGTGACTTGATCTCTTTTTGTGTCCTAAAAATTACTTAGCTTAGTTTCTGACCCAAAAACTTACGTTTCTTACAAAATTCTTGTGTCAAAATTCACACACAAGCCAACATAAATTAGAAAAATAAAAAAAACCCTTTGTTTAGTCTTAGTAAAATCCAAGGCAGATGATTAGTTTGAGTTCCCACCACTGAGAAGGAGGAAAATGGCTCCTTTGAGGATGTGATATCAACATGTTACCGCCTTAACGTTGATAGGATCTAATATGGACAGATGGCTACAATTCTACGCACACAAGCACTCAAGCAAAGTATTAGTAATAACAAGAAAATTTGTACAAAAATTAAATCATAGAAAATGACACAAGATATATAGTGGTTCCCCACTCACTTAGGTACTCCACTACCTAAGCCTCCCAGCTTAGGATTTTTAACCCGATTCCCTCAACCCCGAGGAAATCATTTTACTAATCGAGGTAATTAATGGGTTTGTTACAACCCAACAAGCAACAAGCTCAAAATATAAATAAGAACGAGTGTAAGAAAGAGAACTCTTACAACAAGAATTCCTATGCCTCCCAACAATAATTAAAATGAATACCGATTTAAGAGCCTAGGATGGATGTGAATCACTTCGTACATGCATGAGAAAAAGACATCGTTGAGCTTGTAAGAATATAGAGAGAGTGAATGGCAAGCTTCTTCTTTCTCTCTTGAAAATATTGTGGAAATTTGGAATGCCAAGCTCTATAATTTTCCTTGTATTTTTCTATGTGCAAACTAAGAGTCCTAGGGTCTTTTTATAGAGTTAGGACCTTAGTAATACATCTACTAGATGTAAGGGTTTAAATCCCAACATTTATTTTGCCAAAATAAATTTTCTAGTCGTTCAGATTTAAGCCAACGGCTAACTGGTACCGATACTAAAGTATGGGTACCGATACTAGTGACATACTATTTTATGTTTTAAATTAACTTGTCACAATCAGTACCTATTGGGTACCAGTACTAATCATGAGTACCGGTACTCGTTACTTCCAGATTTGGGTTTTAAACACTTAACACAAATATGTAACCCACTTGTACTGGTACTAATCATGAGTACTGATACTTGTTGCCTCCGGTACCAGTACTGATCATGCGTACCGGTACTCGCGAGGTACAGGTTTGTTTCTTTGAAAAAACCCAAACCTGTAACTCACGTGTATCGATACTAAACTTTAGTACCGGTACTTGTGGGTTAACAAGTACCTTTTTAAACATGAATACACCAAGATTACTAGCCTATTTTTGCAAATACTTTAAACATTAAAAAACTATCTTTTAAATAATACGTACTTTGAAATAAATTGAATTATCGTAATGTTTTATCCTAATTATCTCTATATGATTTTTACGATTTAATTCCAATTTCTTTGTTAAGAGGCATACATTCTAAGATTAAAATAAAAACCTAATCTAATAAACAAAATAAACTCCAGATGATCTTCTATCATCAACTCCTTGTCATCTTGCCTCCTTGCCAAAGTTCAATGTTTTCCTTGATCTTCACCTAAATCTGAAAAATACTCAATTGCAAACATTAATCCATAATAATTTTGTTAACACCAAAATAAGATGTGGAATAAGGTTCCAATAATCTCTCGCATTTTCGTGTTGACAAAACTATCTTGCAAATAGATAATTATAGAAAAAATAATTTTTAGCAATGTTATATGAAGGAAATTTATTTAATTTAATCCTCCCCCTCAATATATGCTCCCCCTAAAAATATTACTATTTGTTCTTTATTTTTCTCCCCTTTTTTGTCAATCACAAAAAAAATGAAGGCGTAAAAATTACCATGCCAAAAAAAAAGTACTAATAGTAGTATGATGAACGTGGATACCAAGCTCCACTATCCCATCTTTCTTTGTCTTCATGTAGTTTGTAGAATAGTCGAAGTCTTCCATTTTTCGCCTTGAACACCCATTGATCATGTTGATCCCAATGATCTAACCTTGCAAAACAATGTAAAATATTGCTTCTAGGTACCCATTTTTTTGTGGGTCCTTTTGGGTTAGTATCTTTCAAACCCTGAGATTTATAGATCTCTTTTGGGTTAGATCTATAACTCTTAGGATTTTTAACCTTTTGGTACATCCATGCATGCCTAGGTGCATGTGATCTGGTTTGTGTATTCTTTTTACTCTGAAATTTTGATTTTAAAGAATCACAAAATTCAGTGTTTAGCCTAGTAGTTGTTTTGAGATTATTTAAAGTCTCCTCGAAATGCTCATAGATGTCTTCTAACTCTACTATTTTTGCATGCAACTTATTATTAGTTTCTTTAGTCATTTCTAATTCCATTTCTAAACACGATTTATCTATTTCTAATGTTTGATAATTATTCTTTAAAATCTTATTTTCTTTTTTAAATAACCTAGCTTTATGATATAATTCTTCATAAGTTTAAAATAGTTCTTTAAATGAAAAATCAGGATTTGCCTCATCTACTGTGTCTTCTGAAGTTGCAACCAAACAAAGGTGTGTGACCTCATCATCATTCGATTTACTGGAGTCTGTGTCCATGTCGAAGTGGCTATCATTCCATGTTGCTTTTAAAGCTTTCTTCTTCTTCTTCTTGACCTCCTTTGTATCTTTCCTATTATCTTCCTTCCTCTTGTATACGGGGCAATCGTTTCGCAAGTGTCCCTTTTTCTTGCACTCATAACAAATAATATTAGATGAAACTCTATTTATTTGCTTACCTTGCTTTCAGAGAAATTTCTGGAACTTTCTCGTGAGCATCTCCATCTCTTCATCTTCGAATTCCAAGGTACTTGAAATCATATCCTCCTTAATTGCTCTAAAGGCAATACTCTTCTTCTTACTTGATGTCATCTCTTTCTTCTTTATGTTTTCTAGTTGGACTTCGTAGGCCATAAGGCTACCAACTAGATCATCCAAGGGGAGAGTGGAGAGGTCCTTCACCTCTTGGATAGCTGTGGTCTTTGGAGCCCAATCACTTGTAAAAGATCTTAAGATCTTCCTTACAAGTTACTCCTCTGTCATCTTGACTCCAAGATTCTTCATGGGATTTACGATCTCTCCAAACCTCGTGTACATATCATTAATTGTTTCTCCTTTTGTCATCCTCAAACACTCATAGTTTTCGATTAGAATTGAGTTACAAGTTTCCTTTACCTTATTTGTCCCTTCGTATGTGACTTGCAGCATGTTCCATATCTCATATGTGGACTCGCAAGCCGAGATACGGTTGAATTCCTCCCTTGACAATGCACAATAAAGTGCGTTCATCGCCTTCGCATTGCCGACAATCTTCTTCTTTTGATCCGTCGTCCATGCTACTGATATGGATTTTGGTGTGATTTGTAAAAGCGGGTTTTTAAAGTCGTAACATGTGAAATCTCATACACTTTTAAATTTAGAAACCTAGATATGGGAGTATCTAGGGTCATCAAAGGAGGCAAGTTTGCAACTCAAATCTCTTGCTTTTAAGGGAAACTCAATCTTTCTTTTTGGTATTTTAAATATATAATTTTTTTATGTTGTGAAATAATGAGGGCAAAATGCGAATTGTTGACGAAAAAGTAACTGACACCTATGATCACTAAGCTAAAACCTAAGAGACAATTATGACCCCTCCCTAAGCTCACTCTAAGCAAGTGGAGGCCTAGAGTAATTAGGAAGTGGAAGTGAAAAAGTGCTAGAACAAAGACAAGCAATTGCAAATAGAAATTAAAAAGAAGGCAATTGATTTAGTAGAATTTGTGTTCTTTTTACAAAAACATGTAGAGGAATGCTTCTACTAGAAATGGAAAATATAAAACCAATAAAAAGAAACACAAATCCTCTTGCAGAATCTGGTGAAGAAGGGAGTCTTCTTGCTCCAAGCCTAGCTGCTCCTTGGCTTGAAAAGAAGGTCTCCTTCTTCTCCTTCCTTGAATGCTCCTCCAAGGTGGATGCTCTCCACCTCAATTCTTTCCTCCAAGGGTGGGCGTTAACCACCCTCAAGCTCTCCTCCAAGGTGGAATGGCCCACCTTCAAGACCTCCTCCAAAGGTCTTCCTTGCCTGGCTTCTCCTTTGGCTAGCGTGGGCACAAGAGAGAAGGGAAGAGGGGAAGGCACCAAGGGGATAGAATATCCCCTTAATCTTCTTCTTCTTTTTCTCTCTTGGGTATGAGCTTTAGGTGGAATATGAGAGGTATTTTGCTAGCCAAGGATGGGTTGTAAGGTGGTGGGTGTTGGTCTTTTTATAGGGTAGGATGAGAGGGTTAAGGTGACTCTTGAGATGGATGGCTAAGATGGGAAGATGGGGGTGGTTAGGTGATCCTAGGGCTAAAAAGAGTTGGCGCCAAGTAGGGGGGTGTGAAGGTGGTGGTTATGGTAGTGAAGGGCCACCTAAAGGTAGCGCCAACCATGGAGAGGTGCCTTGGTTTTGGCGCCACCATGAAGGTTTCTAGAAGGAGGATTAGGTGGATGGCTAGGATAGGTCGTAGGGTATGTGTAAGGCCATGATGTGGGGGTGTTTTGGCACCAAAAGGGGGGAGGGCTTCTAAAAGGGTATTTTGGCTTCAAAACAAGGTGTCTTTTGGGTGTAGTTGAGGGGCTAGGAGGTGCCCATCTTGGTGCCAAAATAAAGCAAAGGTTAGGTAGCTTAGGTGGACTAGGTAAGCTTAGTTGGTGGAGTTAGCTAGGGTTAAGTTGAAGGTGGAGAATGGCCAAGGAGTTGGATGTTAGCTAAGCTAAGCTAAGCTAAGCTAGCTTAGCTAGCTATGGAGTAGAGGAGTATGCATGTGGAGCTTTAGGGTTTGAGGAGAGGAGCTGGATATGAAGAGTCTAGAGATGAATTGGAGCTGGCAGTTACTGAAGAGCTCAACATGGGGCTACTCTAGCTGGCTTAGCTTGCTAGTTCTTTGCTAGCTGCTAAGGCAGGCTAAAGTGAGCTGGCTTCTGTTGAATGGAGCTGAGGTGAGCTGGGTCTGGTGCTCCCGGGGAGGATTGAGCTGGTTGAGATAGCTAAGGTAGCTTAGCTCAACTAGCTTAAGCTAAGCTGAGTCCCCGGGAGCTGGACTTGAGCTTCCTGAGCTAGGATAACTTCATCTTCGATTGGCTGGAGTTGAGTGGAGCTGGATGTAGCTGGACCTGAGCTGGGGTGAACTCCAGTCAACTCAGCTGAGTTAGCTAGAGCTCTCTGTGGACTAGTGGGAGCTGAGATGAGTTAGGCTCAACTACGTTGAGCTGGATCTGAGCTGACCTAAGCTAGGGTGAGCTAAGATGAGCTCTCTTGAGCTGCCATTCAGCTGAGATGAGCTGAATGGAGTTAGGATGAGCAAACCGTAGTCCAAGTGAGTTGGATTCCAACTGTGGTGAGCTGGATCAAGCTGAGTTCCAGCTAGTCTGAGCTTCTTCTTCACCAGTTGCCTTCTTGAGTGCTAGGGTTTTAGGGATCTGTATATCTGTCCATCCCTAACACTCACAAAAACACATTAAAAAGACAAGAAAAAATGCAATGCATGCCTAACCTAGTTAATGCCTAAATGCAGCCCAAAAACCCGTTTGCGGAGCAAAATCCTAAGAGCTAGGTTTGTTTTTATGCATAAGAATGATGATAAAATGACGTTTATCATCTACTCCTTGTGGCTCCGGATCTGAGTATCTCTCTTGAATGAGGGTCCACAACTCCTCATCCATCGCCTTGAGGAAGACTTGCATCCTCCTCTTCCAATACCCATAGTCCGTCCCATCGAAATAGGGAGGATGGGTGGATGATTGTCCTTGGGTGCGCTTGGTTGATGATGCCATCACGAGTAAGATTTTTACTTTTTCTCGCAACCCACTCTGATACCACTTGTAGGATCTAATATGGATAGATGGCTACAATTCTACGTGCACAAGCACTCAAGCAAAGTATTAGTAATTTGTACAAGAATTCCTATACCTCCCAACAATAATTAAAATGAATACCAATTTGAGAGCCTAGGATGGACGAGAATTGCTTCGTAGATTCGTTAGAAAAACACATCGTTGAGCTTGCAAGAATGTAGAGAGAGCGAATGGCAAGCTTCTTCTTTCTCTCTTGAAAATATGGTGGAAATTTGGTATTCAAAGCTCTATAATTTTCCTTGTATTTTTCTATGTGCAAACTAAGAGTCCTAGGGTCTTTTTATAGAGTTAGGACCTTAGTAATACGTCTACTAGACGTTGGGGTTTAAATCCCAACGTTTATATTGCCAAAATAAATTTTCTAGCCTTTTAGATTTAAGCCAACGACTAACTGGTACCGGTACTAAAGTATGGGTACCGATACTTGTGACATACTATTTTATATTTTAAATTAACTTGTCACAGTCAATACCTATTGGGTACCAGTACTAATCATGAGTGCTGGTATTCGTTGCTTCCAGATTTGGATTTTAAACACTTAACACAAATCTGTAACCCACTTGTACCGATACTGATCATGATCATATCATACTGTTTTATCCTAATTTATCTCTATATGATTTTTACAATCTAATTCTTGTTTCCTTGTTAAGAGGTATACATTCTAAGATTAAAATAAAAACCTAATCTAATAAACAAAATAAACTTCAAATGATCTTCTATCATCAACTCCTCCTTTTCGTCTTGCCTCCATGCCATAGTTCAATGTTTGCTTGATCTTCACTTAAATCAGAAAAACACTCAATTGCAAACATTAATCCATAATAATTTTGTTAACACCAAAATAAGATGTGGAACCTTAGCGTTGCTCTATATCTATATTTCATATCTTTAGACAGAGCATTGAGGCACACTTTGTGACTCAAGTGTCTTAGACGATGCTCTACCCATAGTGTCGGAGCAAGAGATTGAGTTTGCTTGGAGCGCCCATTTACACCGCATTGTGTTTTGGGTTATAACCTCTTGGATAGTGTCTTGGACAATACTATCTCGAAGTGTTAGCGCCAGAGCCCCCTCGAGAATTGATAATGGGAATGATGATCCCGACACATCTGTTGTAGGATTAAGCTAGGAGTAAGCATGGAGGAGACAAAAAAAAAAAACATGACCTTATAAATATCCTTATAAATGTTGGCATTCACAAAGCACCAACACAAGGTTTTAAAAGATTAAGCAAGTTGCAAGTCAGATTCAAGAGCCAAGGAAATCCTAACTACAAAACAATTTTGAGTCATTTAAATTTACAAGGAGTTAACTTGTGAATTTTTGAAAGATACATTGATCCCGATTTTTCTAACCCTTGGATCCAAAGACGAATCCTGATGTTTTATCTTTAACAAATCCTGTACCTTTCATGTTTTCAATCAACCAAGGCCCTGTAATCTTTTTTCTCCTCTAAAGTAAAAAAAATTAATCTTTCCCAAAAACCCATTTTGTGAAAATAGTTTTACTAAGAGACTAGTAAAAGATAAGCATGGGGGTGTGATAAACGCCAATTTATCATCATTCTTATGCCCTAAAACAGATCTAGTTCTTAGATTTTTAACTCCGCAAATGGGTTTTCGAGCTGCATTTAGGCATTTACTTAGGATAGGCATGCATTGCATTTTATTTTATTTTTGATATGTTTATCTAAGTGTTAGGGATAGGCAGAAGGTCAAATCCTACATACTTGGCACTCAGGAAGGTAGAAGATGAAGAAGATCTTATCAGCTGGATCCCAGCTAGATCCAGCTCCTCCCAACTGGATTCCAGCTAAATCTAGCTTATCCCAGCTCTTTCTAGCAATATCAACTCATCCCTAGCTCCATTTGGATCATCTCAGCTGAATGGTAGCTCTAGCTAGTTCACCTCAGCTCTATTCAATTCACCTCAGCTGGATGGCAGCTCAAACTAGCTCAAGTTAATTGATCCCAGCTCCATTCTAGCTCCTCCAGCTCAAAATAGTTCACTGGAAGCTCAACCTGACTAGGACTAGCTACTGCATCAACTAGCTACTGCCATCAACTAGCTAGACCTAGTCAGCTGAAGATGACCTCAACCAGCTCAAGCCAGTCAAGTCCAACTCCTAGAGGCTCAACTCAGCTCAACTTAGTTGAGTTGAGCTACTTGACCCAAGCTAGCTACTCCAGCTAGGTAAGTAATCTCCGGGAAGACCAGACCCAGAACACCTCAACTCATTTCAGTAGAAGCCAGCTCATCTTAGCTTGGCTTAGCAGCAAGCTAAGACAAGCTAAGATGAGTTGGCTTAGGCCAATTCAAGTCCTCATCTTGTGAGTTCTTTTGTTACCTGTGGGAGGGTCTTCGTTACAATAAAATGGTTTGGGCTGTATGAACAGAACGCGACGTCGCTCTAGTAATTGTGCCTTGTTCTTGTGTCTTGTGCTAGCTTGGGAGCGAAACTAGTTTGCTACTTTGGAATTGTTTATAATCATCTGTGCTTACACCCAATTGGCTTAACTGATTTCTTATGCCGAAAGTGAAGATGAAGATGAAGCTGAAGAAGATGATGACGAAAATGAAGATGATGAAGATGAGGAAGAAGCTAATGATGATAATGATGATGATGGTGGAAATAGCAGTGGACATCTTCAAAAGTATATCAGAAAATGACCTCGCAATTAGTTATGAGACAACTTAAATATGTTTTCTTGGTTGTTATGACTTTCAAATATGTTGATGTTTTAGTTCATGCTCTTTATGATGTATGACTTTTATGATGTATGACTTTCATGATGTATGACTTTCAAATTGGTTGTATGCTCATTTTGTTTCTATACATTCTTTTCCTGTGCTTGGTCATTGTCTACGCATATAGTTATATTTTTTTTGTTTGACTGACAAAAAGGGGGAGAAATGGAAAATACATCATATTTAAAATAAGGAAGCTTAGTTTGAGGGAGAGGTTTCACTCCTAATGGAGCTCTTACGAGGTTTCTATTATTTTAAATATGGGTATTTTTATTATTTTGTCAACACCAAAAAGGGGGGAGATTGTTGGAACCTAGTTCCACTTCTCTTTTATATTTTGATGTTAACAAAACTATTTTAAAACTAATGAGTTTATGAAGTGTCATTTACAGGAAATCACAAGATTTAGGAAGTACGGAAGAAGTGTGGATGGAATGAAGAGTGAAGATTGATTTTATATTGATTTTATATGTTGTAATATAGATTTTTGTATGTCTCCTACCAAGAAAAATTAATTTAGTAGTTAAAATCAAAATAGAGATAATTAGGTATCATATTCACATTCTATCATTCGTTTGAAAAACTAAAATCGTTTGTTTGTCATAATTGTATATTTGCATTCAAATATCACTAAGATTGATGAATAAATCTTATTTAAGGTACTTGTTGCAAGTACTGGTACTGTTCACCAGTACCAGTACCTACTAGGCACAGGTTTGGATCCTGGTCCCAAACTATGAACAACAAGTACCGATACTCATGAGTACCGGTACCAGGTGCTCACAATTTGTAAACATGGGTAGTGCCTGGATCTTACAAGTGCCAGTACTAATCACCAGTACTGGTACATGTAGGTCACAACTTGTATCTTGACCCAAATCTGTGAGTCACAAGTACCAGTACTTATCATGAGTACCTATACCTGGTGACTTAGTTGGTACTCAACTGTAATCACTGAGTACCCGTACCTATAATGACTACTGATACCAAGACTTTGTTGGGCTGGCTGCTGGTTAACTATGAGCAGTCAGTACCAGTACCACAACTTTAGTACCGGTACCAACTAACCATTGTGCCTAATCTAAATGGCTATTTTGCAATTAATCATATCTCTAATCTTCCCCTTTTGCCCCAACGGCTAGTAATTGTAGGGAAGGTGTTTAGTGGTCTATATAAACACCTTGTGTGTGTCATTTGCACACAACACAAGAATAAAAATTTTCCTTGCTCAAATTTCTATATTTCTCAATTCTAGCTGCAAGGGTTATTGATTTGTTGCATTTTTCTTCAAGGCGATTCTCACTTTGCAACAAGTCTTTTCTAGCGAATTTGTTCTTCCTCGTAAAATCACTCTTTTTCGCTTTGGTGTTTTTCGCTAGATTGATCAACTTTCGTTTAAGCTAATTCTTGTTGGAGACTTAGGAACTTAGTTGTAAGCTAAATTATTTCTTGCTTACACCTGTAACTTCTTGTTTTTATCTTATCTTGTAATTGGGTTGAGGTAACCTGTTAATTACCTCCGTTTATAGTAAATTGATTCCCTCTGGGCTGAGGCAATCGGGTTAAAAATTCTAAGTCAGGAGACTTAAGTAGTGGAGTACCCAAGTGAGGGGAACCACCATATATCTGGTGTTATATTTTTTGTGGTTTGCTTTATTTGTATATTTCTGTTTACCACACTATTCATCCTCCCTTCTGGTGTGCTTGTACCATTTAGATCCTATAGCTAGTATCATAGTGGGTTGCGAGAAGAAGTAGAAAATTTTACTCACGATGGCATCATCAGCCAAGCACACCGAAGGCCAGTCATCCACACAACCTCCCTATTTCGAATGGACAAACTATGGGTACTGGAAGAGGAGGATGCAAGTCTTCCTCAAGGAGATGGATGAGGAGTCGTGGACCCTAAGAGAGATACACTAATCCGGAGCCGCAAGAAGGAGTAGCATGGACTATGGATCAAAAGAAAAAGATCGTGAGCAACGCGAAGGTGATAAACGCACCACATTGTGCGTTATCAAAGGAGGAGTTCAACTGTATCTCGACATGCGAATCCGCATGCGAGATATGGAACACGCTGCAAGTCACCTATGAAGGTACTAACAAGGTAAAAGAAACACTCATATCTATTCTAACAGAAACCTAGAATAAAATAATTTATGGTTGTGCTTAGTGAAAATTAGGACTAACCAGATGAACTTTATGACTCAAATCCAGGGTTTCACGTCTTTCTAAATCCAAGTTGGTCCCTACTTCAGCTCATGTTTTCAGATCAACTCTAAAAGTAACGATACTGAAACCCAGCTCTTATTGGGTAAGTGGCTTAAAAGAATATGGTGGAAAACATAGGGTATATGTAATGTACCCTGAAACAACTATTTTTGGTGGACCTGTACAACAGGAATTGGAGAACATACCGACTTATTGCAAAGAATAATTTTTTTCTTTCTTTTTCTTTTGACTTTTTTCTATTTTTTTCTTTTCTACTTTTCTCATTGTTCTTTGATTTTTTTTAAAAAACAAATGTCGGTATGTCTCCATTAACTTTATTTAGTGGAGACACTCATTTTGTGGGTGAGTATTTGGTTGAAAAAGTTTCTCCTAGACATAAGACCAAAGACAAAGACAAAGAGTCTACCTGCATGCACAGGTAAGGACTCTACCTTCCCTAATGAACACTAGGGTTGAGAACATAAGTTTGCTTAGTTCTTCCTATATCCGTGTAGTGTGAACCAAAGTTACCCAACTCTTAAACAGAGGCAAACTAACGAATCCTGTACTAGTTGACTTAGGTAGAAGAATGTGTCCTAAGTTAGGAAAGATTTTGGTTCTATCTTATCAAAGCTCAAGTGAATTAAGCCTGAGCTTGAGCAAATCAATCTTATGTGGCCAAGAAAGTCTTCAAAGCAAAGGTTGAATATTCATAAACACTTATTTTATTTTTGCTTCAGCTTTCATATCATAGCTAAACACTTTTGAAAACATTTTTGGAGTTTTTTGAATTTTCAATTTTTATGGATTTTTTTGCATTTAATAGGCTTTTTCTAAACTTTTCAAGGTTTTTTAATTTTTATGGATTTTTCAATAAGGCTATCTATATATACTACATATGGATATGTATAATGGACAAAAGCCTACATAATATCCAAAGAATATACCAGATCCTATGAATGCCTTCCACCTCCCTATGCCAAACCATGCTATGTCCTCATATGCATGCAAAAAGGGGTTAGATAGAAATACAGGCTCTTGGTGCAACGGTGAGTACAGGGGAAAAGTAGTGTGGATGGTGGGTGGATGGTGGGTGGTGAAGTGTGAAGTGAAGTGAAGTGTAGTGAAATGAAATTGAATGTGGAGTGAAGGTGAAAGGGTGTTGGGGTGCCTCCCAACAAGCGCTGAATTTAACATCCATAGCTGGACTCAGAATGAGGTAGAAGTTAGTTACCCCCCAGTAGGGAAACTATCTCACCAATGGGGGCAGGCTCATGAGTGAGATATGATTTTAACTGCTACCCATTTACCATAAATTTATGCCCAATTTTGGGATCTTCAATTTCGACGGCACCATTGGGAAAAGGACTCGAGACCAGGAAAGGACCAGTCCATTTGGACTTCAGTTTACCAGGAAAGAATTTGAGTTGGGCATTATAAAACCAAACTGGCTATGATGGCTCAAACTGCTGTCGAATGCGGCTACCGTGAAAGGGCTTGGTTCATTGTTTAAAAGTCAAAGCAGAGTCATAGGCCTCACGACGCAGCTCTTCTAATTCTTGGAGTTGGAGATTCCTTTCTCAACCACACAGGTCTGGGTCGAGGTTACACTGCCGAACTACCCAATAAGTGCGGTGCTCCAACTCCACTGGAAAGTGACAAGGCTTCCCAAAAACAATGTTGTACGGTGACATACCAAGGGGAGCCTTGAAGATAGTTCAATACGCCCATAAAGCGTCAATCAGCTTATCGAACCAATCCTTACGGTCAGGCCAAACCATTTTCTAGAGGATTTGCTTGATCTGTCAGTTTGACACCTCAACCTGGCCATTTGTTTAAGGATGGTATGGAGAAGCGATACGGTGGTGGACTCCGTACTTCCTCAAAAGTGCCCAAAAAGACAAATGTGTGAAATGGCTTCCTCCATCCAAAATGATGGCTCCAGGGATCCCAAAGTGCGCAAAGATACAGTCTGATGAATTTGGTGGTGACGACATGGTCAGCACGGTGCATGGGAATAACCTCAATCTATTTTGAGACATAATCAACAGCAACGAGGATGTACTCAAATATGTTGGATGGAGGAAAGGGGCCCATAAAATCAATTCCCCAAATATCAAAAATTTCTACAACTAGAATGGGTTGCAAGGGCATCATGACACAACATGACATTGACCCTAGCAACTGGCATCTAGTGCAATGCTTAGCTTGATTGTGTGCATCCTAATGAAGGAGGGCCAAAAGAATCTACACTGCAACACCTTGGTTACAGTTTTCCTTCCAGAAAAATAGCCTTCACAGGCCTGATTATGGCAAAAGGATAGCACACTGGGGAACTCGTTGTTAAGAACACAGTGATGGATAATCTAATCAGCTCCTACTCTAAAAAGAAGTGGATTATCCCAGAAATAATACTTTGATTCTGCAATGAGATGCTCACGTTAGTTTGTAAGCCAGCCTCGGGGAAGAGAGCTAGAAGCAAGGTAATTAGTGATATCGTCATACCAAGGTCCACTTGCCACATCTATCGCTAGAAGGTGCTCATTAGGAAAAGATTCATTCATTGGCAAGGAAAGTCCAATATGGTCCAGGTCAAGTCTCGAGAGGTGGTCTGCAACCACATTCTAGGCTTTGGCCATATCTCGCATCTCAAGATCAAACTCTTGTAGCAAAAGGATCCAACGAATCAATCGGGGTTTGGCATCCTTCTTAAGCATGAGATGATGAATGGCCACATGGTCTAGAAAGATAGTAACATGGGAGCCCAAAAGGTACGATCAGAATTTCTCCAGTCCAAAGACGACCACCAGCAACTCCTTTTCAGTGGTCATCTTACTAGTGTAATACACCATAAAGGGGTGTTCATCGCATCTTTCTCCCAAGATGGCTCCAACAGCTATATCAGAAGCATCACACATCATCTCAAAGTCGAGGGACCAATCAAGCAGCTGGAGAACAAGGGCCTTAGTGACAGCATCACTTAGCTGCGTAAATGCTCGAATACAGTCAGGGACCATGTCGAAGGGCACATCGATTGATAGGAGGCCCGTCAAAGGTCTAGAAATCTTGGAGAAATCCTTAACAAATCTCCTATAGAAACCAACATGACCCAGAAAGGAGCGGATTTGCCGAACAGAGCCTGGTGTAGGTAAATCAGTTATCACATCAAGCTTAGCTCCGTCCACCTCAATCCCCTTTTCAGAGATGATATATCCCAGAACAATACCTTTGTGCATCATAAAATGACTTTTCTCCTAGGAAAGCATGAGGTTTACATCAATACATCTCCGAAGGATACAAGTAAGATTAGCTAGACATTCATCAAAGGTAGGTCTGAAGGCTGAAAAGTCATCCATAAAGACCTTAAGAAAATCACCCACCATATCATGGAATATCTCCAGCATGCATCGTTGAAAGGTAGCTGGCACGTTACAATGTTCGAATGGCATCCTTCTGAAGGTGAAGATGCCAAAGGGGCAGGTGAAGGTTCTCTTCTCTTGGTCACGGGGGTCAATAGCCACTTGATTATAGCCTGAGAATCCATCCAGGAAACAAAAGAACTGATTTTCTACTAACCGCTCCAGGATTTAGTCGATAAAAGGTAGCAGGAAATGATCTTTCTTAGTGGCAACATTGAGTTTCCTATAATCTACACACACTCTCCAAGATGTAGGAGTGTGTGTAGGGATGGATTCACACCTGTCATTAACACAAATGGTGAGACCCACCTTTTTGGACACAACATGAATCAGGCTCACCCAGGGGTTGTCGCTAATCGGGTAAATGATGCCTGCATCAAGCCACTTAATAATTTTGGTCTTAACGACCTCCCGCATATTAGGATTAAGACGTCATTGCATCTTGGAAGGTCGAGCCTCCTCCGTGTATATACGGTGAGTGCAATAGGAGGGGCTAATGCCAATTAGATCAGAGAGAGACAATCCAATGGCTACCTTATGTTCAATTAGGACCTTCATTAGTTTACACTCTTGCTCCCTGGATAATTTCGAACTAATGATTACAGGGAACGTCTCATTTGATCCTAAGAAAGCATATTTTAGCGTGTCAAGCAGCACTTTAAGCTTGGGAGTGGATGGGGAAAGATCTGGCAAATCTTGGGATGAGAGTATCCTAAAGGATCAGAAGGAAGAATAAGGGGTGAAGGAAATTAGCCCTCAAGTTGGGCAAGAATAGGGGCATCTTGGATTGATGGATCCAAGACCGGAGAGCCCCAAGGATCAACATTTGGGAACAAGGCCCCAATGTGGAATGTCACTTTCACCTGATTTGGCGGCAAAGAATGGGCACTTTGGTCTTCAAGGGGGTAGACCAGAGATGAGCAGCCTGGAAATGAGTCAGACCACAAGGCATAAGAAACAGAGTGGGCCTCGTTAGGGGTCTAGTCAGAAAGGGATAGAGATAAAGGGAGGGGTAGGGAAATGTCACAGTATAAGTCAGTCAAGTCTTGGTGATTCTCCAGGGGTACGTTGCAGTAATTCGAATATGTCCCTACCAACCCAATACATGCACTAACGGCCATGTCATCATCAGACGTGTCATCCTTGATAAGATTGCAGTCAATATTCTTGGCGACCTTAAAAATGTTAAGTTTGAGCTTCTCAAAACCCACGGCAATCTCGATGCAGCCTGATTCACAATCAATATGGGCGCAGACTGTGGCCAAGAATGGTCTGTAATCAGTAAGCGAATTAGGAACTTCCATATCTAATACAAGAAAGTCAACAGGAAAATAAAGAATGTTGACCCTAACCACCATGTCTTACACCACACCCCACGAGATTTTGACAGAGTGATCTGCTAGCTGTAATGTAATGGGGTTGGTTTCAGATTTCCCAATGCAAATTTATGAAACATAATGGTTGGAACAAGGTCAATGGAAGATCCTAAATCCATCAAGACACGATCAAAACTGCAGCCTTTGATGCTTCATGGAATGAGAGGGGTGCTTGGGTCTTTTTGCTTCGGTGATAATTTTGACAATATAGCACAACTCGCATGAGGAGAACGATCAGGTTTTTGGTTTTCTTTTGTTGTCGCCTAGGTGTAGTGTAGTGTTTGGGCGTAAAATCATGTTTTAAGGATAGATACATCGTAGTATAGCTCAAAAATATGTCGAAATAAATAAATTATAACGAGATTGTAAGTCCCGGTCGAACTCAAGGAGGCAGAAAATGATTAGATCTTAACATCGGTTTAGAACTAACTATAACTAAATACTAATCACAATAGATATAAGGTAATTCAAGCAATTGTTTTATCATGAGTTGCAAATAGAACTAGAACTAGAACATGAATTACTAGAATTAAAATTGACTATCTAAGCTACTAGAACAAGGGCACTAAGGGTGATCCTTGGTGCCCTTTGGAGAGATTGGGGAGAGCAGCAGTGGTACACCAAGGTGGTCTTGATGGATGCTTCAAAGGGAGTCTAGAGGGAGAGATGGAGGAGGAGATGCCTTCATATGGGAGCTCTGGGGTCCTTTTTATAGATAAAAATGAGCAAGGCTGGTATTTGGACCCCCAACTGGTGCAACAACCTTGGAGCAATCAGATCCGTCGATCGAGAGATGAACGGATCAGATCGCATCCCAAAATACCCTCCCACGTGCCATATGCGTGCGCAACTCACCGGATTGCACCACGTGTTAGCCACTCAGCCATCCACTGGCGTGCGCTTGTGCGTGTGTTAAGAAGTGTCGTTATAGTTGCACTTGCAACGTCGATTTTAAAGTAAAGAAACGGAGGTGAGTCCGAGTGTCGGTCTCAAGGAGGCGTGAAAATTGGATTTTTCTTATCACTTGTTGTCACGGAAAGCACGGAGTTTTGCTTGCGAAAGGTGCGATTTTGAAAAGCGAGAGAGAGATAGAGAGAGAGATTAGGGTTAGAGTCGTTTCTTTACTTGATCGTGCCACTTAAACAAGAAATCAAGTAAACACTGAACGGAAAGTAACTTCATTAATCATGTAGCTTTAGTTCACAGCTTACAACATTAAATACATGCTTAAACAAAAGTAAGGGAAAGCTTAAAAGAGAGGAAGAGAGAGAGGGGGGGAGAGCGGCGAGGCAGCCATGGCGGTGGAGGAGGCTTCATCAGCAGCTCGTCGTCTCCGGCGATTACAAGAAAGCCTAAAGCTAGCTAGGAGAGGGGTAGAGTAGTTGCACGGGAAAAGAATGCCTTGAATGAGTGGTTGGAGGGGGTTTAAATAGGGAGAGGGGCTTTCTAAAAGAAGAAGGCGCTTCAGCGACGTCCGGGACGTTGGTAAAACCATTCCAAAAGCATCAGTGAAGCCCTCCAGCCCGCCGGTCAACCGCCCGCGCCGTTCTTCTTCGCACCCGATCTGCAGCCACTGCTTGAGAGCCGTCCGATCAAAGACCGGACGGCAGAGATCTTCCCCTGGATGCGCTCGGATCGCGCCTCAGATGTGCGTGTGCGGGAGTTGGCGCTCGCGATCTGAGGGCGAGCCGCGTGGCGCAATCTCGGCCGCTCACTGCTAATCGGGCAGCCCAATTTCGCCGCGCGCTCCTTCGTCTTCAATTCTTCACATCGCGCAACTCGAACCCACGTTGCATGCTTGCGGGCATGCACACTAACCATTGCGCCACGCCCGCGCTTTGTCGCGGAGACTGCGGGCGGGCGCGCGGTTCTCGGTCGTCCGATCAAAGATCGACGATCGAGATTTGATCTCAGCTGAAGGAGGAGTGGCGTGCGGTGAGCGGGGGCGACGTGGCGCAACGAGGGCCGTTGATCATCAAATCAACGGCCAAAACTTCTTGGGCCCATTGTAGGAGCTCCGGATGTTGGATTTGGCCAATCTTGAGTCCGTTGGACTCCGTTCGTCGTTTTAAATCCATCCGTGAGGTCCAATTGCTCATCTGAGGCCTGCTTTGACAAGTGCTTACACAAATGACCATTAATACAGTTTTATAAGCAATCTTGGTATATGATGCATGCAATGCTCCCGTTCTACTTATGTTGTGCGTTTTATTCTTAAGATGGGCCCTATTTAACAGAATTATCACCCCCATGTGCAGTGTTATCATACCCCCATGCTTACTCCTTGCTAGTCCCTAGCAAGGTTTATTCTGGCCTTTATTTTCTTTCAGAATTTAAGAAGTAATTGCTTAGACACTTCTTCACTTGTCAATAGGAGGAAATATACCAAGATCTTAATCTACAATGACTAAGCAGCGCCTGGGTGTCTGCCAAAATACGAATTGCCTAAATCCTTGCTTTCATGTATATAACTATACATATGTATATGTATATATTTTTAGAATTTTTTTTTTCGAAATTCAGCGTGGGTTGGTAACTTTTTACGGCTACCCAACCCACCCAAAACTCAGTCAAAACCCTAAGTGCTAAGCATCTTGGTGTGAAGATTGTGATAGACTCACTTAACAGTAATTCAGACAGACTTCGGGTTTCTACGCCCCTAGGTGACCAGAAGAGGAAATATATTTGCCTGAAGGTGTATTTGTTCGATTGGTAGCTTTCTCCCTATGTTTGTTTTAATTGGGGTCAACACAAGGATTTTTCCAGTGTATATCTCCCCGGCTTGTACTACTTCCCCGCTTCTTCCTTAAGTGTTTTGGTTCTTTTTGTGCAATTATTGAGCTGGGCTCTGGACAACCAACCAATGGGTTGTTACCCACGATCACTTGCCAGCCATACTCGTGCGGTGAAGTGTGGTTTATTTTCTTTTCTTCTCCTTTTTTTTCGTAGGTGGCTTCCCTAATCTCAAATGTACCTAGAGGCAATGAAGAAGAAATGGTCCATGGCTGGGTTCTGGACAACCTGCCAATGGACTGTTACCCACGACAACTTGCCAGCCATACCACCCTAGAGAGTTCATTAGCTACCCAATTTCTGTCAAAATCTTCGAGGAGTGAGTCTATGCAAAAATGTGTCTAGATGCTTAGACTCAAAGTTTTCCTGAGTTAGAGGATGAGTTGATAAGTCGTATACTTTAGGTGGATTAGAATAGCTTAAGGTTGCAAGGATTCGAAGCTAAATCCATATTTTAACGGACACTAGGGCTGATTAAGCCTGAAGGCCTGAAAAGTCTAAGTGTTTAAGTTCTTTTATGTATTATTTCCCACTATTGACAAGTTTCTAAAGCCTAAGTTTTCTTCCTAAATTCAATTTTTTTATTATTATTTTATTTTATTCAGACTGATTAAATGAGCTCAGGATTGTGCAATTTACCAACCCCCCATGCTTAAGTTGGACAATGTCTTCATTGGCAAGTACATGGATGCATAAGGGTTCAAAAAGATAGTACCTGAGTGACGTAAAATACCGGATCAGTCTGAATCCTCTGGGTTGCCTCCCAGGAAGCGTTGCGTTTAACGCCTCCAGCTGGGTAGTGCTCCGTGTCATCCCTCAATGAGGGTGACACTCTCCTTTGGGGGAACCTAGGTCAGGAAGTGCTTCAATCTTTGACCATTAACTGTAAAAGTGTGCCCAGTGTTAGGATCAGCGATTTCAACCGCCCCATTAGAGTAGGGCTTAACCACCCGAAATGGTCATGTCCATTTGGACCTGAGTTTCCCCGGGAAGAGTTTTAGGTGGGCGTCAAATAGCCAGACCTGCTGGTTAGGCTCAAAGGTTTTTCTATGAATGAGTTGATCGTGGACGGCTTTCATTTTCTCCTTATACAGTCGACTATTGTCAAAGGCGTCCCGACGAATTTCTTCGAGCTCAGATAATTGGAGCATCCTCTGCACACCGGCTAACTGGGAATCCATGTTACACTGCTTGACAGCCCAGTAAGCCCAGGAAGATGGCAAGCTTTGCCAAAGACCAGGCGATAAGGCAACATGCCTATCGGGGTCTTGAAAGCGGTCCCGTATGCCTACAGGGCATCATCTAGTCGTGTGGACCAGTCTTTCCTGTCAGGTCTCACAGTCTTCTGTAAAATGTTCTTGATTTGTCTATTTGAGGCCTCGGTCTGCCCATTTGTTTGTGGATGATATGGGGTAGCAATGCAGTGGTTCACCCCGTATTTTCTAAACAGGGCACGGAATTGGGAATGGATAAAATGGCTTCCACCATCACCGATCATGGCCTTGGGTATTCCAAACCGGGAAAAGATGTTCTGCTTAACAAATCCATGATACTCCTGTGATCGCATCGGTGGGTGGCGACGGCTTCAATCCATTTGGAAACATAGTCTATCGAGACTAGGATGTACTCGAAGCCGTTGGATAGTGGAAAGGGGCTCATAAAATCGATACCCCAAACATCGAAGATTTCGACAATCAAAATGGGCTGGAGGGACATCATATCTTTCTTGGTCATGGTCCCCAGCGTTTGGCAGCATGAGTAAGTCTTGGCAAAGTTGTGTGCATCCTTAAATAGGGACAGCTAGTAAAATCCAGACTGCAAAACCTTTGCAGCCGTTTTCTTTCCAGAGAAGTGGCCACCACAAGCCTGGTCATGACAGAAGGAAAGCACACTCTGAACTTCATTCTCGGGGATACACCTCCTGATGATCTGGTCAGCACAGAGGCGAAACAGCATGGGATCATCCCAGAAATAGTGCTTGGCTTCAGCCAAGAACCTGTCCCATTGCTGTTTGGACCAGTTGTGCGGGGTTTGTCCTACAACTAGGTAGTTGACGTAGTCAGCATACCATGGCATTCTCTTGTCTTGCACAGCCAGAATGTGTTCATCAGGGAAGGCGTCAGATAGAGGTAGGGAGGGTCCAATGTGGTCTGAATGAAGTCTAGACAAGTGGTCAGCCATCACATTCTTCGATCTTGCTTTGTCTCGGATTTCCAGGTCAAATTCCTGCAAAAGCAGGATCCATCTGATGAGCCTGGGCTTGGCATCCTTCTTGGCCAACAGGTGCCGGATGGCTGAATGGTCAGTGTAAATAGTCACGTGGGATCCCAGCAAGTACGATTGGAACTTTTCAAGTCCAAAGACTACAGCGAGCAACTCTTTCTTTGTGACCGTATAATTTCGTTGAGCCTCATCCAACGTTTTGCTCACGTAGTAGATCACCACGGGCTTCTTGTCTTGCCTTTGTCCCAGGACAGTGCCTATGGAAAAATCTGATGCATCACACATAATCTCAAAGTCCTGGGACCAGTCTGAGGGTTGAAGTACAGGTGTGGTGGAGACTAAGTCCCGGAGGGTGTGATAAGCCTGGATGCAATCAGAAGACATGTGGAATATGGCGTCGTTGGTTAGAAGGTCGATCAAGGGTTTGGAAAGCTTGGAAAAGTCTTTAATGAACCTTCGATAGAAGCCAACATGTCCTAGGAATGAGCGAATCGGTCGGACCGAGCTAGGTGGAGGAAGTTTGGAAATTAAATCAACCTTAGCCCGATCTACCTCGATGCCCCTATGCGATACGATGTGACCGAGGACAATTCCTTCTTAAACCATAAAATGGCTCTTCTCCCAACTTAACACCAGATTAACCTCGATACATCATTTCAGGATTTTCTCCAAGTTGCTCAGACAATGGTCGAATGAATTCCCGAATACAGAGAAATCATCCATGAAGACCTCTAAGTATTCACCCACCATTTCTGAAAAAATGGCTAGCATGCAACGCTGGAAGGTCGCAGGTGCGTTGCATAACTCGAACAGCATTCGACGGAATGCAAACGTGCCATACAGGCAAGTGAATGTGGTATTTTCTTGATCCTCCGGAGCAATTGCGACTTGGTTATATCCTGAATATCCATCCAGGAAGCAAAAATACTTCTGCCCTGCCAATCTTTCAAGGATTTAGTCAATGAATGGCAAGGGGAAATGATCCTTCTTAGTGGCTTCATTGAGCTTCTTATAATCAATACACACCCGCCATGTGGTGGTGGTGCGAGTGGGGATGGATTCTCCATGATCATTGGTGACAACGGTGAGCCCAGCTTTCTTGGGAACCACTTGAGTGGGGCTCACCCAGGGGCTATCGGAGATAGGATAGATGATGTCGACGTCAAGCCACTTGATAATTTCTTTCTTAACAACCTCCCGCATGTTTGGGTTTAAACGTCTCTGCATCTGGCAGGAAGGTCATGCCCCGTCTTCCAAGTAAATCTTATGGGTGCAATAAGTGGGGCTAATTCCTCTTAAGTCAGAAATTGTCCAACCAATGGCAGGCTGATGTTATGAAATGGTCGCAGTCAACCTGAGTTCCTAATCCTTGGTTAGATGAGAATTAATAATCACTGGGAAGGTCTGGTCGGGCCCTAGGAAGACATACTTGAGATTCTCGAGCAATGGCTTAAGTTCAGGTGCGAGTGAAAGCACAGTTGATGGAAAGGGAAAGGGCAGGAGTTGATCAACATCGATCTCCACAAATGGTGTTGTGTGATGGTACTCAGCCTTACAGAGGTCCATGGGTAATGATGGTGACGGGTCAGAACAGTCATTACGGGTTTGGTGGTCTGATACAGAACTAAGGGTGAGGCATTCCTCGATCAGAGTTTCCACGGGATCATGTTCCTCAACGCAATCGCAATCAAAAGACTTTGTCGCCCGGAAGATATCTAATTGCATTTTCCTGTCCCCGAAGGCGATTTCCATACATCCCGTGTCACAATCAATGTTTGCCTTAGCCATAGCTAAGAAAGGTCTGCCTAAGATTATGGGTGCGTTCTGTAATTTTTCAGGAACTTCCATGTCGAGCACCAAAAAGTCGACCAAGAAATAGAAGTCCTTGACCTAAACAATCACGTCCTCAACAACCCCCTTCGGGGTTTTCACTAATCTATCAGCCAGCTGGATGGTGACAGGGGTTGGTGTCAACTCTCCGAAACCAAATTGGTGGTACAGGGTTGTTGGAATCAGATTGATAGAAGCACCTAAGTCCAGGAGCACTCTATCAAATGTCATGTCCCCGATATTGCAGGAAATCAGGGGCGCTCCTGGGTCAGTTCGCTTGAGCGGAAGGTTGCTTGATATTATGGAACTTGCTTGTTCAGAGAGCACAACCTTCCTAGGTGCTTGAGGTCTCGGCTTACGCTTGGGTGTACAGGAATCCTTTAAAAACTTGGCGTAAGCAGGGATGTGCTTGACAGCTTCAAGGAGTGGAATATTAATCTGTACTTGCTTAAAGATTTCCAACAGCTCCTCAGTCTCCACAACATTCTTCTTTTTCTTGATTATTTCCAAGGCCTCAAGGTAGGGTGTCTGAATGTGTATTGGTTCTATTTCTGGGTCCTTGGTTGGTGCCTCTTCTGAGTCGGGTATTTCAGCAGGTGAAGTCTCGGGGAGAGTCGGCCATTTGGGATCCTGGGTTTTGGTGCCGCTTCTCAAGGTCACCGCATTTGCAGAGGCATTGGGGCCGTGGGTTGATCCTTGACAAGACGAGGACGAAGAAGCACCAAATCCAGGGGGTGTTTGCGGGGCTTGCTGGACCATGTGAGCCTACCCGGGGTTGCCTTGGAACCCTTACGAACTGGGGCCTCTGTTAATTATGTTTCGCGGGTTCGGTTGTGGCTGGGAAGGTAGGGATCCTTGTTGTTTACAGTCCAAGAGTTGGCTTAACTGTCCCTTTACCAAGGCCATTTCCTCCTGATGTTTCTGGTTCATGTCAGCCATCATCTTTATTAGGGTGTCCATTTGGTTTTGTGGGGGAGGGGCCGCCCTATTCTGATTATATTGGGGTCTAACTGGTGGTCCTTGCTGATAGGGGGCAAGTGTGGCTACTGGTTTGGCCTGGGCTGGTTTTAGAATTGCGGTGGTTTCTGGTTTGTCCAACCAAAGTTGGGGTGGTTACACCAGCCAGTGTTGTAAGTGTTGGAGAAAGGGTCAGGTTTCGCATAACCTTGGACAGCTTGCACATCTTCAAGGACAGCCGATGTCGATGGAGAGGGAAGAGAGTAACCAAGGGTTGAGGGAGCAAAGGTCCCTCCCTGGAACGTAGTTAGGGGTTGTTCCAGGTTCAGTTGGGTTAAGGGTTGAACCAGGTCAACATTATGCGCTCCCTTTGCTAGGGAGAAAGTCTGTAAGGGGTTCCTGGTCTGGTTCAGTAGCTCATCAATCTTTTTGTCCACCAATTTCACTCGATCCAGTTTCTTGGCAATGATGTCCATGTCAACCATTCCGGAATTTGCTTGTACCTCATAAATCCCACCACGAGGTTGACTGGACCTGTTGAACTGGGTCATGGAGGCATTGTTGAGCAAATTCTCGCTCATAGACTCAAAGAGCTCAAATGTGCTCTCCTCGTCCTTGTTCAGGAATTTTCCCCTGCATGAGGAATTGACGAAGTTTCGTAGGTTGCTGTCCAGACCATGGTAGAAAATCTGGGCCAATTGCCACCTTGGTACTTCGTGGTGTGGGCATTTCCTCAAGAGTTCATTAAATCTTTCCCGCGCCTCATGAAACCGTTCCCCACCCTGGAGTGTAAAGGTAGTAATAGCTCTTCTGAGGGCATTGGTCTTTCCTATGGGGAAGAATTTCTTTAAAAATGCATGCCTCAGTTCTTCCCAGGTGGTGATGGGTGTTATCAACGTTTCTATGCGGATTTAAAGGCGTATTACGTTGCAGTATACCGACAAAATGTTTAAACAAATAATTTTATTACTCGAACAACTAGAGTATCCGAGGTCGAACACAGGGAGCAAACTCAGTACTTTGTAAAACCCAAGAATACAACTGTTAAATGCAAATATAATTGATTCAAAGAGTTTTTAAGAAAGATGTAAAAAAATAGAATTAGACGTCTGATTTATGTATCAGACGTCTTAAATGTGATCTTTCTTTCTCTTTTTCTTCTTCTGCTTTGCCTTTCGGATCTCTTTGCAATCTTCCCTTGTCCTTCTTCTTCTGCTCCTGCGAAGACTTCTAACCTTTCTGTTTTCCTTCTTCTCCTGCGAAGACTTCTTTCTTTCTTCTTCTTCTGTCTTGCTTCTCCTTTCTTCGTTGCCTTCTTCTTCTTCTTTGTCTTGCTTCTCCTTCTTCTGCAGCGGCCAAGTCCTTCTCCTGCAATCAGCCTGCCTGCACAAGGAACAAAACCTAACCCTTCCCCCTCTACCCGCGCGTGTCTCTCTCTCAAGCAATTCACTCTAACCGCTCTACCAGAGCCACAGTCTCAATCGGGTCGGATCGTACCCGGGACCAGGCGCACCTGCAGGTGTGTGATGCGCGAGGAGTGCGTAGGTCTAGGTCGGGTCGGATCCGCCAGGTCCGCGTGGTCAGGCCGCGGACGAGGCGGGTGGGGTCAGTGAGGGACCTCACCCCTGTGCTTTCGAGGCAGTAAACCTATATCACAAAAACTCTTTATACCATACCTGTGCCTTGAGATTCCACGATGTGGGACTAAACGTTCCGCCCTTCCTTTGCGTGCGCCCGCAGACTCTCGTGTGCAATTGCCCACGCTGAAGGCCCTGCTGGTGCTCCTTGCTGAACTCAGTCACCTCGCGACACTTGCGAGAGTCTGCTGCACCTGCCGCCTGGGAAGCCTGACGCCTGCTGCTGCTCCAAGCTTCCTGCTGCTTCGGCTGTTAATGGCGGCCGGGGCGTTCACCTGAGATTCCACAGAACGGCCTATTGGCCCAATTAGAATAGCTGGAAACCTTCGCCGTAGCACGGCGAAGGCAGTGGGTGATGCTGCAGGTTGCCGGTCGGCCTAGGCGTGCACGCCTAGGTCAACCTGTGGCCGGAGATGGTGGGTTGTTCGGGGGGTGGTTATGGAGGTCTGGAGTGGCAGTTGTGGGGTGGAGCGAGTTCCTGGTGGTGAGGCGGAGCTCACGAGGTGGTTGGCGAGCCGTGTGGAGTGGCGGAGTGGTGTGGGCGGCTCGCCGGAGTTCGGTCGGTGATGTGGAAGATGAGGGTGGTCAGCATCGGTCGAGGGGTAATCAGATGAGATAACAGGGGGAAAAGAGAGAGGATAGGATGGAGAGGAGTTCTAACCTAATTGTAAGGATGAAAGGGGACGGAAGGCGGACAGCAGTACTTGCTGTCGCCGGAGAAGATGACGCCCAGTGGGGGAGAACGGCGGCGACGACGGGGCTGAGGCGGCGTGCGCTGGTACTGCGCGACGCGGAGGGAGGTCAGGAAGCTAACTCTGCCACTGGTTTTGTGGCAGAGCGAAGAGGGAGGGGAGGGGGGCTCGCCGGAGCTCGCTGGGGCATTTGGCCAAGCAGGAGGAGAGGAATTGAAGGGGGAAACTCGGCCAAATCAAGCTCAGCCTCTTCGGCCGGAGTTGTGGGTTCTTATATAGGTGCTGGACTTGGTGTGCAGGGCGTGAAGGGCACATAATTGCCTGAGGTTGGTCGCCGGAGATGGAAAGGAGTTAGGATACCCAAATCTCTCGTGCGTTCGCACGAGAGATTGGGTTCACACCAACGATTGTAATTGACTTTATAAGGAAGGGAATTCCTCAGAGAATCCTCCTTCCATTTCTGGGAGGGAATCTCTGAGGGATTAGAGAGCAATCCCTCTCCGAACCTCGCCGGAGCTCGGTTCTGCCCTAGCAATGGCGGCAGGACCGGTTTGCAAAGGAGGCGAAGAACCTAGGGGGTTCTCTGCAACGGTATTCAAAAGATAGGGACCAATTTGTGATTTGGGTGTACTAAATTGCAAAGTAGGTCAAGATGACCCCTCCTTAGGTCCAAATTTTGGTACAAACCTAATTTGGACCTAAGGAATCCAATGGCGAAGTTAGATTTCAGGTTTGACCTCGTTTGACTGGATATTTTGCGTAAAAACCCAAATTAGGTTAATTGAAGAGCTAGGACCCTAATCTAGGTCAAACTATGTTCCAAAGGCCAAATTAAGTGTTCTAAACCCTAGAGTATGTTTTTCCATGGTTTGTAGAGGGTTTACTTGCTTTTTGTTCTGACCGAAACCTTGTTAATTTAAGCGGGTCTGTTTTAGGGTTACCAAGTGTCTTTTAGTTCTTAGATTGCACATGAACCCATTTCTGATTGACTCAACCCACTTTTTATCTCATTTAGACCATTTGACCTATGTTTTGCCTCTAAGAAATCCTGTTTATCTACTGCAATGGTAAAATTGCAGTTTTAACCTTTATTTCATGTTTTCTTCTCAGAGCACTTGTTCCTTCAGTTAGGCCTTCTTCTAGGTTATGTAGGAGCTTTTATCTTCTTTATTGGGTCAAAATGAGCTAGTTATGGCTCATGATGAGGCTCTCATCATACCCCCATGCCTAGCTTTTGCTAGTCCCTTAGCAAAATTTCAAAGTTTTAACTTCCGTTCTAGACACTGATTGTTGTCAATAATGATAAGTGCTTCTCCTTTTTCTTTTGTGATTAGGTGGGAATGCCGACAATAGGCCTAGAGGTACTCAAGTACCAACCAAAATCCGGACCTGTTCCGCTTTAGCCTCAGTCTTCTGCAAAGGTTTCTACGGCCCAGAGAACCTAACCTAGGGTTTGTTGGACTCCGCGGTTAAAGCACCCGTGCTTGAGATATTTTTAGCCTAAGTTCAGTTTGCAGTGCGTTTTTTGTAAGAGAGAGATAGAAGATTTATTTGTTTGGAGAGCTTTTCTCTCTCTTTTCTTTTTTTATTTCTAGCTTCGGATTAGCTTCTCAACACGGTCTGTATCGGATTCCTCGTCCCCATCATCAATCCTCAAAGGTCCCTGGCTTTCGAGATTTCGAGATAATCCCGCCCATGGCAACCCCCGGAACCCTGGCTTTCGAGATTTCGAGATAATCCCACCCATGGCGTTCCGTGGCCGAATTCAGACCCTGGCAATCGACATTTCGTGATAATGCCACCCATGGTATCTGAACCAGCAGAGTGCTTACATGCCCCCAGTAGGATATTTAAATATCCTAAGAGACAAGCACCGAGGAGACGATATGTTGTTACGCATCTTCGAGGGGAATTTCCCGCCTCTCCGCGCTGGGAACTTGTCCAAATCAACTTGTGTTGATTAGCCGCTCCTAATCTAGGTGACTTTTTCAGAATATTAAACGCTCTTGCGTGTTTTGAATATTTATGCGCACTGAACCAGACTGTGTGTGAATTTGGGTGCTTAGGTTACCGAATCCCGCAAACCGGAGGTCAGTTAACGAGGCCGAATACTTCCTAAGCCTTAGACCTAATACTTAAGCTTTGCATTTTCCTCAACCTCTTGAGGATTGTCCAGATTTTAACGGATACGTGAATTTTTAAGCAAAAAATCTAGCCCAAGAGGCCTAAGACCAGCGTTCCCGCTAATCTCTTGTTATATCTCTGTAGCATTTTTCTTTTCTTGTTCTTGACTCGGTCTAGAACTTCAGTTAACCCCTTAATCTTTTACTAATGACTTTTTCTTTTTCTTTTCCTTTTGTGCTCCTTTCTTTATTTTTGCTCTTTTTGTCATTTTTCTTTCTTTTCCTCCTCTCATTTGTATGACCCTGAATTGTTCCTCCCCTCTATCAAGTCCTTTTTTTTTTTTTTTTTTGTATGAAACCCTTTCTTGATATGAATTTTCTGACATTTTGCACTTTCATACCCCCCCATGCCTAAGATTTGCAATGTCCCCATTGTAAATTAGGTGGGTTCGAATTCAACTTAGTTCATGTGTTAGGACAGGTGTGTGGTGAGTGAATGGGTCGAAGCGACTTGTTGCGAACGATTTCTAATCTCGGGTAAGTATACCTGAGGTGAAGTCGGCTGTTCTAATGGATGAACCCTAAAGTGCAATATGAGTTCCGCATAGCGATGTCAGAAACGGTTTCAGGTTTTTCAAAGAATGACGGGTTGCCTCCCGTTAAGCGCTGAGTTTTACGCCATCGGCTGGGCGTAATGAGCTCAAGAGGAAAGGAGGGTAAAGGATGACTCAGTCAAATCTATATCGGTCATGTCAATGAACGGCTTGAGTCTCTGCCCATTCACGACAAATGGTTCAGAATCGTGGCTGAGTGGGCTGATTTCAATAGCTCCATTTCCGAAGATTTGGCGGACTAGGTAGGGTCCGACCCACTTGGATCTTAGCTTTCCTGGGAATAGTTTGAGTCGAGCATCAAAGAGTAAAACTTTTTGACCAGGATGAAAGACCTTTCTAGAAATGTGTTTGTCGTGAAAAGCTTTAACCCGTTCTTTGTAAATTCGCGAGTTCTCATATGCGTCATGGCGTAATTCATCGATCTCGCTCATTTGAAATCTTCTGTGGGTTCCAGCCTTAGAAAGGTCGAGATTACAGGTCCGTACTGCCCAATAGGCTTTATGCTCCAATTCGACGGGGAGGTGACATGCCTTCCCGTACACTAGTCTGAAGGGAGACATTCCTAATTGGGTCTTGTGGGCGGTCCTATAGGCCCACAATGCTTCCGGAAGCCGAGAAGACCAATCTTTTCTATCAGGTCGAACAGTAACCTGAAGGATCTTCTTGATCTCTCGGTTAGATAGCTCAGCTAGACCATTAGTTTGGGGGTGGTAAGGAGTAGAGATTCGGTGTGACACCCCGTATTTGATCATCAGTGACCTGAACTGAGCGTTTGTAAAATGGGTCCCTCCGTCGGAAATTATAGCACGCGGAATCCCGAACCTTGAGAAAATGTTTTGATGAAGGAATTTTATAACGACTTTATGATTGTTGGTTCGGGTCGGAATGGCTTCTATCCACTTGGAAACATAATCAACTGCGAGTAAAATGTATTCGAAGCCATCCGAGGTAGGAAAGGGTCCCATGAAATCAATCCCCCAAATATCAAAAATTTCGCATACCAAGATCGGCTGTAGAGGCATCATGTCTCTATGGCTCATGTTGCCTAGAGTCTGGCAACGGGAACATGCCTTACAGTGATTGTATGCATCTTTGAAAATTGTGGGCCAGTAGAAACCACACTGGAGGACTTTCGATGCGGTTTTATGTCCTGAAAAATGTCCACCGCATGCCTGGTCATGGCAAAATAAGAGTATGTCTTTGATTTCCACTTCCGTGACGCATCGTCGGATTATCTGATCAGCACCAATGCGGAAGAGATACGGGTCTTCCCATAGGTAATACTTGGCATCGGAACGCAATTTGTCCTTTTTGGCCTTCGACCAATCGGGTGGAATCTGATGTGATGCCAGGTAATTAACAATATCGGCGAACCATGGAAGACTTGTACTGATAGTCAGGAGGTGCTCATCAGGAAAATGTTCTGTAATAGGTCCGGACGGATCAATAATTTCAGGAGGAAGGCGGGATAAATGATCAGCTACCACATTGTGCTTTCCCGCCTTGTCGCGAATCTCGATGTCAAATTCTTGCAACAGCAAGATCCAGCGGATTAATCGAGGTTTCGCGTCCTTCTTGGCTAGGAGATGCCTCACAGCTGTGTGATCCGAGTATATGATAACACGGGAACCCAGAAGGTATGATCTGAATTTTTCCAGGGCAAATACTACGGCCAGCAGCTCTTTCTCAGTAACCGTATAGTTACGCTGAGCCTCATCCAGTGTTTTGCTGGCGTAGTAAATGACCACAGGTTTCCCGTCAATTTTCTGCCCCAAAACCGCTCCTACAGCGAAGTCAGATGCATCGCACATGATCTCAAAGGGTTGAGACCAATCAGGGGACTGTAGGATTGGGGCTTGGGTGACTCGGTCACGTAAGATCTCAAATGCTTGAGTGCATTCCTTGGAAATTCCGAAAGGCACATCCTTGGAAAGCAGATTGGTCAGGGGGCGCGCGATTTTGGAGAAATCAGGGATGAATCGACGGTAGAAACCGACGTGCCCCAAAAAAGATCGGATGTCCTTAATCGAGCTAGGCATAGGGAGCTTGGAAATCAGGTTAACCTTAGCTCGATCCACTTGGATGCCTTTCTCTGAGATTAAATGTCCCAGGACAATTCCCTCAGGCACCATGAAATGGCTCTTTTCCCAGGAAAGAACCAAATTCACCTCGATGCACCGCCTGAGTATATGGACCAAGTGTTGGAGGCAATCGTCAAATGATTGTCCAAAAACTGAAAAGTCATCCATGAAGACTTCCAGATAGTCACCTACCATATCTGAGAATATGGCAAGCATGCACCGCTGAAAAGTTGCAGGTGCATTGCAGAGACCGAACGGCATCCTTCGAAACGCGTACGTCCCGAAGGGGCAGGTGAATGTGGTCTTTTCTTGGTCCTCTGGATGGATTGCCACCTGATTGTAACCGGAGTACCCGTCAAGAAAGCAGAAGAATCTATTTCCCGCTAGTTTCTCGAGGATCTGATCAATAAACGGTAGTGGGAAATGATCCTTCTTCGTGGAGGAATTTAGTCTTCTGTAATCAATGCAGACTCTCCACGAATTAGCTATTCGGGTAGGAATGACTTCCCCGGTTTCTGTCGTGATGATGGTAAGTCCTGCCTTCTTAGGTACCACTTGTGTTGGACTCACCCAACGACTGTCGGAGATCGGGTAGATGATCCCTGCATCTAACCACTTAATGATCTCCTTTTTCACGACCTCCTGTAGGTTAGGGTTTAGTCGCCTTTGCATTTCTCTTGAAGGTCGTGAGCCTTCTTCTGTATAGATTCGATGCGTGCAGTATGAAGGGCTTATACCAGTCAAATCATCTAGAGTCCATCCAATGGCTCTACGATGTTGCTGGAGAACAGAAATCAAACGGAGTTCCTGGTCAGGTGTGAGTCGAGAATTGATAATCACAGGAAAAGTTTGATTTGAATCCAAAAAGACATATTTTAGATGTTCAGGAAGGGGCTTGAGTTCCATGACAGGATTGTCAGCAGCAGCGGGTGGTTCAGGGTTTGTATCGGGAGCAATGGTAGGAGTCATAGGTGTGTCTAGATTGTGTTCGCACTCCTCTGTTAGCGGTTTTTGATTTTCTAGTGGTTGATCAGGAATAATCAGGTTGTCCTCTATGTGCAGTTCATCAACCACGGCTTTGACATCACAAATTTCCTCTATAACCCCGCAATTAATCCCTTGTTGGGCTTTGAAAATGTCGATCTTCAGATTTTGATTCCCAAATTTTAATTCTATCTGGCCCTCTTCGCAGTTTATATTGGCCCTAGCAGTGGCCAGAAAGGGTCTCCCTAATATGATTGGTGTGTCCCTTGGGTTCTTAGGTGCATCCATGTCCAGTACTATGAAGTCCACTGGGAAATAAAAATCTCGTACCCTAACAATGACATCCTCGAGTATTCCTTTGGGTGACTTGATGGATCGATCAGCTAACTGCAATGTCACCTCAGTGGGTTTAAGTTCAGATTCTTCAAGGTGGTCAAGGAGGGATGTAGGTATTAAATTTATGGAGGCACCTAGGTCTAGTAGGGCTCTATCAAGTTGGGTTTCACCAATTTTACAAGAAATCAAGGGGGTTCCTGGGTCTTTAGCCTTGGGTGGGAGTTTGCTCAGGATGACAGAGCTGGCTTGCTCTGACAGTACAATCGGATTCCCATCCTTGGTTCGCGGCTTACGTTTAGGTGTACATATGTCTTTCAAGAATCTTGCGTAAGCTGGTATGTGGCGGATTGCATCCATCAACGGGATGTTTATCTGGACCTGTTCAAAGATCTTGACCAAATCCTCCTCAGGAGCCACAGGTTTGGTTGTCCTTTTTCCTTTGGTCAAGGCCTCAGGAAATGGGATCCTAGCTGGTTCCTCTAGGATAGGTCCAGGTTCTTGATCTGGGACAGTAGTATCTTGGATGACTACCCTAGGGTCTTGGCGATTATCAGGCTTGGAGTGGTTCAGATAATGTGGGTCTTGTGTTGTTTTACCACTACGTGTTGTTACAGAGTTTAATCCAGCCTGACTTTGGTTTGGGTTAGGTAGGAGAGGTGGCTGCTGCTGAAATTCTGCATAAGATGTAGAAGCCTCCATCCTGTCTGGTGATGGAGTAGCAGGGGCCTGATAAATCAAATGTGTGTGGCCTGGATTTGGATTCATAATGCGCCTCTGGGTCGGCACATTATTTGGGTTGGGCAGAGGTTGCGAAGGAAGGGTGCCAGGTTGGCGAGAATTTGCCATCTGGGCCAGTTGGTTGCGAACCTCTGTGATCTCTTCCTTGTGCTGTTTTTGCATTGCCGCATTCGTTTTTTGAATGTCAGCCAGCGTTTGAAGGATAAGAGTCAGTTGATCCTGATTTTGCCCAGATTGGTAGGTGGGATTGGGCCGAGGCTGAGGCGGCTGATATGGACGAGGAGCTTGTGGGCGGGGTTGATATGGTGGTTTTTGAGAGTTTCCCGCCCACTGAAAGTTAGGATGATTTCGCCATCCAGGGTTGTAGGTATTGGAGTATGGGTCGTTCTGGATGGCGTTGAGGTCCTCGCAGTTCTGAGAAACCTCAGGAAAGTCAGAATACGAGGGTTCAGAGTTCCCCCAACTCGAGTAGACGAGATCGGAGGTCACTCCGGTCTGGGAGGTAGACGGGGGTGGATAGGGGCCCATCCCCTTGGCAGGTTGGTGATAGATGTTTTGCATTGTTTCCCTTGCCAGAGGAGGTTGTGCAAAAGAGTTTTGTGCAGAGGTGGCTTGCTGCAAATGTCGAGTTAGCTCGTCCACCTTCTTTTCTATGATAGAGACCTTGTCCAACCGACTGGCCATCAATTCCAGGTCAACAGAAGTGGACAGGTCCTGCGTCTCATGTGTCCCTCTTAGATTCGTCGATGCGCGGGCATTCGTCCTGTCGAATAAGCCCAAGGAGTCATTGTTTATGGAGTTCTCGCACATGTTTTCGAGAATCTCCCACACCGTGTCCTCGTGTTGGCCCATGATGTTTCCTCCACATGTTGCATTGACGATTAGACGAATATCCTCACGGAGTCCCTGGTAAAAAGACTGGACTTGTTCCCACTTAGGAACTCCGTGATGGGGACACTTTCGCATGAGATCTAGGAATCGATCCCAAGCTTCGTGAAGAGGTTCTCCCTGTTGTTGAGTGAAATGAGTGATCTGGTGGCGCAAGGCATTCGTCCGGCCAACAGGGAAGAATTTTTTCAAAAATTCGGACTGTAATTCCTCCCAAGTGTTGATCGGGCGGGTCTGAGTCTGATACCAGTGCGCGGCCTTGTCCAAGAGGGAGAACGAAAACATTTTCATGAGTAGGATATCCCGGTTTTGTACATCTGACCCGAAAGTCTGGGCCAGATGCTTGAGTTGTTTAATGTGTTGGAATGGATCCTCAGAGTTAAGCCCATGGAACTTTGGTATGGCATGAATCATATTGGGCTTTAGATCAGAATCGGGTCCTCCAATTGGGATTCGTACTCGGGGTTCAATTGCCACCGCAGCGGGATTATAGTGATCTCGCATCATAGGTCGCTGTGGTGGGTTTACAAAGTTCTGAAAGAGATCGTTCAAGCGTTGAAGTTGGTGTTCAAGGTTATTCTCCTCTTCAATGGGTTGTGCCATGATGGGAGAAGAAGGAGAATCAGGGTCTGAATCAGATGAAAGATTTATGTGGTGGGGTTGCTGCACAAACAAGGGCGTCGAGGCTTGGCCTCGGCGAGAATGAATTTCTAGAGGAGGTCTTAAAGGTGGTCTTAAGGACCTCCTACCAAACATGCACCGGAAGATGTGATGAGATTAGAAGGTGCTGGACCCAATCAAGACACCCAAGAATTGTTGGGTGACTATAGAGGTTCGGGGCAGATGGACCCCTGGATCAGAAGATCGTCCACCTGAGAAATACCTGGGCAGCCAGAGAGGGAGAGTCCCGCAAAGACCCCTACACGGTAGAGCGTCCCCACGGGTTACAGGGTTTCCCCCACCCGACCTCTCTTGTCACTGCGGTTCCAGGTAGACCATAATGGGGATCTTGACCTCTTAAGTCTACCTTTTTTTTTTTTATTTTAAGATCAAGGTGCTTAATGTTCCACTTGAACTTTTAAGTCTTTTGAGTGCAAAAAGTGACCTAATATTAAGGTTGGTTGACTCGAGGGATCAACTTCACCTCTTGTTCCTTTGAGAGCTTTTAGGTCCTTCCTTTTATGATTCAAATGGATTATCAGCCTGATTTGCTTAGGGTTCCTCTTGTATAAATATTTTCAAACACGGTTTAGGCACACTTCTTTTTGGAAAGTTTGTTTCTTTGTTTTAGAGAAGATGTGTCTCTAAAAACCCTAGCTTTGCAATCCTAACTTGGCTCTAATGGGTCCAATTTAGTTGCCTTAGAATTTAGCACCTAGGGCTCAATCAAGAAAGTTTTAGCCCTAGTTGCCTTAGTTGGATGACAGACAAAAATATGTTGAAATGAAAATCAGGCAACTTGATGAGTTACTAAATATAAGACAGGTAGCCCTAAGTTGACTTCTCCCCTTTTTTTTTTAGATTGTGAGAGGGTTAAGGGGGAAGGCTTATGGAGATTACCTGCTCCAGTCTGTTGTGCAGTTGCTATTCTTTCCTTTTTGTTTTGCTTTCCCTGATTGAACACAACAAAAGAGAAGTTAAGTCAGATATTAAATAGAAAAGTTGTACTCAAAAGCTTTACAAGTGCCCGTTGCTCCCCGGCAACGGCGCCAAAATGTTATCAACGTTTCTGTGCGGATTTAAAGGCGTATTACGTTGCAGTATAACCGACAAAACGTTTAAACAAATAATTTTATTACTCGAACAACTAGAGTATCCGAGGTCGAACACAGGGAGCAAACTCAGTACTTTGTAAAACCCAAGAATACAACTGTTAAATGCAAATATAATTGATTCAAAGAGTTTTTAAGAAAGATGTAAAAAAATAGAATTAGACGTCTGATTTATGTATCAGACGTCTTAAATGTGATCTTTCTTTCTCTTTTTCTTCTTCTGCTTTGCCTTTCGGATCTCTTTGCAATCTTCCCTTGTCCTTCTTCTTCTGCTCCTGCGAAGACTTCTAACCTTTCTGTTTTCCTTCTTCTCCTGCGAAGACTTCTTTCTTTCTTCTTCTTCTGTCTTGCTTCTCCTTTCTTCGTTGCCTTCTTCTTCTTCTTTGTCTTGCTTCTCCTTCTTCTGCAGCGGCCAAGTCCTTCTCCTGCAATCAGCCTGCCTGCACAGGGAACAAAACCTAACCCTTCCCCCTCTACCCGCGCGTGTCTCTCTCTCAAGCAATTCACTCTAACCGCTCTACCAGAGCCACAGTCTCAATCGGGTCGGATCGTACCCGGGACCAGGCGCACCTGCAGGTGTGTGATGCGCGAGGAGTGCGTAGGTCTAGGTCGGGTCGGATCCGCCAGGTCCGCGTGGTCAGGCCGCGGACGAGGCGGGTGGGGTCAGTGAGGGACCTCACCCCTGTGCTTTCGAGGCAGTAAACCTATATCACAAAAACTCTTTATACCATACCTGTGCCTTGAGATTCCACGATGTGGGACTAAACGTTCCGCCCTTCCTTTGCGTGCGCCCGCAGACTCTCGTGTGCAATTGCCCACGCTGAAGGCCCTGCTGGTGCTCCTTGCTGAACTCAGTCACCTCGCGACACTTGCGAGAGTCTGCTGCACCTGCCGCCTGGGAAGCCTGACGCCTGCTGCTGCTCCAAGCTTCCTGCTGCTTCGGCTGTTAATGGCGGCCGGGGCGTTCACCTGAGATTCCACAGAACGGCCTATTGGCCCAATTAGAATAGCTGGAAACCTTCGCCGTAGCACGGCGAAGGCAGTGGGTGATGCTGCAGGTTGCCGGTCGGCCTAGGCGTGCACGCCTAGGTCAACCTGTGGCCGGAGATGGTGGGTTGTTCGGGGGGTGGTTATGGAGGTCTGGAGTGGCAGTTGTGGGGTGGAGCGAGTTCCTGGTGGTGAGGCGGAGCTCACGAGGTGGTTGGCGAGCCGTGTGGAGTGGCGGAGTGGTGTGGGCGGCTCGCCGGAGTTCGGTCGGTGATGTGGAAGATGAGGGTGGTCAGCGTCGGTCGAGGGGTAATCAGATGAGATAACAGGGGGAAAAGAGAGAGGATAGGATGGAGAGGAGTTCTAACCTAATTGTAAGGACGAAAGGGGACGGAAGGCGGACAGCAGTACTTGCTGTCGCCGGAGAAGATGATGCCCAGTGGGGGAGAACGGCGGCGACGACGGGGCTGAGGCGGCGTGCGCTGGTACTGCGCGACGCGGAGGGAGGTCAGGAAGCTAACTCTGCCACTGGTTTTGTGGCAGAGCGAAGAGGGAGGGGAGGGGGGCTCGCCGGAGCTCGCTGGGGCATTTGGCCGAGCAGGAGGAGAGGAATTGAAGGGGGAAACTCGGCCAAATCAAGCTCAGCCTCTTCGGCCGGAGTTGTGGGTTCTTATATAGGTGCTGGACTTGGTGTGCAGGGCGTGAAGGGCACATAATTGCCTGAGGTTGGTCGCCGGAGATGGAAAGGAGTTATGATACCCAAATCTCTCGTGCGTTCGCACGAGAGATTGGGTTCACACCAACGATTGTAATTGACTTTATAAGGAAGGGAATTCCTCAGAGAATCCTCCTTCCATTTCTGGGAGGGAATATCTGAGGGATTAGAGAGCAATCCCTCTCCGAACCTCGCCGGATCTCGGTTCTGCCCTAGCAATGGCGGCAGGACCGGTTTGCAAAGGAGGCGAAGAACCTAGGGGGTTCTCTGCAACGGTATTCAAAAGATAGGGACCAATTTGTGATTTGGGTGTACTAAATTGCAAAGTAGGTCAAGATGACCCCTCCTTAGGTCCAAATTTTGGTACAAACCTAATTTGGACCTAAGGAATCCAATGGCGAAGTTAGATTTCAGGTTTGACCTCGTTTGACTGGATATTTTGCGTAAAAACCCAAATTAGGTTAATTGAAGAGCTAGGACCCTAATCTAGGTCAAACTATGTTCCAAAGGCCAAATTAAGTGTTCTAAACCCTAGAGTATGTTTTTCCATGGTTTGTAGAGGGTTTACTTGCTTTTTGTTCTGACTGGAACCTTGTTAATTTAAGCGGGTCTGTTTTAGGGTTACCAAGTGTCTTTTAGTTCTTAGATTGCACATGAACCCATTTCTGATTGACTCAACCCACTTTTTATCTCATTTAGACCATTTGACCTATGTTTTGCCTCTAAGAAACCCTGTTTATCTACTGCAATGGTAAAATTGCAGTTTTAACCTTTATTTCATGTTTTCTTCTCAGAGCACTTGTTCCTTCAGTTAGGCCTTCTTCTAGGTTATGTAGGAGCTTTTATCTTCTTTATTGGGTCAAAATGAGCTAGTTATGGCTCATGATGAGGCTCTCATCAATGGGTCTACCTAGGGTTCTAAGCTAATGAGAAGCCTTGTCTCTTAATGAGAAGGAAAACATCTTGATTAGAACAATGTCAAGGCTAATGTTCCTAGGTTTCACAGTTCGTGCTATGCGGTCGAGATCCTCTAGGTGCTGAAAGGGGTCCTCATTTGAGCTTCCATGAAAGTGGCTCTGGATCAGACTTAAGACATTCGGTTTCAGCTCAAAATCATCTCCCCCTTCGGGGATCCTAAGGTGTGGCTCGACTCTAATAGCGGAGGGATTATAGAAATCGCGGAGGGGCCTCGACTGATCCTGAAATGGTGGTATATCAAGTGGTAGTTGCCCTTGTACGCCTTGGAAAGGTGGTGGTGGTTGTTCTTGTGGGTTCTATAACTGTTGTATGGCTTGCATGATGGTATGGATTTGTTATTGCTGAAGCTGATGGTTTGCATTAATTTGGACTTGGATGATGGCCATTGCGTCTGGTGGGGGTTGATCCTCAACCTCATCTACCCTAGGTTCCGCCATGTTCCTAACAGAATCACGTCGCCTAGATTCCTGCCCCAAAACATAACTCAGGATGCAGTGAGCGTCTCCCGTGCATACACTAGAGAAGAACAGGAGGGGATGCGGAGGGCGATAGATGCGAGAAATGTGTTTCAATCAAGCACACAAGCCTAGTCCTTATGGTGTATTCCTTAGGAGACCTAGAAATCTCACAAAGGGTAATTAAGTCTGTAAGCACTGGACTCCCCTTCCCAAGGCTAATCTGGCCAGGTTGATTACAAGGGGATTTCAGGGAAGGTTCTTCCTTTGGCTTGCACCTTCGGTTCTGTAGACCCCACAACCGCAGTCGTTTGACACTGCCTTGCAGCCTAGTCACCAGATTCTACCAAGGGAATGAAAGCCAAGTGCCTAGCGAACAAAACCTCGCCTTTCGAGACTTACTCAATCCTGCCTAGGGCACGTCTACTCAATTTTAAAGGGCTAGGATAGTGCTTATGCTAGGGTTATGTGATGAGGCGTTGATTGGGGTGGTGCCTCTTAATTTTCCACTTTCAAGGTGTGTGCTTCTATCAAAACATGGTTTTCAAGCAAGGATTTTTAAGATGTGGTGTCTTTTAGTGTTTCATCCCTACTTTAGTGCTTTTTAGGGTTGACATGTCTTAATGCTTTTAGACAAGTTTCAGTGGGCACGTCAAGTTCTGCACACAATTCGGTGAAAGTAGATTTCCTTTTATTCTGTAGAGGCTCTAAAACCCTAATGTACTCATCCTAATGATCATGCAGCTTCTATTAGATGAGTCAGTTTTAGGGTTGAGTGGTGTGGCCCAGGTCAACTCACGGTGGCTTCGCAAACACCACTCAAAAAAAGAGAAAAGAACACTCCAAGAATTTATTCAGAATGTTAGACTGTACATTTTTTTGTGGGGTGATGTGTTAAGGATGTGGGTCAAGCAATCATACACCACGCCAATTTTTTTCAACTTTTACAAATTTTTTTTTTAGTTTTTTTTACGCAAGCAAACAATCATGAGTGAAGAATTACTCACTATCGATCCTTGTTGTGCCTACTCCCTTGTTACCGTCGTGGGATGCGTCACTTCGCCATCCAAGCGTCGAATTCCTGCAACCATCAAGTAAAAAGGAAAACAGGGCATTAGACGATGTGAGAATGGATGTGGAATGGAGGTGACAAAACAAATCCGCTACCTCCCCAGCAACGGCACCAAAAACTGGCGTGCGCTTGTGCGTGTGTTAAGAAGTGTCGTTATAGTCGCACTTGCAACGCCGATTTTAAAGTAAAGAAACGGAGGTGAGTCCGAGTGTCGGTCTCAGGGAGGCGTGAAAATCATATTTTTCTTATCACTTGTTATCACGGAAAGCGCGGAGTTTTGCTTGCGAAAGGTGCGGTTTTGAAAAGCGAGAGAGAGATAGAGAGAGATTAGGGTTAGAGTCGTTTCTTTGCTTGATCATGCCACTTAAATAGGAAATCAAGTAAACACTGAACGGAAAGTAACTTCATTAATCATGCAGCTTTAGTTCACAGCTTACAACATTAAATACATGCTCAAACAAAAGTAAGGGAAAGCTTAAAAGAGAGGAAGAGGGGGGGGAGAGCGGCGAGGCAGCCACGATGGTGGAGGAGGCTCCGTCAGTGGCTCGTCGTCTCTAGCGATTACAAAAGGGCCTAAAGCTAGCTAGGAAAGGGGTAGAGTAGTTGCAAGGGAAGTGAATGCCTTGAATGAGTGGTTGGAGGGGGTTTAAATAGGGAGAGGGGCTTTCTAAAAGAAGAAGGGGCTTTAGAGACGTCCGGGACGTTGCTAAAACCATTCCAAAAGCGTCGGTGAAGCCCTCCAGCCTGTCGGTCAACCGCCCGCACCGTTCTTCTTTGCGCCCGATCCGCGGCCACTGCATGAGAGCCATCCAATCTTCGATCTTCCCTTAGATGCGCTCGGATCGTGCCTCGGGTGCGCGTGTGCACGGGCGTTGTCGAGGGTACGGTGCGTGGCGTAATCTCGGCCGCCCGCTGCTGATCGGGCGGCCCAATTTCGCCGCACGCTCCTTCATCTTCAATTCTTCGCACCGCGCGGCTCGAACCCACGTCGCGTGCGTGCAGGCGTGCGCGCTAACCGTTGCGCCACGCCCGCGCTTTGTTGCGGCGACTGCGGGCGGGCGCGCGGTTCTCGGCTGTTCGATTGAAGATCGACGGCCGAGATTTGATCTCAGCTAAAGGAGGAGTGGCATGCATGAGCGAGGGCGACGTGGTGCAACGAGAGCCGTTGATCATTAAATCAACGGTCAGAACTTCTTGGGCCCATTGTAGGAGCTCCGGATGTCGAATTTAGCCGATCTTGAGTCCGTTGGACTCCGTTCGTCGTTCTGAATCCATCCGTGAGGTCCAATTGCTCATCTGAGGCCTGCTTTGACAAGTGCTTACACAAATGACCATTAATACAGTTTTATAAGCAATCTTGGTATATGATGCATGCAATGCTCCCGTTCTACTTATGTTGTGCCTTTTATTCTTAAGATGGGCCCTATTTAACAGAATTATCACCCCCATGTGCAGTGTTATCACCCACCCACCACCTCGTGCCTTTCATCGCACACACGCGCTTTCAATGTTAACCCTCCGATCTTACAATCGGATGGCTTAAAAGTGCACCCGCACTACCTCTGCTAACCTGTGTACAATGACACATGGACATGCATATGCATCTGTGCGTATGCTCCATCTCCTGATCAAACACTTCTCCACACGACAAGCGTCTACGCCCACGCCGTTGATTGAAGATACGATGCTCGAATTTCACCTGCACACTCAGTCTCTTCAATTTTCCCCTCCGCACGTCTCGACCTTACGTCTCACACTCCTCTTCAAGTGCGCTAACCACCGTGCTACATGCGCAGATGGTCGTGTTTCTTCTTTTCCACTCAGCTGCCCTCAACCGTTGGATGGAGATCCAACAACTGAGATTGATTCATCCATGATTAGGTGCAGAGAAGTGAGTGACGTGGCACTCTTGTGGCCATTGGATGATGATCCAACAGCCCATAAAGCACGTGGAATTCCTTCAGTGAATGGAGGCAACAGCCTTGGGCAGCCATGATGGCACGACATGGCACCATCGTGACCGTCCATCTTCTTTACTTTGTAGATGGTGCTGCAGGGCTCCAATCGAGTTGATTTTTATGCCGTTGGACTGTGATCGTTGATCCGAATCCATCCATGTGATCGGATTTGGCATCTGAGGTTCAAATTTTTACCACCTTGCTTCTTGGCATTTGCTCTTCCACGATCTTCATAAGATGCTACGGGAGTCCGATCAAGACGATCTCAGAAGCATTAGACTCCCATCGTCGTTCTAAACAAATCCGTACGGTCGGATTCATCATTCGTGGCCCCAAATTACCTGCAATTATTATTACCTCGCAATTAGAACATAATATAGCATTATTATTTACAAAGCTAACAAATCAACTATGATGCAAATTATGCTGCTCATACATGCATTATTCCTAAGTTAAGCTAGGATCTAATTTAATTCAAGTAGATTAAGACCTATGATTGTTGCGCAATCATACCCCCATGCCTAAATCTTGCTAGTCCCTAGCAAATGCATGACTAAATATATTCTATCAAGAGTTTGATTAGATATCTATTCCTTTTGTTTCATCTAAAAATTTAGGAATCCAGATAATCATTAAAGTGTAGTGTTGTAGCCTATGCAACGGATCCTTGCGAAAAGCCAGCCACATCTAAAGCTTGTACTTGACCCTTAGTAAAATTCTATTGGGATAAGCAAACTTCTTCCCTCGGGGATATAAAATAATCTCCAATTTAGCCTTGGCTTTTGGCTTAGGTAGAAGATGTCTGAGTCAAGTGGGTTTGTATTTGGTGGCTTACACTCCTCTTGTGCTACATAGAGACTAGTACTTCAGAATCTAGATTTCTAGACTATTAAATAAATCAACTTAGGGAGGTGAAGAAACTATGCTCTCTTTAGTTCCTTGTACTCATTCTCTCTCTTTTCGTCTCTTTTCTTCTTTTTTTCCCTTTCTCTTCTTTTTCTTTTTGAGCTCACATCTCACCAGATTTGTAAATATGTTTGGTGGTCTCCCATGACATTACACTTCAATTAAGTTCTGATAACCTTATAACTAAGCCAAAATCCTCAACCAATATTCGGGTGGTCAGAAATATAGGAAAAGTATGTCAAGACTGTATTTGGGGGATCGTAAGGGTAATAGGCATTGTTGCCTCAATGTGCTTGTCATAAAATGAAATAAATGCAACTCAATGCTTTTTTTTTCTCAGACTTTTTTTTATACTTTTTCTTCTCTTTTTTTTTCTTCTTTTTTTTTCTCTTTCTCGCATATATATCTACCAACACAACGCAATGCAACATGACATACACACTTTTATTCAAGAGGAATTATTCGGGATTGGTGATGTTCAAGAGGATATTAGGTGGCTTATTTGGTGGAAGTGCCTATTCTCGGCACCGGGAAAGGAATGGATGGGACAACGTATTTTTGACCTTGACATTAACACCCTCCTTCAGCCGAGGATTCCATAAAGGACAGTCGTAACCATCCACCTTAGTCTTAGTTTTATTAGAACTCGTTCTCTATGTATTTGCCCTATTTGGTGGCTCTCACAAAGATTCACACAAAGAATTTGTACGTAGGAACCGAGAACGAAAACTAAGCCTAACTCCAAGTATCATTATCTAATTATCCAGAAATTAAGATTTCTCGCACTAAACTTAGAACACCATTAGACTCTTTACTCTCACCTCGCAATTGTTTGGTGGATCTACTAGAAGATGGCTTGACTGACTCTCTAATTAGGAAAAGATGTCTATCGACAAACTAAAGATGTCTGTCGATTTTCACAGTGGATCCATTGCAAATTCTATGTGTAAGTGTGAAATTGTACTGGATTCTAAGTTCAGGAATCAACTAAAGAATAAATCTCTAATAAAACCTCTTGATTAAAAGATCTATTTCCTAAGGTGTTGGTAGAAAAATTTTCAGTTTATATGTACTACCCCCTGCCTATGTTCTTGCATGTCCTCATTCATGAATAAGAGAATAAAGTAAGACAAGGCATCAGTGGATAGAAATCACCTAGAATTGTTCCCAATTTATCGTTCAGTGAATGCCAGCACTATAATGATAATCACAATATGTAGACTAATATGCCAAAATGAAATATGCTATGTATAGAAGGCAGATAAATGCTGAGTTTAACACCTCCAACTGAGTGAAACTCCATCAAATGGATCAATGATTGCAAAAGACAGAGTCAAGATGGTAAGCACTTGGAGTTCCATCGTCATCAACGGGCCAAAAATGTAAAGCAGCTGGCCGTTAATACCAAGCCCACAAGGTCAGCAAAATAACAAATCAGGGCTTGGAATTGGTTATAGCTAGGTGCTACAAGAGAAATAAATCTGGGTGCTAGGATAGATAGAAAGTGGCAGCCTTGAAGAGTGGTGTATGAGTACTGCAAATGGGGTGGATAAGGAATCGAGAGTGGGAAACAAATCATACGAGTCCTGGAAGTGGTGGAAAATGAAAGGCGAGACCCGAGTGGTGTAATCTGAAATGGTATAAGGAACCATTTTGTGAGTGGATGTGGTTTTGGGTGGTTGTAGAGTAGGTGTGTTGAATAAGATCCGGTGTTCTATCCCAACCGCTCTAGATTCGGCCAATTCAGTGTCATCCCTGGGTTGGTCAAAAATCTCACACGAATCGCCCAAATTCTGTTCCTGGTGCGAATCTTCAAACATAATGGGCGGTAGTTCGTTATCCCCAAGGTATGGAAAATCAAAACCTAGATGCAATAAAGCCTCAAATTCTTTCACTTTCCATTCTGTGGCTTCTGTGAATTCCTCAATATCAGAATCCAAGAGCAAAGATGTAATAGATTCATCCGACCCCAAATCCAAAAATGCCCCAAGATTTTTCAGATTTTCCTCACAATCAAAAATGGGGTTTTTATCAGATTCTTCCTCAACTTCAATTGGATTCTTTGACAATTCAAATTTAACCCCATGGACGTACGACATTTCATGTAAATCTATGTTCTTAATGTATTTATCATCTGAGCTTGTCACGGGGTTTTTATGCAATTCCACTCCAAATCTTTCAAAATCCAAATCATGTGCCTCATCAATTGATCAACTTGAATCAAGCGTATCTACCCAGGTCTTAAAATGTACTGGATCTTGGGTGTCATGATCCTCCATCTCTATCTCCCAAGATTCAGGATTTTTAGATTGAGAATCAAGCTTGGAACTTTCCTCATTAGTTTCTAGGTTGGGGCTCTCAAATGATTCCATTTCAGATGTGCTAAGAACATGTCCCCTAACTCCATCAGATATCTCATCTTTCACTTCAAAATTACCTATTGAGACATCAACATCATCTACTTCAGGTGTGTGACTCGAAGAATCCCTAAAAGTAGCCTCAAGTTCCCTAAAATCCTCTAGGCTAGTCTGAACTTGATACTACAAAAGGAGTATGTCTTGAAGTGTACGAGTGTTTTCAAGGCGAAATCGAGTTTTAAAATAAAGTGTTGTAATATAGTCGAAATCACTTTGAAAACAAATAGATTTTATTACTCGAAGTTTAAGTTCGAGGTCGAACACAAGGAGCAAATTAGGGATTAGAAATCAAGATCACAACTTGAGAAATTGAATATAATATGCAATAGAAACCAGAGTTATAGTGCAAAAAATGTAAGCACAGAAGATCAATGTATGTAAACAAGCATGTTAACGAGGCGAAATCGATTTTAAAAGATGTTCGTTGCAGTATAAATGAAATCGCTTCGAAAACAAATAAGAAGTTTTTATTACTCGAAAATCTAGGTATCCGAGGTCGAACACAGGGAGAAAATGAAATTTATCCACTAATCTCAATAATGTAATTCAAATACTTAAATTTACTCAAAATCTAATTCAAACCAGAATGCATGAGTTTACGAAAATGTAGCAAAAGAAGAATTGGACGTCTGATTCTATAATTAGACATCTTAAAAAGATATGCTTCTTCTCTCTCTTCTTTGGCTCTTATTTTCTTCTCTGGCTCTCTTTCTTCTCTTTCTGCCTTCTCCTTTCTGCTTCTCTTCTTTCCTCTTCTTCTTCTGTTCTTTGGCCTTCTTTCTTCTTCTTTGATTTCCTTCTCAAACTTTAGTCTTTCTTCTTCCTTGATTTCTCCCTCCTTCTCTGCCTTGTGCTTTGTGCCTTTGCCTTCCTCTTCTTCAGCTGCACCTCTGCTACAGTGCTTCTTCTTCCTTCCTTGTCTTCTTCCTCTGCCTTCTTCTTCCTCTGCAGTCTTCTTCCTTTCCTTCTTATTCTTCATTCTTTTGCCTTATGCTTCTGCATTAGCCTCTTCCTTTTTCTTCTTTTTATGCCTTCTCTACTTTAGCCTTGCCTTTTTTCTTCTTTTTCTGTTCCTCTATCTAAGCCTTGTCTTTCGCTACCTTTCTTCTTTCTCTTTCTTCTCTTGCACAATGCCTTTCTCCTTCTTCCTCTATGGTCATCTTCCTTGGCTTCTACCTTTTTTCCTTCTTCAGCCTTTGCCTTCAGCTGCACCTTCTCCTTCCTTCTTCTTTCTTCAACCTCTACCTCTGCGGCTACAGTGCCTTCTTCCTTAGCTTTGGCTTCTGCCTTCAACCTCAGCTTCCTTTCTTCCTTCCTTCTTCTCTTCCCTGCACACAGCGGAGCAAAACCTACCCCTACCCTCCCCCACGTCACTCTCTCTCTATTTCTCTCTTAAGTTCGCTCTCCCAGAGCCGGGTAATCGGGTCAGGTTTCGCGTGCCCAGGTCCAGGTGCACCGGCGTGGTGTAGTGCATGAGGAGTGCGAGGCTAATTGGGTCGGTCACACCAGGTCTGTGGGGGCATAGTTCGCAGATGAGGTGGGTGTATGTGGGAGAGGGACCTCACCCCGTGTCACTTGAGGCAAACAGAAGAAATCACAAATTCAATTTAAGTCGCACACCTCACGCTAAAGTTTCCTAGGTGGGACTAAAAATCCCACCTGCTTCGCTCGTGCCCACAAGTGAGGTTTGCCTTCAATTGCCGCTGCTAGGATCTCCTTCAAGGCCAATTTCCTAGACAGCTGTATGTGCGAGAGCAACCCACACCTCCTGGAGTGCAGCACCTGGGTTGATGCGGCCTGGAGTGCTGCTTGCAAGCTCCTTGTTCTTGCTCCAATGGTGGAATGGGGCTCAGATCTGAAACCACTCAATACTGCCTGTCGACCCCATTAAAACACATGAGGAGTTCGTCGTGTCAAGGCGAAGGTGAGGCGGTGGGTGGCTGGCCACGGGGCGGCCTAGGCATGCATGCCTAGGTCGCTCTATGGCCATGAATATGGGTTTGTTCGGTGGGCAAGTGTGGCGGTGTTGAAGGTCAATGGAAGGGAGGAACGTGCTTAGTGGGTGATGGCAGAGGTGATGAGGGGTCTAGCAAGGCGTGTGGAGGTGCGGAGCGGTGGAAGCGCCTTCGCCGATGGTCGATTGGAGATGGAGAAGGTAGTGGTGGTCTACGGCGTCGAGGGGTCAAAAGTGCAGATTAAGAGAGGGGAAAGGAAGAGGGGAGAGAGAGGAAGAGTTTTGACCTAGTTAAGTGGACGAAGGGGGATAGAAGGTGGCTGGCCATACCTGCCGCTGCCGGAGACGAGATGTCCAGTGGAGGGAGAACGGCGATGACAACGAGGCTGGAGCACGCGAGCGGGTATTGCGCAACGCGGAAGAAATAGATGAAGATGGCTCTGCCACTGGTATTGTGGCAGAGCGACGAGAAAGAGGAGGACTCGTCGGAGCCTGCTGGACACTTGGCCGAAGGAGAAGGGAGGAAATTGGAGTGGTTCTCCGGCCAAGTCAAGCTGAATGGGAGCGACCAGAGGTGGTGGACCTTTTATAGGCACTGGCAAGGGCTCTTGTGCTTGGAAGGCAAGCTTCCAAGCGCATGAGTCCACGTCGGAAATGGAATGTGGAAGATACCCACATCTCTCATACGTTCACACGAGAGATTGGGTGCAAATCAGACCTTGTAATCATGCTCAGATGGAAGGGAATTCCTCAGAGAATCTCCCTTCCAAATCTGGGAGGAGATCTCTGAGGAATCAGGGAGTAATCCCCCTCCATTCCACGCCGAAGTAGGATTCCTCCACTTTAATGGTGGAGGGACCTAATTGTAAGGGTGGTGAGGAAGTTAGGGGGGTCTATCAAGGATTTTCAAAAGTCAGGGGCCAGAATGTAATTAGGTGGACTATATTGCAAAGTAGGTCAAGGTGACCTCTCCTTAGGTCAAAATTTTGGTACAAACCTAATTTTGACCTAAGGAATCCAATGGTGAAGTTGAATTTTAGGTTTGACCATATTTGACTAGGCATTTTTCACAAAAACCTAAATTAGGTCAAATAATAAGCTATGACCACAATCTAGGTCAAAATAGGTTCCAAAGGCCAATTTAAAGGTTATAAACCATAGGGGATATTTTTCCATGATTTTTAGAGGGTTTAGTTGATTTTTATCCTGACCAAAATCTTGTTGAATTATGTGAGTCTATTTTAGGGTTGCAAGATGTCATTTAATTCTTAGATTGCACATGAACCCATTTCTGACTGAACCAACTCACTTTTTATCTTCTTCAGTCCATTTGACCTATGTTTTGACTCTGAGAAATCCTATTTATGTACTACAATGGTAAAATTATAGTTTTACCCTTTATTTCATGTTTTCTTCTCAGAGCAATTCTTCCTTGAATTAGGCTCTTCTTTAGGTTATGTAGGATCTCTTATTCTCTTTCTTAGGTCAAAATGAGCTAGTTAGGGCTCATGATGAGGTTCTCATCAAAGCACAAAATTGGACGTCTGATTTGTGAATTAGACGTCTTAAAATATGGATGCTACAGTGCTTTTCTTTCTTCTCTGTTCGTCTGCTTCCTTTCTTCTTCTTTCTTTCTCTTCTGATTTTGTGCCTTAGCCTTTTTCTGCCTTCTTCTCTATCTCTGTCTTTAGTCTTCTTCTTCCTTTAGCTTCTTCTCCTTCCTTCTCTTTCTTTCTCTTTAGCTCCTTCCACTTCTTTCTTTCTCTTCATCTCTTCAGCTTCTTCCTCTTAAGCCTTGTCTTCTCCTTCCTTAACTTTCTCTTCGACCTTGTCTTCTCCTTCCTTAGCTTCCTCTTCAGCTTCCTCCTTCTTCTTCTTTCCCTGCAGAGCAAAACCTACCCTACGCGCGTACACTCTCTTCTCCTCTTTCTCTCTTAGGTTCGCTTTCCCAGAGCCACCGTCTCGGGTAATCGGGTCGGGTACGTGCCTGGGACCAAGCCCACCAACGTGCGGTGGTGGGCGAGTGATGGGTTGGCCCGGATAGGTTGTTAATATGGGGATTTTATCGTTGAAATGTGTATAGTGATTAACCTAATTTGGACCTAACCATCTCTTTACAAAATTTTTAACCTGGCCTAATTGATTTTATCTTGTCACTTTTAGGCCTAGGGTCGAACTCAAGGAAGTGGGGTTTAAGTCGAGTTTCTACGTTTTCCTTAAAATGCGTCTCTTCCATTCGTTTATTCTATTTTTTTATTTTTTTTCTTATTTAGATTTTTTTCTAGTAATCCTTGTCCTTGAGGCACACCCTCAAAAATGGGTTCTTGGCTTTGAGCCAAAACAGGGTCAAAAATGGGTCTTGCTACTCGCAAGACGAAGTACCTGCAAGTCAAAGATTATCTTTTCTCTTTTATGTATTTTTTTTATCTTTTTACTAAGAAGGAAGCTAACAGACAGAAAGTAAATATAATAGCTATAGATATATATTTATATGTAGTATATATATAAAGGGGTGGGGGTGGAGGTGGCGATGGAGTGTAGCACCGTGTCGAGTCAGTAGTCGTCTAGAAAGACGCAACCAACATGACTATGTGCCGCATGGAGTGTGGATGGAGGATGGATGATGAATGTGTCCATGATTTTTTTGTACGCGTGTATCGGAGAATATCAGCAACTGGTGCAGATATTCCCACGATACAGCGTATAGTAAATAACGTGAAAGTATATATAAATATATATAAGTAAATATATTTATATATATATATATATATATGTATAGGTATATATGTATAGATATATATAGATATATATGTATATATATATATAGGTGTATATGTATATATGTATATAGCTATGTATATATGTATATAAGTATATATATATATAATACCATATAGATGTATATATATATATGTATATAAGTATATATGTATATATATATATATATATGTATATAAGTATATATGTATATATATATATATATGTATAAGTATATAGATATATATAAGTAGCTATATATATATTATATATATATGTATATATATTGTATATATATGTATGTTACTATAAGTGTGTGTGTGTGGGTGTGCGTATGTGTGAGTAAAGGTGTGTGTGCGTCGGTGAAGGTGTGTGTGTGTGTTGCTGTGAGTAAGTGAAAAAAAAAAGAGAGAGAAAGAGAGAAAAAAAAAAGACAGAGAACAGAAGAGAGAGCGGGCAGGAGCGGACGGACGCAGGAGAGAGCCGCGGGTTAAGTCATCTGCAGAAGGCGCCCGACGTCTGATGGTCGCGGATGCAGGCGCGTCTTCGCGCGGAGAAGGTGAGGCGTCTGCAGGCCGGGTGCGAGGAAGGAGAGCGGGCGATGGCGTGCTCGCAGAGGGCAGCAGGGAGTCTGCAGTCGGTCGCGGAGGGTTGTAGAGGTTGGCAGGGGAGTGGGACGACGGTTGGCCAGCCGCTGCAGTGCGCGCAGCGGCCGGTTGTCGGTGCAATGGCGGAGTCGTCAGAGTGGAGAACTGAGCGGAGAGTGCCCTGCAGGCGCGCGCGGAGGGCTAAGCGCCTGCAAGGAAGGTCGCGGAGGAGGCGAGGAGGTCTGCTGCTGCTGCCGCCGCCGCGGTTTGGCTGCTGCTGCTGCTGCTTCAAGCTTCGGAGCTTGAAGTGGCAGCAATGGCGTGGAGACGAAAATGAAAAGAAAAGAAGACACCACGCCCACCGGCTTGTTGAAGAGCTGGGCGGTGGTGTTCCCACTGTGGTGGTGAGCACCACAGTGGGTTCTCCTACTCGCCGGGTGCCTCCTCGACAGAGGGCCGACGTATGGGAGGGGAAGACGGTGGAAGAGGTGGCTGCAGGCTTTTTTTGTTTTGTCCAGCCGCGTCCCTCGTGAGGAAGAAGCTGCAGCTTCTTATAGAGGAGGAGAGAGTGGTATGATGGCTGCAGCAGGGAGAGGGTGCGGGAGTTGCAGCTGTAGGGAGCGGCGTTGGCAGGGAGAAGTGACGTGGAGTAAATGCATGCAGCTGCTGCGGGAAGAAGTGCAGCCGCGGGAAGAAGAAAAGAAGAAATCAAGAGAGAAAAAAAATAAAAAGAGGTGGAATTTGTAAGGAGGCACTTGGGATAAAATGTAACTATGCATGACATTGTTTCACTCCTCTTCTTCTCTTGATTAAATGCATGCATGCAAGCATTTTTACAAATGCGATTACAGGATCCTATTATGCAATGTTAATGCTAGAAAATAGCACAAGAAGGCGTTATTACAGGCGTGTTTTGAGGTGCAAACATATACCCCCATACCTATCTTTTGCTAGTCCCTAGCAAAATAGTATTTAGAAATGTTCTTAAGCTGAAGATTTTCTTCTGAGGTAATATAGGTGTGTTTATTATCGAATATTGTGAGAACCAATTGTAAAGAAGACTACCAGTACTTTAAGTCTCACATGACATAGATCATCTCTCAACTAACCAGGACTCTTGATATTTAAACCTTAAGTACGATTTCCAGGACCCAGGAGGTTTTTGCCGTACTCGAGAGCTCAAGAGGTTATGGTTTGTGCATAGTGAAGGATCAAGACTGACCAGATGAACATTAAGACTCAATCCCAGGGTTTCACGAATTTTTAAGTACAGGTTGGTCCCAGTTTCAGCTCATGTCTTCGGATTGACCCCTAAGATGATGATGGAAAACTCAACTCTCATTTTCTTTTTTTCTTTTTTTTTTTTTTGGCTCACCGAAAAACAAATTATACAGACATTTATGAGATATACTGACTCTTTTGCAACATCTTTTTATTTTTTTTTTACAACTCTTTTTTTCTCTTTTTTTTGTTTTTTTTTTTTTTGAAACATATGTCAGTATATCTCTTACAACACATTTTGAAAGAGCACACTTTTTTTCTTTTTGGTGGGAGAGTTTCTTTTTGGTGGAAAGAGTCGCTCCTAAACACAAGACTAAAGCCTGGGATAAAAAGTCTACCTGCGTGCACAGGTAAGGACTCCACCTTCCCTAATGAACACTAGGGTTGGATCTTATGTTCACCTGGTCTTTCCTAATATGTGTAGTGTGAACCAAGTTTACTTAAGCTCTCAAGTAAAAGTAAACCAACGGATCTTGTACTTGTGTCTCAGGTACAAGAATACATCCTTAGTTAGGAGAGATCTTGATCTATTTTGTCAATGCTTTAAGTGAATTAAGCCGAGCCTGAGCGAATCAAGCTTTTGTGGCCTGGAAAGTCTTCAAAACAGAGGTTGAATATCCATAAACACTTATTGCCTTTTTGTTTCAGCTTCAAGATCATTACTAAACACCATTTATTATAATATATATATTTTTTCTTCTTCTTTTTTCTTTTTCTTGCATATTTATAAATAGGTGGGAACTGTATGATACCATAACATACCCGGATCCTATGGATGCCTATCCACCCCCCCATGCCAAACAATGCTATGTCCTCATATGCATGCAGGGAAAGGCAGAGGAAGGACGGAAGATCGGGTAACAAGAGCTGAGGTTCAAGGTATAGATCAGGGTGGAAGGGTGGGTGGATGGTGGGTGGTGAAGAGAAAAGTGAAGTGATTGCGATAGAGGTGTGAAAAGTGATGGTGGATGGTGAGTGCTGTTAGGGTGCCTCCCAACAAGCGCTGAATTTAATGTCCCCAGCTGGACTCAGAATGAGGCAAAGAATTAGTTACCCTCCAGCAGGGCAACGGTTTCTCCAATGGGGGCAGGTTCATGAGTCAGATAGGGTTTCGAACGCTGCTCGTTGACCGTAAATTTACGCCCAGACTTGGGATCTTCGATCTCGACGGCCCCATTGGGGAATGGTCTTGAGACCAGGAAAGGACCAGTCCATTTGGACTTCAATTTCCCAGGAAAGAATTTGAGTCGAGCATTATAGAGCCAAACTTGCTGAGATGGCTCAAATTCCTTCCGCCGAATATGGCTGTCATGAAAAGCCTTAGTGCGCTGTTTAAAGGTTAGAGCAGAATCATAGGCTTCACGACGGAGCTCTTCCAGCTCTTGGAGTTGGAGTTTCCTTTCTCGACCACACAAGTCTGGGTCGAGGTTACATTGGCGAACCGCCCAATAAGCGCGATGTTCCAACTCCACGGGAAAATGACAAGGCTTCCCGTAAACGATTCTATATGGAGACATACCAAGGGGAGCCTTGAAGGCGGTCCGATACGCCCAAAGTGCGTCAGTCAGCTTGTCGGACCAATCCTTACAGTCAGGCCGAACCATTTTCTGGAGAATCTGCTTGATTTGCCGGTTTGACACTTCCGCCTGGCCGTTCATCTGAGGATGATACGGGGATGTGATACGATGGTGGACTCCGAACCTCCTCAGAAGTGCCCGAAAAGAAGCATGGGTAAAGTGGCTTCCTCCATCCGAGATAATGGCCCGAGGGATCCCAAAACGCGCAAAGATGTGGTCCTTGACAAATCGGGTGGAGATAACAGGGTCAGCACGGCGCGCGGGAATAGCCTCGATCCATTTCGAAACATAGTCGACGGCCACGAGGATGAATTCGAAGCCGTTGGATGGAGGAAAGGGACCCATGAAGTCAATTCCCCAGATGTCGAAGATTTCCGCAACTAGGATGTGTTGCAAGGGCATCATGTCACGACATGCCATTGACCCTAACGACTGGCACCTAGTGCAATGCTTGGCATAAGTGTGTGCGTCCTTGTGAAGGGAGGGCCAAAAGAAACCGCACTGCAACACCTTGGCTGCAGTTTTCCTCCCAGAGAAATGGCCTCCACAAGCCTGATCGTGGCAGAAGGATAGCACACTGGGGAACTCACTGTCAGGAATACAACGACGGATGATTTGATCAGCACCTATCCGAAAAAGAAGTGGATTATCCCAGAAATAATACTTTGCTTCTACCATGAGACGCTCACTCTGGTTTTTAGGCCAGCCACGTGGAAGAGATCCAGAAGCAAGGTAATTGGCAATGTCGGCATACCACGGTCCACTTGCCACATTTATTACCAATAGGTGCTCATCAGGAAAAATTTAATTAATTGGCAGAGTAAGTCCAATATGGTCAGGGTCCAGTCTAGAAAGGTGATCAACCACAACATTCTGGGCTCCGGCCTTATCGCGAATCTCAATGTCAAATTCCTGGAGCAGAAGGATCCAACGAATCAGTCTAGGCTTGGCATCCTTCTTGTGCATGAGATGGCGAATGGCCGCATGATCAGTGAAAACAATAACGTGAGAGCCCAGAAGGTAAGAACGGAATTTTTCCAGCCCAAAGACGACTGCCAATAGTTCCTTTTCAGTGGTAGTATAATTACGCTGGGCCTCGTCCAACGTCTTACTGGAGTAGTATACCACGAAGGGGTGTCTATCGCGTCTTTGTCCCAGGATGGCTCCGACTGCAAGGTCTGAAGCATCACACATAAGTTCAAAGTCGAGGGACCAATCAGGCGGCTGGAGAACAGGGGCCTTGGTGACAGCATTACGCAGCTGCGTGAATGCTTGTATACAGTCGGGGCCCATGTCAAAGGGCACGTCGGTTGATAGGAGATGAGTTAAGGGTCGAGAAATTTTGGAGAAGTCTTTGATGAATCTCCTATAGAAACCGACGTGTCCCAAGAAGGAGCGGATTTGTTTGACAGAACCAGGCACAGGTAAATCAGCAATGACGTCGAGCTTAGCTCTGTCAACCTCGATACCTCTATCGGAGATGATATGTCCGAGAACAATTCCCTCGTGCACCATAAAATGACTTTTTTCCCAGGAAAGCACGAGGTTTACATCAATACATCTCCTAAGGATGCGAGTCAGGTTGGCAAGACATTCGTCGAAAGATGGTCCAAAGACTGAAAAGTCATCCATGAAGACCTCGAGAAAGTCACCCACCATGTCATGAAATATCGCCAGCATGCATCTCTGGAAAGTTGCTGGTGCGTTACAAAGTCCGAACGGCATCCTTCTAAAGGTGAAGGTGCCGGAAGGGCAGGTAAAAGTGGTTTTCTCTTGGTCTCGGGGGTCTATTACCACCTGGTTATATCCTGAGAATCCATCCAGGAAGCATAAAAATTTATTTCCCGCTAACCGCTCCAGGATTTGGTCAATAAATGGTAGCGGGAAGTGATCTTTCTTGGTTGCAGCATTGAGTTTCCTATAATCTACACACACTCTCCAAGATGTAGGAGTGCGTGTAGGGATGGATTCGCCCCTGTCATTGACACGGATGGTGAGTCCTGCCTTTTTGGGCACAACGTGAATCGGACTCACCCAGGGGCTATCACTGATCGGGTAGATTATACCCGCATCCAGCCACTTAATGATTTCCTTCTTAACGACCTCCCGCATGTTAGGGTTGAGACGTCGCTGCATCTCGCGAGAAGGTCGAGCCTCCTCCTCCGTATATATACGATGAGTGCAGTAGGAGGGGCTAATACCAGATAAGTCTGATAAAGACCATCCAATAGCTACCTTGTGTTCTAGGAGGACCTTAGTTAGTTTGCACTCTTGCTCCATGGTTAATTTTGAACTGATGATTACAGGGAGCGTTTCATTTGGTCCCAGGAAAACATACTTGAGTGTATTAGGCAGCACTTTTAGCTCGGGAGTGGATGGGGAAGGATCTAGCATTTCTTGGGACGAGAGTGTCCCAGACGGGTAGGAGAACAAGTTAGGAGGAAGAAACTGGCCTTCAGATTGGCCAAGAAGAGGGGCTTCTTGGATAGATGGATCCAAAAATGAATAGCCCCAGTGAGAAGTATATGGGCTCAAGGTCCCAGTGTGGATTTGTAAATCCACCTGATTTGGCGGGGAAGAAAGGGCAATTCGGTCTTCATGAGTGTGGACCGACGGTGAGTAGCCCGGATATGACTCAGACCACGAGGTATGGGAAGCGGAGAAAACCTTATCAGAAGTCTGGCCAGGAGAAGGCACTGGACAAGGGAGGGATTGGGGAACGTCACAGTATGTGTTGGTCAGGCAGTCATCAGTGTTTATAGGTAATCCGCAGCAGTCCGAATAGGTCCCAATTAGTCTGATACACGCGCTGACGGCCATGTCCTCGTCAGACGTGTCATCCTCGATGCAATCGCAATCAAAGTTCTTGGCTGCCTTGAATATGTTAAGCTTGAGCTTCTCAGATCCAACGGCAATCTCAATACACCCCGACTCCCAGTCGATGTGGGCGCGGGCTGTGGCCAAGAAAGGTCGACCGAGGATGATCAGACAATCAGAAAGTGAACTAGGAACTTCCATATCTAAAACAAGAAAGTCAACAGGAAAACAGAGACTGTTGACCCTAACCACCACGTCTTCCACCACACCCTTCGGGATTTTGACAGAACGATCTGCCAACTGTAACGTGACAGAGGTGGGTTTTAGATTTCCCAAGGAAAATTTTTCGAGCATGATGGTCGGTATGAGATTGATGGAAGATCCTAGATCAAGCAGGGCACGGTTAAAACTGCAGCCTTGGATGCTACAGGAAATCAGTGGTGTGCCCGGATCTTTCTGCTTCGGTGGTAAGTTTGACAGTATAGCACAACTCGCATGAGGCGAGAGAACCACCGGATTCTTAGTCTTCTTTGACTGTCGCCTGGGTGTTGTGTAGTCTTTGAAAAATCGAGCGACAGTAGGTATGTGGTCGATTGCCTCGAGCAGGGGTACCTTGATTTCTACATCCCTGAACAAATTACGTAGGTTGTCAAAGGCCTGCGTATTTTTCTTTTTGCCTTTTGGCTCCCTTAGTAGAGCCTCAGGGAATAGGACTGATTCTGGCACAAGTTTTGGTGCATCATCCTCTCGTGAATGCGGTATGCATCCCGAATGAGAGGGAGAAGAAGAAGACGAGCCAGGATCAGGTTGAGGTGGATCGACGGTCTGCTTACCGCTCCTCGTAGTGATAGCATTGGATGATGCGGGTCCAGTGGGATCATACGGTGGAGGAGGGTTTACAATGGGGACATAAGAGTGTGGTGCTGCAGCGAGATTAGCCTGAAATCCCGGTGGAATGCTCGGAGATTGCAGAACTTGATTAACCTGTCCCTGAGAAGGTCGTACCTGTGGTTGAGAACCACGGGGTACGAAATTTCGCGGGTTTGGAACAAGTTGGGCGGGAAGAGTGCCCTGAGATCGAGTCGCCATGCGTAGTTCACTGATCTCGACATTCTGCTGCGCCAATTGGTGCTGAAGAGAGGTCATGTTCTCTTCATGGCACTTTGACATTTCCGTCATCATTCGCATCAATTTGTCAAGAGGGCTTGATGCGTGTTTAGTTTGTGGTACGCAAGGGCCTGATGGCGGATTTGCCATAGGATTAAACTGGACCCTTGGGATGACGGGTGCGGACGGTCGCATTGGTCCACCCGCGGGGTTTTGGCGCTGCGGGTTGTTGGACCATGCGAAGTTTGGATGATTACGCCACCCTGGGTTATAAGTGGCAAAGAACGGGTTGTTCCCCAGGGCGCAAGCATCTTCTATGCCAGAAGACGCGTCCGCATGTAGATATGTGTCCGAGCACACGGAGGCTTGGTCCTCCGTGTCGAAATACTGGCTCGCAGAAGCCAGTTCCACATGACTTACCGAGTCGCTTGGCGCGACACTCGGTAAGGAAGGTCTAACGGGGTTTCTCGGGATAAGCCTGGTATTAGAAGAACTTGGATTGTGACGAAGTGGTGAAGAGGTGGTGTTTGCCATAGATCGGGCAGGGTTGGCCAGAAGCTCGTCCAGCTTCTTGTGCACGACGGAGACTTCATCCAGTTTTTGTGCAATAAGGCTTAGATCAGTGGATGAATGGGAGGGTCCCGTGTCAACTTCGTGGACATTTCAGGGCTGGCTGGTACGATTAAAGGCGACAATGGAAGCATTGTTCATCGAGTTTTCACTCATATTTTCAAACAGCTCGAATGCTCCATTCTCGTCTTTATTCATAAAGTTCCCTCCGCAGGAAGCGTCTGCAATCTGCTTCAAAGTCTCATTTAGCCCGTAGTAGAAAATCTGGGCTATATGCCACTTAGCAGACCGTGGTGCGGACACTTCCTGAGGAGGTCGTTATACCTCTCCCATGCCTCATGAAATTGTTCGCCGTTTTGCTGCGTAAATGAAGTGATAGCACGGCGAAGCGCATTGGTCCACCCGATTGGGAAGAACTTCTTGAGAAACGTTGTTCGCATCTCTTCCCAAGAGTGGATGGTTCTCCCAAGGGTGCGTAACCATTGCGAAGCTTTATCCCGCAATGAAAATGGGAACATCTTCATGAGGACTATAGATAACCCGACATTTCTTGGTTTAACGATTTCAGCAAGTCGGGTTAGGTCTTCCAAGTGGAGAAATGGGTCTTCACTTGCAAGACCATGAAAGTGAAAATTGATTAGGCCAATTATGTTTGGTTTTAATTCAAAGTCGTCCCCGCCCATGGGGACCTGAATTTGTCCTATGGTCTCTGTAGCAGCGGGATTCTGATAAGAGCTAAGAGACCTAGGCTCCTCCCGTTCGGGAGGGTTCTGCATTTCTCCAATGTTTCCCTAATGGCTTCGATTTTCTCATTATACATTTCCATTTGGGCTTGGAGGCGGGTTATGGGATCTAAGGCTCCACCACCTGGTGGGTTCTGAGGGCGGTTTCCTCCCTCGGGATTTGGGGGTGGACGTGCAGCCATGTTTGTGGAGGAGGAGGACGATTCGACTTGTTTTCTAGATTTATCAGTCAATTCAAATAGTTCAGGGTTTTGTGACCTCCTCCCAAACATGCACTACCGCAGGAAGAATTGGGGAGATGAGAAGGGAAAAGGGATGAGAGAAATGACGCCGCAAAGGTACACTTGATTACAAATCAATACAGTCAAGTTCCTAACCTCTACAGTGTGCCCTTAGACCTAAAGATCTAAGTTACCTACTATCACGAACTACGGAACCGAATGCGAGCACCGCGGAACCACCGGGCCAGATTGAAAGGCCGTTTGCCCCAGTCTTAGACACCCGATAGCACGCGGGAACTCTCACTAGCACGTAGCCGCTACACGCAGGTAGTTAGACCTCCAATCCTTTAAAAGGGTCAAGTTACTACCAGTTTTAATTAGAGGCTTAGGGTCAAGTGCTTTTGGAATGTGAAGGGCGTTGTTTACGGGTAATGCCCAAGTGATTGATTTTCAGAGTGTGTAAAACAAGCATGCAACGGGGAAATCTCCCCGAATTGAAGTTTTTATTGGTGAATGATTTTTTTAGAGTTCAGCCTTAAGTAGTATGGATTTTACGGTTTTGCTGAATTACCAATTCAACCAATCTTTGAGTTTTTGCAAAAATACAGGTTTTCCTTCTAAAACCCAAGAAACCCTTCTTCAATTATCAGTTAGTTAATGCATGCTAAAATGCAATGGGCTACCCTAAATGGAGATTTCTAAGTGTGGATGCACGAATCAGTTTTATATCAATGTGAAAGGAAGCCAAGGCACTTAAATTCAAGTGCTCCCAATCACCAAGAAGAATGTCCACACAAGGCTCAACCAACAGATAAAGAAAATAAAGTTGTTGGTGTTGAAGTATTCAGGATCGAATCACAGGCAAGTTGAAAAGTTGTGGTGAGGTTGGAATTAACTCAATTCCAAGTCTCCCCACCAAAAATGTGATCCTGAATTAAAGATAAGCGAGGCAAAAGAGGGATGCAAGCAATCTTTTTCTTTGCCTCAAAGAATACTTCCCACGGCGAAAAATCCAAGAATCAAGATTCTCGGATTTTCACTATGCGAAGTGTGGCGGGAAATCCTGGGGCAGTGAGAGTGAAGACAACCAATCAAACAAGTGAATTTTAATCCACTTGCCCCAAGAAATCCCAAGAAATTTTTCTAGTTTTTTTTTATTTATTTTTTTTATTCTTTTATTGAGGTGGCAAGTTAATCCTAGTTTGGTAAGAAAGGAAAACCTACTTGTTCGGTAATGTGTGCGAAGCTCCAATGCAGTGTCGGCGTCTTCACGCTCTCGTTCCCGCCTTGGATCTTCCCTCGCTTCCGACTTCGTCTGCTTTCCTTCTCCTTCCACCAAGTTCACCTGCACACCAAAAACAACAATACCCGTAAAGAGGGAAGAGAAAAATTGAAAGGATTTGGATAGAAACTTACTCGAAGGCGCACTTCCCCGGCAACGGCGCTAGAAAAGTGTGATGGGTCGGCCCGGATAGGTTGTTAATATGGGGATTTTATCGTTGAAATGTGTATAGTGATTAACCTAATTCGGACCTAACCATCTCTTTACAAAATTTTTAACCTGGCCTAATTGATTTTATCTTGTCACTTTTAGGCCCAGGGTCGAACTCAAGGAAGTGGGGTTTAACCCAGGGTCGAACTCAAGGAAGTGGGGTTTAAATCGAGTTTCTACGTTTTCCTTAAAACGCGTCTCTTCCGTTAGTTTATTCTATTTTTTTTCTTATTTAGATTTTTTTCTAGTAATCCTTGTCCTTGAGGCACACCCTCAAAAATGGTTTCTTGGCTTTGAGCCAAAATAGGGTCAAAAACGGGTCTTGCTACTCGCAAGACGAAGTACCTGCAAGTCAAAGATTATCTTTTCTCTTTTATGTATTTTTTTTATCTTTTTACTAAGAAGGAAGCTAACAGACAGAAAGTAAATATAATAGCTATAGATATATATTTATATGTAGTATATATATAAAGGGGTGGGGGTGGAGGTGGCGATGGAGTGTAGCACCGTGTCGAGTCGGTAGTCGTCTAGAAAGACGCAACCAACATGACTATGTGCCGCGTGGAGTGTGGATGGAGGATGGATGATGAATGTGTCCACACTTTTTTTGTACGCGTGTATCGGTGAATATCAGCAACTGGTGCAGATATTCCCGCGATACAGCGTATAGTAAATAACGTGAAAGTATATATACATATATATAAGTAAATATATTTATATATATATATATATGTATAGGTATATATGTATAGATATATATAGATATATATGTATATATATATAGGTGTATATGTATATATGTATATAGCTATGTATATATGTATATAAGTATATATATATATAATACTATATAGATGTGTATATATATATATATATGTATATAAGTATATATGTATATATATATATGTATAAGTATATAGATATATATAAGTAGCTATATATATATTATATATATATATGTATATATATTGTATATATATGTATGTTACTATAAGTGTGTGTGTGTGGGTGTGCGTATGTGTGAGTAAAGGTGTGTGTGCGTCGGTGAAGGTGTGTGTGTGTGTTGCTATGAGTAAGTGAAAAAAAAAAGAGAGAGAAAGAGAGAAAAAAAAAAGACAGAGAACAGAAGAGAGAGCGGGCGGGAGCGGACGGACGCAGGAGAGAGCCGCGGGTTAAGTCGTCTGCAGAAGGCGCCCGACGTCTGATGGTCGCGGATGCAGGCGCGTCTTCGCGCGGAGAAGGTGAGGCGTCTGTAGGCCGGGTGCGAGGAAGGAGAGCGGGCGATGGCGTGCTCGGAGAGGGCAGCGGGGAGTCTGCAGTCGGTCGTGGAGGGTTGCAGAGGTTGGCAGGGGGGTTGTCGGTGCAACGGCGGAGTCGTCAGAGCGGAGAACTGAGCGAAGAGTGCCCTGCAGGCGCGCACGGAGGGCTGAGCGCCTGCAGGGAAGGTCGTGGAGGAGGCGAGGAGGTCTGCTGCTGCTGCTGCCGCCGCCGCGGTTTGGCTGCTGCTGCTGCTGCTTCAAGCTTCGGAGCTTGAAGTGGCAGCAATGGCGTGGAGACGAAAATGAAAAGAAAAGAAGACACCACGCCCACCGGCTCATTGAAGAGCTGGGCGGTGGTGTTCCCACTGTGGTGGTGAGCACCACAGTGGGTTCTCCTGCTCGCCGGGTCCTCCTCGACGGAGGGCCGACGTATGGGAGGGGAAGACGGTGGAAGAGGTGGCTGCGAGTTTTTTTTGTTTTGTCCAGCCGCGTCCCTCGTGAGGAAGAAGCTGCAGCTTCTTATAGAGGAGGAGAGGGTGGTATGCCGGCTGCAGTAGGGAGAGGGTGCGGGAGTTGCAGCTGTAGGGAGCGGCGTTGGCAGGGAGAAGTGACGTGGAGTAAATGCATGCAGCTGCTGCGGGAAGAAGTGCAGCCGCGGGAAGAAGAAAAGAAGAAATCAAGAGAGAAAAAAAATAAAAAGAGGTGGAATTTGTAAGGAGGCACTTGGGATAAAATGTAACTATGCAAGCCATTGTTTCACTCCTCTTCTTCTCTTGATTAAATGCATGCATGCAAGCATTTTTACAAATGCGAATACAGGATCCTATTATGCAATGTTAATGCTAGAAAATAGCACAAGAAGGCGTTATTACAGGCATGTTTTGAGGTGCAAACAGCAAGGTGTGTTGGGTCGGGTAAACAAGTCAAGCCAGGTCCGCGGAGGCAAGGTCACAGACGAGACCAATGAAGGGTCAGTGGGACCTCACCCCATGGTACTGAGGCGACAAGGCCTATGCAGTTTTTCCTCATATGCAGGTGCGACGCTTCAAGAGTTTTCGAGGTGGGACTATCTTCCCACTTCTCTTGTGCGTGCCTGCAGCAGGGATGTCTTCTCTTGATTGCAGCGGCTGCTAAGTCCTACGGCTAGAATTAGAGGCCTGGAGCTGTGCGCGAGGGAAGTCCGCATAGCCTGGGACTATAAGCTTGGAGCAGGCAGACCTGAAGAGAGGTTGCAAGCAAGCTTTTTGCTGTCGTCAATGGCAACAACCCTCCTATACCTACTATCACGCAAACGACCTCGCGGCCACATCAGAATGCTCAGGAGGCTTCGCTGAGGCACAAAAAGTATATTGCGGGGGTCGGCGTGGCATGGGACTGCCTAAGTGTGCGTGCCTAGGGTAACCTGTGGCCATGTGAGTGGGTGTGTTCGGGGGCCCTTGTGGGTGAGTGATGGCATGTATGGAGTGAGGGGTTATGTTCAGTGAGGTGTTGCGAAGCTTATGGGATGGTTGGCGAGGCGGATGGAGGTGCGGAGCGACGGGGATGCCTCACCGAAGGTCTGGCCAGAGGTGAAGGGGATGATGGTGGTGGAGTGCGTCGAGGGATGTTTTTGCGAGATAAAAAGGGGAAGAAGGAGTAGAAGGGAGAGGTAACTTATCTGGGCATAAAGAGACGAAGGGGGAGGCAGGGATGGCAGCCAGCTCGTATTGCCGATGCTGGAGACGAAGGCGCTCAGTGAGGGAGGTCAGGGAGGATGAAGGGGCTGCAGAGGCGTCAGTGGGTGTGGCGCGACGCGGACGAGCGGGAGGAAGAGAAACCTCCCACTGGTATTGTTGCTAGGCGACAAGAGAGAGAAAGGGAAGTCACCGAAGCTTGATGAGCCAACTGGCCGGAGGGGGAAGAGACGAATTAGAGGGGTTTTCCGGTCAATTTCAAGCTTGGGAGATGCAGGGTGATTTGGGTTTGCTTAAATAGGCCCTGGAGGATGGATTTATGCTTGGAAGCCAAGCTTCCAAGCAAGGGAAGTTTGCCAGAGATGGCAACTTGAAAAGGGCCCTAATCTCTCATGCGTTCGCATGAGATTGGGTACCAAACAGAGCGTTAAATTAGGTTCACACTAGAGGAGATTTCTCAAAGAATCTCCCTTTCAATTTTGAAGGGGATTCTCTGAGAGATCAGGGAGTTCTTGCCTTTGCAATCTCGCCAGAGTAGGATTCCCTCCGCTATAATGGTGGAAGGACCTAATTGCAAAGAACGAAGAAGAAGCTAGGGGGTTTCTGTAGAGGTTTTCGAAAGATAGGAGTAGAAATGCAATTGGGTTAGACCTATTTGCAAAGTGGATCAAGATGAATTTCCCTTAGGTTTAAATTTTGGTACAAACCTAATTTGGACCTAAGGAATCCAATGGTGAAGTTGGATTTTAGGTTGACCATGTTTGACTGGGTAATTTACGCAAAAACCTAATTTATGGTAAATATTTATCTGAGACCCCAATTTAGGTCAAAATAGGTTCCAATGGCCAAATTGAAGGTTCTAAACCCTAGAGAATATTTTTCTATGATTTTTATAGGGTTTAGGTGAATTTTATCCTGACCAGAACCTTATTAAATCAAGTAAATCTGTTTTAGGGTTACAAGAAGTCATTTAATTCTCAGAATTCACATGAACCCTTTTCTGTTTGAACCAACCCACTTTTTATCTTTTTAAGACCATTTCACCTGTGTTTAGCTCATGAGAAAACCTATTGTTGTACTGCAATGGTAAAATTGTAATTTTACCCCTTATTTCTTACTTTTATCTCAAAATGATTATTCAGTGAATTAAGACCTCCAGTTGGTTATGTAGGAGCTTTTGTTCTCTTTTTTGGGTCAAAATGAGCTAGTTAGGGCTCATGATGGTGTTCCCATCAGTGAGTTTATTGATTCATCCTAGCCAAGGATTCTAGTTCTTTAAGGGTTTCCATTAGAGATTTTTTTATTGCAATCAACGTCTGTCTCTACCCCAGATCAGTAGTGATCTAGATTTGATGTAGATATCTCGCAACTATGTCCTTGTACTTTCCTACCATTTGCTACAGTTTGAGAAGTAGTTGCAAGTCCATTGGCAACTCCCTAGTGGTGATCTGTGTGGATGTGGCCTCAAATGTGAAAGATGTGAGTCTCAAGGCAAATGGAGGGTTATAATAGATTTGGTCTGGAAAATCATAGGGGTGGTGGTGGGTTCGGTGTAGTTATAGGTTGTGGTCGAATCCTCAACCTTAAGTGGCTCACCACCAACCTATGGCACATTCCTACTGGATTCAAGGTCCCTAGAGGTGATGTCTTGGATTCTTTGTCTCGCATCATGAATTATTTTTTTCAAGTCCTTAGATTCCCTTTTTCTGACCTCCTTTGCTTCCTGGACTATTTGGATCAGTTCGACGATCTGGGAGTTCTTGTGAGGGGTAGGAGCTTGCCTTTGGTGGGACCAGTCAAGATAATCAGTCATCATGACGAGATCCCGATCCCTCATGGAGAGTGTCTCTAAGGGTTGTGATGTTCCTTGATATTGAGAGATCTATGTGGATCTCCAAGAGGGTGAGGTGGGTATATCCCATGGCCGAGGAGCACAAGTATAGGAATCGTAATCAGCATAATGAGGAGCAATCTCCCATAAGAAGTTGGGATCATAGTTGGGTTATGAGGAGAACCCTAATGATGGTAAGATGAGAAAGAATATGGGTCCATGATCAGGATGGTCAAAAGACACCAGGCGGGTCTTAATGACCTTACACCAGTTACAAGGGATTGGTGGCAGAATAAGGCAAAGGCCTTGCAATCAAATTGATCCTTATAATCAGATGACCAAATGTTTCGTTAAGGTTTGAATTACTGAAGAAAATTCATCAAGAAACCAACTGAAAATGATCCCCCCTCTTAAGCTAACCCGACCAGTTTGTATATGAGGGGACTAAGAGGAAGGTTCTTCCTTCGACTTTCGCCTTCGATTCCTTTGTACCCCTTAGACACGGTCGTTTGACACTACCACATAGGCTTGGACACCAAGTTTGGCTAAAGACGTTGGAACCATCCAGTAGTTACAAGACAAATGCAGGTTAATTGATATACTTTTATGAGATTTTCTTAACCTCTTCTTCAATTTGGTATGTGGTGAGTGGTCCACAAGGTGACTCGACTCACCGACTAACCACTGGGCTCAATTGAGTCCAGGCTAGTACAATGTGGTCCTAGGACTCATGCACTTCTAAGTTTTTTAAGTAACTAATCACAAATCAAAGAAAATCCTCTCTCAGATAAAATTGGAATCCAAATAATTTGAAATGGGTAGAAAGACTTCTTTCTCAATAAGCTTTTAAGAGAATATTTTTTCAAAATTTATACTATCTCAAATAAATATTTATGAATTTCTAACTAATAGGGGGTTAGATTTGAGATTTTGACCCCATGCTGGTTTTTCTTTTTGAAATAGTATCCAATGTGATCCAAAAATTTAGGAAAAATATGAGAATGAAAGCTAACTTGATTCCTCTTCAAACACCATCATTTTGGGTCAATCATATTCATGTGCTGATCGTAATCAAATTTTGAAGTTTAGAAAAATTTGAATTTCAGTCTATCCGACCCTTGTGCATTCCATGAATTTTTAAAAATTCCACAAATCGAATTTTTTCCTGAGAATAGTGGGTTGGAAATATAACTCAAAAATCTAGTTCCTGCTTGAATTTCAAAATTTTTAGACTACTAAAAATATGGCAAATGAATTTTCAAATTTGTATTCAATTTCTGGCCAAGTTTCTAAAAATAGTATTAGCAATTTTTTCAATCTATTTTTTTTTTAACAAAGCAAATCCTAACTACCTAAAAAATCCAATCATATTTTCAAAAAAAAAAAACTCCTATGCTAATCAAGCCCTAATCTAAAATCCTATTGAGATAATCGTATACACCTGATTGTCTTCACCCACACACGATGCATGTGCGGATCCTCATTTCATACCTACATGCAAAAGAGAAGTACACTAAATCAGTTATTAAATCAAGAATCGCCGTACCTCCTCGGCAATGTGCCAATTTGTTCGGCCATAAAATCACATTTTAAGGATAGATACGTTGTAGTATAGCGCGAAAATATGTCGAAACAAATAAATTATAACAAGAATGTGAGTCCCGGTCAAACTCAGGGAGGCAGAAAATGATTAGATTTTAACACTGATTTAGAACTAACTTAACTAAATACTAATCACAATAGACATAAAGTAATTCAGGCAATTGTTTTATCATGAGTTGCAAATAGAATTAGAATTAGAACACTCATTACTAGAACTAGAATTAAAATTAACTATCTAAGCTACTAGAACAAGGGCACTGATGTGTATACATCTAAGTAACCTAAAATGTCTATTTATGCATGTTCTTAGTATCATAGAAGCATCATGTATTATAAATATTGCATAACATGCTTCATCATACATTTAAGTTAATTTGTATAAATTGTATAGTAATTCGCCTCTTTTTAGTAGCTAGGAACAGGACAATATATATAGGGGCCTCAGATTAAGATCCAACCATACGGATATGATCAAGACAATGATTGGAGTTCAACGACTCCAAGATTGCCCCAATCAGACCTCCATAGCATCAGATGCAATTCGAGAAAGATCAGAGGGCGAGGGGCACGGTGGTGTAAATCTGTAGCTCAGATGAAAAATCCAACCTCACGGATGGGTTTGGATCGACGATCGCAACCCAACAACGCGAAATCGGTCCAATCCAACATTTGTGGCATCATCACGAGCAAAAGGAGTTGGACAGCCCAAATGGTGTCACATGGTGCCATCCTAGCCACCTAAGGCTGACCACAGGACTCTCTGATAAACGCCAGTTTATCATTATTGTTATGCATTAAAACAAACCTAGCTCTTAGGATTTTGCTCCGCAAATGGGTTTTTGGGTTGCATTCAGGCATAAATTAGGTTAGGCATGCATTGCATTTTTATTGTGCTTTTGATAATGTTTTTGTGAGTGTTAGGGATAAAACAGATTGCTAGATCCCGAGAACCCTAGCACTCAGGAAGGCAACTGGTGAAGGAAAAGCTCTCACCTACTGGAACTCAACTTAATCTAGCTCACCATAGCTGGAATTTAGCTTACCTGAATTAAGGTTAGCTCATCCTAGCTCCATTCAGCTTATCTCAGCTGAATGGCAGCTCAAGAAAGCTGCTCAGATCCAGCTCAACTTAGCTCAGGACAGCTCAGATCCAGCTCAACTTAGCTAAGTGTAGCTCATCTCAAGGAGCTCTAACTAGCTCAACTGAGTTGACTGGGTTCACCTCAGCTTAGGTCTAGCTACATCCAGCTCCACTCAACTCCAGACTACTGAAGATGACTTCATTCCAGCTTAGAAAGCTCAAGTCTAGCTCCCAAGGACTTAGCTTAGCTCAACTCAGTTAAGCTAAGCTAACTTAGCTGCCTCAACCAGCTTGATCCTCCCCGGGAGCACTAGACCCAGCTCACCTCAACTCATTATGGTAGAAGCCAGCTTACTTTAGCTTGGCTTAGCAGCTAGCAAAGAACTAGCAAGCTAAGCCAGCTAGAGTAGCTCCATGCCACCCTCTTCAGTAGCTACCAGCTCCAGTTCAAGCTCCAGACCTCTCCTCATCAGCTCCTCTCTTCAAACCTTAGCTCCAATACCTCCTCCTCTACTCCACTACTAGCTAAACTAGCTTAGCTTAGCTTAGCTTAGCCGTGCTCCAGCTCCCTTGGCTTTTACCACCTAAAAACCCTACCTAACAACTCCACCAACTAGCTCCACCTAAGCTCCACATAAGCTAACCCTACTTCTACCTCACCTTGGCGCCAACCTAGCCTACCGACTGATGTGAAAAGTCGTGTGATTCGTAATTAGGGTTTTTTAATGTCGCTGTAACACACGAATTCTCATACGCTTTTAAATTTATATTCCTAGATAGGGGAGTATCTAGGGTCGTCGAAGGAGGCAGATTTGCAATTCAACTCTCTTGCTTAGAAAATGAATCTCAACTTTCTTTTTGGTATTTTAAATATATAATTTTTTTTAGTTTTGAAATAATGAGGGCAAAATGTGAATTGTGACGAAAAAGTGCTAACACCTAAAATTGCTAAGCTAAAACTTAAGAGATGAAAATGTCCACTACCTAAGCTCACTCTAGGCAAGTGGAGGACTAGAGTAATTAGGGAGTGGAAGTACAACGAGTGCTAAAACAAAAATAACAATTGCAACAAGAAATTAAAAAGAAGGAAATTTAATTAAATAGAATTTGTGTTCTCTTGCAAAGACAAGTGGAGGAATGCTTCTATTAGAAATGTAAAATATAAAACAAATAGAAGAAACACAAATCCTCTTGTAGAATCTGGTGAAGAAGGGAGTCTTCTTTCTCCAAGCCTAGCTGCTTCTTGGCTTGAAAAGAGGGTCTCCTTCTTCTCCTTCCTTGAAAGCTCCTCCAAGATGGATGCTCTCCACCTCAAGTCTTTCCTCCTAGGGTGGGCATGCACCACCCTCAAGTTCTCCTCCAAGGTGGCATGGACCACCTTTAAGACGTCCTCCAAAGGTCTTCCTTGCCAGGCTCCTCCTTTGGCTGGCATGGGCACAAGAGAGAAGGGAAGAGGGGAAGGTACCGAGGGGACAGAATATCCCCTTAATCTTCTTCTTCTTCTCTCTTGGGCGTGGACTTTAGGTAGAATATGAGAGGAATGTTGCTATCCAAGGATGGCTTGTAAGGTGGTGGGCAGTGGTCTTTTTATAGGGTAGGATGAGGGGTTAAGGTGACCCTTGAGATGGATGGCTAGGATGGGAAGATGGAGGTGGTTAAGTGATCCTAGGGATAAGAAGAGTTGGCGCCAAGTAGGCAGGTGTGAAGGTGGTGGTTATGGTGGTGAATGGTCACCTAAAGGTGGCTTCAACCATGGAAAGATGCCTTGGTTTTGGTGCCACCAAGAAGGCTTCTAGAAGGGGGATTATGTGGATGGTGGAGATGGGTTTAAAGGAAGATGTGTGGTGGAGATGAAGGGGGTTTTTGAGGGAAAAAGTGGCGCCAATAAGGAGGGTAGTTAGGGTGGTTTTGGTGCCACTTTGTGGTGTCTTTTGGAGGTAGTGGGTAGGTTAGGCTGGCGCCAAGGTGAGGTGGAAGTAGGGTTAGCTTATGTAGAGCTTAGGTGGAGCTAGTTGGTGGAGTTGGTAGGTAGGGTTTTTAGGTGGTAAAAGCCAAGGGAGCTAGAGCATAGCTAAGCTAAGCTAGCTTAGCTAATAGTGGAGTAGAGGAGGAGGTGTTGGAACTAGGGTTTGGAGGAAGGAGCTGGATCTGAAGAATCTGGAGCTGAAATGGAGCTAGCAGCTACTGAAGAGGTCAACATGGGACTACTCTAGCTGGCTTAGCTTGCTAGTTCTTTGCTAGCTACTAAGCCAAGATAAAGTGAGCTGGCTTCTATTAGATGGAGCTGAGGTGTGCTAGGTCTGGTGCTCCCGGGGAGGATTAAGTTGGTTGAGATAGCTAAGGTAGCATAGCTCAACCAAGTTGAGCTAAGCTGAGTCCCTGGGAGCTAGACTTGAGCTTCCTGAGCTGGGATGAATTCTTCTTCAGCTGGTTGGAGTTAAGTGGAGCTAGATGTAGCTAGATTTGAGCTGGGGTGAACTCCAGTCAACTCAGCTGAGCTAGCTAGAGCTCCCTGTGGACTAGTGGGAGTTGAGATGAGCTAAACTCAACTAAGTTAAGCTGGATCTGAGCTGACTTGAGCTAGGGTGAGCTAAGATGAGCTCTCTTGAGCTGTCATTCAGCTCAGATTAGCTGAATGGAGCTAAGATGAGCTAACCCTAGTCCAAGTGAGCTAGGTTCCAACTGTGGTGAGCTGGATCAAGCTGAGTTCCAACTAGTTGAGCTCCTCCTTCACCAATTGCCTTCTTGAGTGCTAGGGTTTTAGGGATCTGTATATCTGTTCATCCCTAACACTCACAAAAACACATTAAAACAAGAAAAAATGCAATGCATGCCTAACCTAGGTAATGCCTAAATGCAGCCCAAAAATCCATTTGCGAAGCAAACTCCTAAGAGCTAGGTTTGTTTTAATGCATAAGAATGATGATAAACTGTCGTTTATCACACCCCTATGCTTATCTTTTGCTAGTCTCTTAGATAAACTTTAATTTTTACAAAACGAAATTTTTGGGAAATCTAATTTTTTTGACTTTTAAGGAGAAAAAGATTAAGGGGCCTTGGTTGATCTAAACACAGGAGGTGAAAGAGCGATCTTCGTTTTCATTGAAAACTTTATCATAAAATGAGGTGTCGTTGTATTTAATCGCGTGGTAGAAAATCGCTTTTCAAAACATTAAATTTTCAAAACTAACCACGAAGAGTTAGGTCGTCTCCACAGGGAGGAATTAGCCTAAAAAAAATGAGTAATAATGCATAAAGGAATCGGGAATATTAATAGAGATGCATTCTAACTAGTTCTCTCATTTCCAGCACAAATTTGCAATATAGATAATTAATCAAGAAGATGAGGGTGCATATGCAAAATTACCACAATATAATATTCTAAATAATGACCTTGGTAATGGAAAACAATGTTAATATTAATCTCCTAACTAATGACACTATAATTAATATCTCATATTGTATGTCATTCAGAAGGAGAAATCAATTATATGTGACTTCGAATTAAGCAAGGGGTGTCCACGCAAATTGTGCAGCAATATATTAATTCAAAAAATAAATGAACAGTAACTTGACAATGGCATTTTCTGTAAATTTTAATGGTGGAGGAAACAGAGCATTTTCTCTCTCTCCTCCTCATGAGAGAGAGAGAGCACCGGCGGGGCTGTCGCGAGGCTTAGGAGGACGACGAGGACAAGGGCTCTCCGATGGTGGCAGCGGCGTGGCTGGAGGTGGTCGGAGCACCGCCTGTTGAACACAAAGGCAGAGCAGCTGCTGCAGGGCAGCCTGTTGCGGGTGGCGTGCACTGGTGCGCGCCCGTGCGCTTGGAGTGGTGGCCGGTGAGCGCGCAAGGTGGAGCGGCGCGCAGTGCCTGCGATAGAGCGGTTCTGGATGGAGCGTTGGATGCCTGTGTGGTGCCTACGGGGGAGATGGAGGCACTGAAGGGAGGCACACGGTGATGGCGCTGTGCGGCCTAGCAGGGGCAGTGGGCCTAGCAGAGCGTCTGCGAGCACTTGCAGAAGGGCGCGCGGGTGGCGCAGGCGAATGAGGCGGCTGCTTGGTGATGAGCGTGCGCCTGTGGTGAAGGGGTTGGAGAGGGGCGCTAGGCACTGGAAGGAGGATGCACCTGCGGGCGCGCAAGGTGGAGCGGTGTGCGCCTGCTGGCGCCTGCAGGGGCGCGGGTGAGGCGAAGCTAGCGCCTGTAGGGCCGACTGGAGATGGGTGAGAGGGTGGTTGCGAAGGCGGGTGGAGATATAGTGATGGCGGGTGCGGGCAGAGGTGTCGTGAGCGCCTGCAGCAGGTGGGCGCTGGAGGATGGATGGGCGCTTGTGCAGCTGAAGGGCAGGATGGGTTGATGGCGCTGGAAGGAAGGATGCACTTGTGGTGGCGTGGGTTCTGTTCGTGCGGTGAAGCCAGGTGCGGTGATTGGAGAGGCGGCTGGAGATGGGCGAGCGCCTGCGGGCGCACAAGGTGGATAGTCTGGTGATGCTTGCTCAAGCCAAGGTGCACTCTGGATCCACAGTGTCCGCTGGGTAGTTCCCCGCAAGGGGGAAGATGAAGATCTTCTCTCCTTTCTTCGCCTCCTCTCTTTTTAACTCCTCCCCTTTGCACGTGCGTGAGTTAAGGGATTTTCAAATCCCTTAACTATTTCTGGCCCCGTTTGTTGAGGGAGGGCAGCGGAAGATTAACCCCATGTGCCGGGGGGGAGGAAAGAGTTGCGGCTGTTATCAGATATGTGTTGGGGAAATTTATCCCCCCACCCTTGTTCTTTCTGAATATTATTACCTGCACATAAAAACAACAAAATCATTACATATTAAGTTATAGAATGTTATAAACTTAAATCATGATGCGTACAAATATTCTACAACTTAATTGCAATTATTAACACACCTAAACGGTACGATTAAAGATACTTAAGCTTAATATTAGTCCATTAAAATGGACTTATCAGGAGGCAGGGGATTTGTTAAGGTTAAACATCGGGATTTTTATTTGGATCCAAAAATTAGACAAAACTGGATCAATATATCCTACAGAAAATTCACAAATTAACCCTTTGTTAATTCAGATGACTTGAAATTTTTGTTTTTGGGATTTTTCTGGCTCTTGAATCTAATTCGCAACTTGCAAAATCCTTTAAAACCTTGTGTCTGTGCTTATGAAAAATTCACAAATTAACCCTTTATTAATTCAGATGACTTGAAATTTTTGTTTTTGGGATTTTTCTGGCTCTTGAATCTGATTCGCAACTTACAAAATCCTTTAAAACCTTATGTCCGTGCTTGTTAAAAGCCAACATTTATTGGGGCATGTTATTTTTTTTTCTCCCCCATGCTTATTTTTAGCTGTCTTACAACAGATGTGTCAGGATCATCATTCCCGTTACTAATCATTGAGGTGGCTCTAGTGCCAGTACTTCGGGATAGCACTGTTCATGACACCACCCAGGAGCTCACAACCCCAAAACACAATGCAATGTAAAAGGGCGCTCCAAGTAAACTCAAGCTCTTGCTCCGACACTATAGGTAGAGCACCGTCCAAGACACTTGAGCTACTAAAATATGCTTTAATGCTCCATCTAAAGATATGAAATATAGATGTGGAGCAACGTCGAGGCAGTAACATGTTGACATCGCGTCCTCAAAGGAGGTTTTTTCCTCCTCGGAGTGGGAACTCAAACCAATGATTTGTTCATACTTTTACTAAGTCCAAACAAGGGAGTTTTTCAAATTTTTAGTTGTTTTTAAGTGTTGGCTTGTGTGTGAAAATTAACACAAGAAGTTCCTCAAGAAATGCATGTTTTTGAATCAGAAACTAATTCAGATACTTTCCATATTACAAAAGAGGATCAAGTCACCTGAACTATCATGAGTTCAGGTGGAATTTTAGAGAAGGATATCTGATCTAGTCTAAAAATAGACCCTGAAATTCTAATGATCAAATCCACATCCTCATCCCTAGTTTGTTAAAGATTAAATCCCATTGTACCAAAAGTGAATTTTTCGACCTTAGTCCCAATTTCAAAATTTTTCCTCAAAAAAGTTTTTAACATTTTTATTTTTTTGGGTATGCAAGCAGGAAAGTAAAATAACTAAAGAAAAATGCATATTTTTAGGTTTTGAAAATTCTAAATCGATCGTCAAATTTTAAAAACATCCCCCCATGCTTAAGATATACAATGTCCTCATGCATTAGGAGAAAAAAAGGATCACCTTAAATGAAGAACAGTAGGGTTTAGGATGGTCAAAACCTGTAAAAAGAAGAAAAAAAAAAGGAAAGTAGGAAAAATGATGGGTTACCTCCCATCCAGTGCTATCTTTTATGTCATTCAGTCGAGCATAGTGTGCATTAATGGTCAAAGGTGGCTGGCTCAGTGAAATTAAAAGATTCAGACAGAAGATTTGGCGTATGATCAAAATAGGGCTTTAAACACTGGCCGTTGACTTGAAATGTCGTATTAGTTTTAGGATCAAACAGATCAACAGCGCCGTATGGATAAGTTTTATGGACAATAAAGGGGCTGATCCATTTAGATTTTAATTTGCCAGGAAAAAGACGTAATCGAGCATCAAAAAGCCAAACACGTTGATTAACGTCAAAGTGTTTCCGAACAATGTATTTATCATGAAATTTCTTTGTTCAGTCTTTATAAATCCTCGCATTTTCATAGGAAAAATTACATAATTCTTCCAATTCAGTTAATTGTAATTTTCTATGGACACTGGCGTCAGATAAATCCATGTTTAGTTATTTTATTGCCAAAAAGCCCTACGTTCTAGTTCTACCGAGAGATGACATGCCTTCCCAAGAATCAGACGGAAGGGAGACATGTCGAGCGGAGTTTTAAAGGCGGTACGGTAGTCCCAAAAAGTGTCGTCCAATTTGGTGGACCAATCTTTACGGTTAGGTCTAACCATCTTTTGTAAAATATTTTTAATTTCTCGGTTAAAAACTTCAGCCAGGCCATTTGTTTGGGGGTGATAAGGTGTGGAAATTTTATGATTAACCCCATATTTAGAAAGAAGGTGACGAAATTGTGAGTGAGTGAAATGTGAACCTCCGTCACTAATAATGGCTTTTGGTATGCCGAATCTTGAGAAAATATTTCTCTTAGGAAATTCGACAACTACACGGTGATCACTAGTGCGGGTGGGTATTGCTTCTATCCACTTTGAAACATAGTCGACAGCGACTAGTATATATAAATACTCACCAGAGTTGATGAACGGTCCCATGAAGTCGATGCCCCAAACATCAAAAATTTCAACCTCTAAAATAGGATTAAGGGGCATCATATCCTTTCGAGTCATGTTGCCGATGCTCTGGCAACGCACACAGGACTGAACAAAGTTATGAGCATCTTTGTGCAAGCTGGGCCAATAGAATCCCGCATTAAGAATTTTAGCTGCAGTTTTCTTGCTCGAAAAATGCCGCCACAGGCCATTGAGTGACAATGTGTCAAAATATCATGGATTTCAGAATCAGGTACACATCGTCGAATGACCTGATTGGCACAAATGCAGAAAAGGTCGGGCTCCTCCCAAAAATAGTATTTAATATCAGCAAAGAACTTATCCCATTTTATTTTTGGCCAATCAGTGGGGATTCGTTCTGTTACTAAATAATTTGTGATGGGCACAAACCACGGGAGGATAGTAGCAGCTAAAATGTTTTCATCGGGGAACTGATCAGGTGGGGTCATTATGTCATTCGTCATAAGATGAGAGAGATGGTTGGCCACTACATTATGCGATCCCACCTTATCCTTGATTTCCAGGTCAAATTCCTAGAGTAGTAGAATCCAATGAATAAGGTATGGTTTTGCATCTTTCTTTGTGAGCAAATATTTAATTGCTGAATGGTCGATATATATAGTGACATGTGACCCCAAAAGATAAGATCTAAATTTTTCTAAGGCAAATACAATGGCAAGAAGTTCATTTTCAGTAGCCATGTAATTCCATTGTGCATCATTAAGAGTCTTGCTAGCATAATAGATCACAACGGGCTTCTTGCCAATTCTTTGCCCTAGAACGGCCCCTATAGCAAAATCGGAGGCATCTGTCATTAATTCAAAGGGACTATTTCAATCAGGTCCCTATAAACTTGGTGCCTCAGTAACCTCCTTCTTCAACCTCAAAAAACTCTCCAGGCACTTATCATTAAAATCAAATTGCTGGTCTTTAGTAAGTAGCTGACTTAAGGGCTTGGAGATTTAGGAAAAATTTTGTATGAATCTACGGTAGAAACCCACATGACCCAAAAAGGATCTGATTTGTTTGACAGTAGTGGGCGGTGGGAGCTTAGATATAGCTTCTATTTTTGCTTTATCTTCTGCAATTCCTTGTTTTGAAATAACATGGCCCAAGACAATACCTTCCTGGACCATGAAATGACTTTTTTCCCAACTAAGGACCAAATTGACTTCTATGCATTTTTGGAGAGTTCTTTCAAGGTTCTTAAGACAATGGTCAAAAGAATCTCCAAAAATAGAGAAGTCATCCATAAAGACTTCTAAGCATTCACCTACCAGGTTTGAAAAAATTTCAAGCATACACCTTTGAAAAGTCACAGGTGTGTTGCAAATACCGAAGGGCATCCTTCAAAAAGCAAAGGTTCCAAAGGGGCAGGTGAAAGTTGTTTTATCCTGGTCCTCAAGATGAACCACTACCTGATTATAGCCAGAATAACCATCCAGAAATCCTGTCCGGCTAAACGCTCCAAGATTTGATCAATAAAGGGGAGCGGAAAATGGTCCTTCTTGGTGGCAGTGTTTAATTTTCTGTAATCAATACACATGCGCCAAGAAGAGGTGGTTCGAGTGGCTATATTCTCCCCATTATCATTAGTGACAACTGTTAGTCCAGCCTTTTTAGGCACAACTTGTGTTGGACTAACCCAGGAGCTGTCAAAAATGGGGTAGATGATATCAGCATCAAGCCACTTAATAATCTCCTTTTTTACCACCTCCTGCATAATAGGGTTCAAGCGCCTTTGTGGTTGACGGGAGGGGCGAGAATCATCCTCTAAATATATACGATGTGTACAATAGGATGGATGAATACCCTTAAGATCAGAAAGGGTTCATCCAATAGCTTTTCGATATTTACTCAAAACCTGGAGAAGTTTGTGATCTTGTGCCCCGGTAAGTCCAGAATTTATAATCAGGGGTAGGGTCTGATTTGTACCCAGGAAGACATATTTAAGGGAGTCGGGAAAAGGTTTTAATTCCAATTGTGGGCTCGACTCCGAAAGAATTTCTTCTTTGTGGGTTAGTGGTGAGGTGAGAGTGAAAGGGTCAGCTGGAGGGTTAGCTGAATGTGTGGTTAGGGTAGAAGGGTGAGAAGAAGTGGATTGTTCAGGAACTATATTGATGGCAAAACAGGAACCTAAATGGAAAATTTGCAAAGTTTCCTCCACAATATTTTCTATTTCTGAATTGGAATCATCAAAGAAATCTGGTTCTTGGAATCGCCTAGAAGCTTGGAAAATGTCTAGGGTTACAGATTCACCGCCACACATGATCTTCATCTTTCCAGAATCACAATCAATATTCGCGTGGGCGGTGGCTAAGAATGGTCTTCCAAGAATGATGGGGGAAAACTTTAGTGATTCCAGTACCTCTATGTCCAGGACTAAAAAGTCTACTACAAATAGACAATTTTTGACCCGGACAAGAACATCCTCAACAATTCCCCTTGGTTTAATTGTAGATCAGTCAGCTAATTGGAGAGTAACCTCAACAGGCTTTAATTCACCGATCTTAAATTCCTCAAAAATAATTGTAGGGATAAGATTAATTGAGGCACCGAGATCCAACAAAGCACGATCAAAAGAAGTATCATTAATGATAACTTGAATAAGAGGGGTGCCGGGATCTTTTCTCTTAAGAGGCAGTCGACTCTACACAACTGAGCTGACTGTCTCAGGAAGGATCACCTTTCCTAAATTTCGGGGCTACCTTTTCGGAGTACACATATCTTTTAGGAATTTTGCATAGGCAAGGATGTATTTAATGGCATCTAGGAGAGGAATATTAATTTCAACTTGCCCAAATAAATCCATTAATTCCTTTTCAGTGGGCTCGGATTTCTTCTTTTTCTTATTTGTTGAAGAGTGGAGGGCTTGTGGAAATGGAGCAGGGTTTCCCTGTTTTCATTAATTGGTTCCTGAACAATATGAGAGGGAGATGGGGAAGAGTTAATCTGTGTTTCATTAAAATGGGTTTCTTTAACAAGAAGGAGATTGTAAGTGGTTTTCCCATTCCTCAAAGTAACTGCATTTACAGTTTGGTTGTTTCTAGGATGAGGATAGGAAGCCTGACTGTTATTGAAACCCGGTGGATGCTGAGGTGCTGGTTGAATGGGTTGACTGGAATACCCACCTTGGAACTGATTCCTTTGATTATTTGGGTTGGGCATGGGTTGGGAAGGTAAATTCCCAATAGGTCGATGATCAGGAGTAACCTTAACTTGGTGTTGCAAGTTGGTAATCATGCGGGTTACTTCTATCATTTGAGTCTGCATTCCTTGCAGAGTTTTCATGACCTGATTGTTAATATCGTCCTGGGATGGTCCAGGTTGATACACATGTTGCCCATAATTCTCAAAATAGTTTTGTTTGGGAAAAGGAATCGGGTTCGGGTTTTTCCAGGAGTGATTAGGGTTAGTCCTCCAGTTTTAATTGAAAGTGTTGGAGGGGTTTCTAAATTGCTCCTGAAGAGCATAAATATTTTCCTTGGTGGAATCAAAAATATTTTGATCAAAATTCCCAGTCAAATCCTGCGGGAAATCAATTGGAAATTGCTGACCAGCAGATGTGGCATCAATGTTGTGCAGATTTTCTCTTCAGAGAAGTTGTGGAGGGTTAGTGTGTGGAGCTTGTTTATTTGTGAGCTTTTCTTCCATTTTCTTTTGGTGAATTTGCATCTGGTCCAGTCGTTGAGCTAACATATATAGATCATCTTCAGTGACTGGAACAGAGGTGGATTTGGAGTCAATTTCATGGACTCCGTGTCTAGGACTTTGTGTTCTATCGAAAGTGTCCATTGAAGTAATATTAAATAAGTTTTCACTCATTTCTTCAAAGAGGAGATAGACACTTTCGGCATCTTTGTTAAGGAAATGGACCCCACATGAGGCATCCACAAAATCTTCTAATCCATGATAGAAGATCTGCACTAACTGCCATTGTGGAATTTCATGGTGGGGACAACTTCTAAGAAGTTCTTGAAATCTTTCCCAGGCTTCGTGGAGGGGTTCACCAATTTTTTGTTGAAAGGTCTTATGGATCTTCTTAACGCATTAGTTCGAACGATCGAAAAAAATTTTTTGAGAAAAGTGCTTTTTAATTGGGGTCAGGTGGTAATAGGGCGCCCAACCGTTCTAAACCAATGAGACACTTTGTCTTTAAGAGAGAGAGGAAAAAGTCTCATTAACCACATGTCTTCCTGCACATTGCGGGAACGAGTGGTTTGAGCGAGCACAGTTAATTCCTCAAGATGACAAAAAGGGTCCTCTCTTGGAAGACCATGAAAATGTTTGATAAGGTTTAGAATGGCTGGTTTGATCTCGAAATCCCCTTGTGGTATGACCACCCTAGGTCTTTCCTCGTAATTGGAAGGATCATAGAAATCCTTAAGAGGAACGACAGGCTGTTGGCAGGGTGGTGGATTTTGCCCTTGGTTAGCTAGGTTCGTGACAGTCCTAGCCAAATCTTCTTGATTTTGTTGCAGTCGAACCAAGTGGTCGACCATCAAGGCAAAGGGATTTGATTTTGAGTTAGAATTGGAGGGCCACCTGACCCTGCTAGAATTTTTGGTTGCTCCAAATTAGGGAGGTGAGGGAGGGTGAAGTCAGCTTGTGGGTCGGCTGACGGGTTAGAAGTGGAAGCAGAATTTTTTTGTCGGCTTCCTGGGTTTTCCATTTTCTTAGAAGAGGATGGAGAAGAGAAAAATGATTTTCTACTGCAGGGGGCGAAATCAGATGGTCCATCAAGGTGTGGTTTTTGGGACCGTCGCCCGTGCATGCACAGTTTTGGAAGAATTGGAGGGGAAGAGAAGAGAAAGAGATGAGAGAAAGTGTGCAATTCAAACAACCAAAGCTAGACCTAACTTAAGTGTGACTCCCTAAAAATAAACCTAAGAATTGGTCTACGTAGGAAATAAGTAATCAATAGTGAATACCCGTTCTGTCAACAAATCTAGCCAAGTTGCTTAAGGGGAGGTTTGGGCCCAAACGTTTCCTAGGGAAAACCCCAGGTGCTTGTACAAACCCACGCCTGGTCGTTTGACATGGCCCCTCAACCTGAACATCAGATATAGATGACAGAATTGGTATTAACTAGAGAAAACTTAAGACCTATATATCAAGCCTAAGCTGATGAAACCTTAGGGGTCAAGTTGCTACAGATTTTAGTTAGGTCTAAGATACTATAGTGCACACGGAATGTGGAGGGCATTAATTTGGGTTATTGCCCTGTTATTTCAATTTTTTTGTGTGTGTGCAGGAATTGGAAAGTGGTTCCAATGCAAATCAAGTTGTCACACAATTGATGTATTCTTGTCTTTTAGGATTTGATTTAGATTAATGAGTTGTAGGGTTTCAATTCTTAAGACTTCAGACAAGTTTTGAAGATCCACAAACCAAAGGAAATCAAGTTATATGGGTTGAGATCAATTTCCTTTTAGTGGTTTGTCTCAAAAAAATGAAAAAGAAACCCTAATTCGATTGATCCTAGGACAGAAATTTAACTACCAATGAATTGTTATTAGGCTTTCTGAATTAAGTAGTGGTCAAAAAAATTCAAACATTACTACTTTGAAGAGAATCAAACAAGGATTTAGAAAATATTTTTGTAACATTTTAGAAATTTGTTTGATATTTGTTGTGAATTTTTATTGGTGCTGATGAGTCAATTTTAATGGACTAATATTACGCCTAAGTAACTTTAATTATATCTTTTAGGTTTGTTAATAACTATATTAAGTTATAGAATGTTTGCATGCATCGTGATTTAGGTTTACATCTATTCTATAACTTAATATGTGCTTTTTATGTGTAGGAAAAATAATTGGCAAAAGAATGAGGAGGAAAGGGTAAATTATCCTTTCAAATAACTGGCGGCAGCTCTTTTCCCCATCCTCCAAGCACCTTCAATAGCCGTCGGCCAGAAATAGTTAAGGGATTTGAAAATCCCTTAACTCTCGCAGGCGCAAATGAGGAGTTAAAAAGGAGGCGGAGAAAGGAGAGGAGAAGATCCATCTTCCCCCTTGCAGGGAACAACCCCAAGCGGGCACAGTGGACCAGCGCGCACCCTACTCCTTCCACATGCACTCCAATCTCTCCAACGCCACCTCTGCCCGCACCCGCCATCACCAAGTTCTTCACCCTCTAGCGCTCCTAGCAGGCACACAAGCCAAGCACCTCCAGCGATCCCTGCAGGCGCGCCTCAGCCTCACCGCCTTCAGGCGCACCACCTGGCGCCCGCTCCCGCACTGCACTGCCCTCACCCACGCCCTATTGCAGTGCACTGACGCCCGCTCACGCAAACACCCCATTGCACCTCAACCTCCAGTGCCCACCTTCACGCCCATCCTGCAGGCGCATCTGCAGACCGCCTCACCAGCGCCCCCTCCTTCAGGCAGCCAGGCGCACCTTTAACTCCCGTAGGCACCACAACATGCACCCGCAGGCGTCCAGCGCTTGCTGCTGCAGACACCGCGCACACTGCAGTGCCCGCTCCGCTTCAACACCCACAGGCGCTACCTCCCTCCCAACGCCTTCAACCCCCGCAGGTGCTGCACCAAGTCGCAGCATCTCCACCACTCGCTTTCAGCCACAGGCGCGCGCCCACCTCAACCTCCAGCGCCTTCAACCCTCTACAGCACCCGCTCCTTCTCCACCTTGCGCGCCCACAGACCGGCACCTCAGCTCGCAGGCGCCCGCAGACACTGCACCGCGCCCTCCTTCCTGCCCGCAGGCGCGTGCACGCCAAACCCCTCCTGCAGGAGCTTGCGCCACAGCCACAGCACCTTCACGGCAACAGCAGCCTCCTCCGACGTCTTCTCCTCCGCCATCTGGCCACCTTCGACCATCTCCGTCGACGCCGCGGCCTCCATCGGATAGCCCTCATCCTCGCCAACATCCCTTGCTGGTGAACGCCCCGCCGGTGCTCTCTCTCTCTCGCGAGGAGAGAGAGCAAATGCTATGTTTCCTCTCATATTAAAAATTACATTCACTACCATTTCCACCAGAATTTGATTTTTATTTATTATTATATTATGGCAACATTGCGCATGCACACTCATATTCTCTGATAATTGCACATTAATGATATTCACCTATTTCAAGATTGGTTTTGGGCTTAACCTGTGCACTAATTTTCTCTAGTACACGTCACTTGAAAATTATATAAAATTATCATATATTTATTGAAGATTTCAGTGAGGGAAAATTGCACATATACCCTTATCTTTTTAAGTTATCGTGAATCTACCTTTCATCTCATTTTATGTCAGATTTGAATAGGGATTTCACAATTTACGGAAAGAATATAAAATAATCAAAAGTTTATTGCATAATTGCCTCCCTGTGGACACGATCCGCTCTTCTATGAGTGGTTATTTTTATTTTTGATTAGTCGATTTTTCCACCACTTAAATACTACAACACAAAGCAGAAGTCGGCTCTTTCAAATTGGCACCATTGTCGGGGAGGAAACAAACGCAATAGATTCACGTTATTATTTTTTGAATATTATGAGTTGCGCAATCATCTAATCATTTTTATTATTGTGCGAGGAATCTGACACGGCGACAAGACACAGCAGAGCGATGACATTGAACCTGAATGACGCGCATGGCGGATACGATCTTTTTGGTGGACCTTGACACCACCTGAAGGACGGCAACAAGAACACGTGGGCCTTGATCCCACGCACATAAGCTTACGGAGAAGCCTATTTCTGATTTAGGTAGTAGATCTTAGTTAGATTTAGTTAGATAGACATTAGAATTTAATTTCTGTCTTTTGGACCCTTGTTGAGTATTTTTGGGAATGTGTTCCCAGTGCCACTTTATTTCTTATTGCTTTTGTATGCGGGAGCGTATTTTCAGGAGCGTGTTCCCATTTATTTAGATTATAGGATTATTTGAACTTTTTTGAAGTGCATTTCGGTTAGTTAGTTAGTTAGATTAGGTCTGTTTGTTATTATTATTTAAAAAAAAAAAATCGAACTGCCTGCTAGAAGCTACATATCTATAGGATGACCATCTAGGACTGAATGAGCAGCATCTAGTTTATTTTTATTGCATTGCATTCATACATTGCACGAAGAAAGCTGGAGTAAGGTACGTCTTTTCTTGAGCATCAATTACCTGTCATGCATATGTATTGAACTTAAATCTAAGACCACTAAAGTGCTTGAATCAAATTAATTCAATGGTCACTTTAAAAATTGGGACTGCTAAGAGGTTGGACCTTAAAATCTGTGACTGAAAATTGTGTGCAAAAGGATCCTATTTGCGGAATTTCAAAAATCAAAATACGATCGTATGCTTGCACACTTGAGACACTGTGCACCTCACACATAAGGTCACTAGATAAATTTCTACCTCTCCTCTTTTGCACCACAAGGGAAGTTAGTCGAAAATCAACAAGCCTATCCACCAAGTTACTTCGGTTCCTCGTGTGTGGGTTCGATTCGAGACTTCCATCCCTTGCGAGTAGGTTATAGGCACCAGCGAAGGTTGGCCTAGGAAGCGTAATTTTTTTTGCAAAACTTGTTTGGCCACCAACTAAACATAAAACTCTAAGACCTACAATCTACTAAAAACAGATCCCTTTGAATTTGCGTTTGCTTTGACAATAGAACTCTCTAGGAAGTTTTCTGCTTATATTCTGAATTTTGCTAAATCCTAAGAGAGTTAAAATTATTTTGCTTAAAGAAATGGATTACTCTTATTCCTATCATTCATATTATCAGAGTCAATACTTCCCATCTTTTAATAAGGATCCCATGCCCTGAGCGTATCCATCCTTTGATGGGTACATTGACAATTCATGGGATCATTCATATTCTTATCCTGGGAGTACTAGCCCGATAACTCCCACTTTTGAGCAGAGCCTAGGAGAGGGATTTTCCAATCCTGAAATCCCTACTTCCATGCAAACACCCAACCCTCCCACCCTTCATGATTTTCCGTATCGAGGTTGTACCGATACCCCTAGGCAACCAGAGCGTGAAATTGACTATCCTCCCCAACCTGATAATAATAGCCTCTCCTCTTTTATGATAGAAATGCAAAAATAGCAAAAGGAAATGATGGAATCAATGGAAGAAATGTTGAGGAATAGTCAACAATTAAATGAAGAAATAAGACAACTTAGCTACACGCTTCCCAATATTCCTGATCCCTACCCATCTGATCATGATCGTGAAAATAATTCTGAGGAACCTAATGACAATAGGGATCCAATTTTATGTAGCTATCACTTAGACTCTCCCAATGAGACACGGCCACTAGAGGACAATGATCATCCACCTGAACTATATTGGAGTCAAAAGCAAGGGAAGATAGTACCTCTTGAGGACCTTGACCCCAATGACAGTGTTCTCCTTACCCCTACCAGCCCAGGTCAAGGTTGTATTGTTCCTATCACTTCCCCTATTGATTATTTGGTGGAATCCCATTCTACCCTTAGTGAGCCTACCCATAACCCTTCACTTAGGGAATCCACACCTATCATTCAGTATCCGGAGGATTTAAATACACTCAATGAAGGTGACCCTAACAGAATGGAGGATGAATTAGATCAATTTTGGTCTCAGGGGTATGAAGAGTCTAATTCAAAAAATGAGGATGCCCCAGTAGAGGAACCTGGACTGAAAATCTGGAGTGAATCACAGGGGAATTATTTATCATTTGAGGATTTAGCTCTAGAGGATAGAAATAATATGATTAAATCCAGATTCCTCCTTTCTTTTGAGAGTCATCCTCCATCAAAACAAGAGTTGATATTAAAGGAGGACAAACAAAATAATGAGAAGTCTATGGGAGACTCTCGGGAACAAAACAGGTCAATTGAGGATTTATACCCCGAGAACAATAATAAATTCAATGATATAGGCTTGCTCCAAAACATTAAGACTGATCCTTTTTTAGAAATAATTGAGGATACTAATCCAACTCCTAATGAATCACATATACACCCCTACAAATATTTAAGAGAACAATCTGGGGATGAGCTGAATGATAATGATTCTTACATTTTGACCCTGCCATCAAAGAGTTGTAATTTGGAGTCTACCCTTGATTCAAATATGACTCCAATCATTGATGCTAGGCAGGGTAATATGCAGTTGTCTACAACTATTAGGGAGTATACACAATCTGAATCATTGTTGGAATTGGACCTAACACCAACTAAGCCCTCATTGGACTTAACCATTACCTTCCAACATTACAAACAACCCTTAAACTCCCTAACCGATCCTTGGCTCAGATCTCTACTCATGTACATTGTTTCTAGAGAACATATCAGGCCAGTACATCCTCGGGTAAAATGGTGAGTGTGGATCAAGGGTTTGAACTAATAATGTGTATATCTTTTAAAACGCGTCCTACTCTGGAAGATCCTTGTTATCCTCCACTTTTTCCATTTCGGGAGGTCCCTTTTCATATTCTGTTTATTATCCCTAGACCTCCCAAGGTAGCCAACGAGGTTTTTCACTTTCATATCTTCTGGTGAGCATTTGGCATTACGTTGCATCATCAGCTCGCCAACATCCGTGGCTACCTGTTTTCTAGGCCTGCACTGTTACGCATATTTTTAGGGCCTAACTTTGTCTGTTTGGAACTAGACTTATGGGTTCCTTCTAAGTCTGGCTGCTGACAGAAAATGCAGCGCTTGTTGAGAGGCAACCCAGCGGACCGTGTCAGGTGATGTTTTTCCTTTCTCCTCCTGTTTTAATTTTACAATGGGGACATTGTAGGATTTAGGCATGGGGGAGTGCATTTGCATTTTAGGAAGTATTCATGCATTTAGGTTAATACAAAAAAAAAATTCCTCTTTTCTTGAGCTGAATGGGTTAGTCCCTAGCAAAATACCTTTGTCATTGGAGGTTTTTCTTCCAAAATTATTTATTAAGTTTAGAATCCAATACATTTATTTCAAGTGCACGTAGACTTGGTAATAGATCCTTGAGGAAAGCCAATAAGTATTTGTAGTCCACTGAACCCTTGGACAGTTCTTAGGGAGTCAGGCATACTATCTTCCAGTAGATCCACCTCATATTTGTGAGAAGAAAGTAGAGAGATTACTGGTGCACTAAGTCAAGTGCAAGGACTCTTAAGTTTTGGATAACTAGAGGATGATACTTTAGAGTTAGGCGTAGTTTTCACTCTCTATTCCTGTGTGCGTACTTTGAGTGAATTCCTGAGAGTCACCAAATAAGCAGATACACAGAGATTGAGTATTAATAAAGCTATAACTATGATGGATGGTTACGACCGTCCTTCATAGAGTCCTCGGCTGAAGGAGGGTAATAGTGTCAAAGGTCAGAAATACACCTGTCCTATCCATTCCTTCCCGGTGCTAAGAATAGGCACTTCCACCAAATAAGCCACACAACTTCCTCTTGACCATCATCATCCCTAATAATGCCTCGTAAATAAAAGTTCGTATCGTGTTGTGTTGATTGAAAAAGAAACAAAAACAAGAAGAAATAAAAAAAAAGGGAAGAGAGAAAAGAAGAAGAAAAAGAAGAAACAGAAAGAACAAAAAGAAGAAATAGTTATATTACAAAAAAAAAAGTCCAAGTTTATGATGTAACACTATTTCTAAGGCAACAGAACACTTATCGCATTCCACCAAATATGACCCATACCTATCTTCTAGTATTTCTGATCGCCCGAATACTGGTTGAGGACTCTAACTTAGTTGTAGAGTTATTAGGACTTTAATTGAAGTGCGGATGACATGTGAGGCCACCAAATAGTGAGTACAATTTCTAAATCTGGCAAGATTTGTGATCTCAGATGGAAAAAGAAGAGGGAGTGCCCAGGAACATCAAGAGAACACAGTTGTATAGCCTCTCTCAGAGTTGACTTGTCTAGTAGTCTAGAGATCTGGAGTCTGCAGTACTAGACTATATGTAGCACAAGATGAGTGTGTGCCACCAAATATAAATACATTCAATTCGATATCTCCTACCTAAGCCAAATGCCAGGGTCAAATTACAGATTATCTTCTGCTTTATCCCCGAGGGAAGTAGTTGCCTATCCCAACGCAATATTTACCAAGGGTGAAGTACGAACTCCTAATGCGAATTGGCTTTTTCACTTGGATCCGTTACTTAGGCTATTATCACGTCACATTTGTCTGGATCTCTAAAGCTTTGAAGTAAGAAAAGAAGGAATCTTCTGATTACTTCTATTTTTGCTAGGGGCTAGCAAATCTTAGGCATGGGGGTATTTGATGAGTCCATTTTAATGAACTAATATTACGCCTAAGTAACTTTAATTATATCTTTTAGGTTTGTTAATAACTATATTAAGTTATAGAATGTTTGCATGCATCATGATTTAGGTTTACATCTATTCTATAACTTAATATGTGCTTTTTATGTGCAGGAAAAATAATTGGCAAAAGAATGAGGAGGAAAGGGTAAATTACCCTTTCAAATAACCGGCGGCTACTCTTTTCCCCATCCTCTGGGCACCCTCAACAGCCGCTGGCCAGAAATAGTTAAGGGATTTGAAAATCCCTTAACTCTCGCAGGCGCAAACGAGGAGTTAAAAAGGAGGCGGAGAAAGGAGCGGAGAAGATCCATCTTCCCCCTTGCGGGGAACAACCCCAAGCATGCACTGTGGACCAGCGTGCTCCCTACTCCTTCCACACGCGCTCCAACCTCTCCAACGCCACCTCTGCCCGCACCCGCCAACACCAAGTTCTTCACCCTCTAGCGCTCCCAGCAGGCACACAAGCCAAGCACCTCCAGCGCTCCCTGCAGGCACGCATCAGCCTCACCGCCTTCAGGCGCACCACCTGGCGCCCGCTCCTGCACCGCACTGTCCTCACCCGCACCCTACTGCAGTCCGCTGACGCCCGCTCACGCAGACACCCCAGCGCGCCTCAACCTCTAGCGCCCACCTTCGCGCCCATCTTGCAGGTGCATCTGCAGACCGCCTCACCCGCGCCCCCTCCTTCAGGCAGCCAGGCGCACCTTTAACTCCCACAGACACCGCAACCAGCGCCCGCAGGTGTCCAGCACTTGCTGCTATAGGCACCGCGCACACCGCAGCGCCCGCTCCGCTTCAATACCCACATGCGCTACCTCCCTTCCAGCACCTTCAACCCCCATGGGCGCTGCACCGCGTTGCAATGTCTCCACCGCCCGCTTTCAACTGCAGGCGCGCGCTGATGAGTGGCTACTCATCATGGCTAAAAAGCTGAAGTTAAGCTAGACACTAAGTAAAACAATATCAAATTAACAGATAAAAAGGGTTAAGTGTGGGAATTAAAGAAAAAGACCTAAAACCTTTAACCTATGTTAAAACTTCATAATTAGGTCACAAAATGAGATATTCTGAAAGCAAAGTACAAATGATGATCCATGCATCAATTGAACACATAAATAAGTTTGAAAGGTCAAATCAGAAGTATAATCAATGTCTTAAATGTTCAATTAAGCACATATAAAAATTTGAAGGCAATTGGACATCATTTAGGTTATGAAATAGGTAGTTTACACTTAGGTCCTTCATGCATTACACTCTTACCCTTAAAAACTCCTCTTTGGACCTACTTGTAAGTCGCAGGGACCCTTTTGAAAGGCTACAAGGCCCTTCTGGTTGTAGTTCTTTTCACTTATGGGCCTGCACGCTATTCTTCTACCCCTTCATTCAAGGGTCTGTCTGCAAATTTTTCTTTATTTCAGAGAAAGGCCTGCTGCTCTTCGCACGCACTGTAGCGCGCGAAGAATAAGGCCAATCTCAGCCGTCCGTCGCTCTTCATGATCTTGATCTACGGTTAGATTCGAATGGAAGTTTCACGTGATTCGACGTGTGCGATCACCCCTCTCCCAAGATCTCATCTGACGGTCAGATTTTGTGCTTAGCTCACCACGCGCTCCGCCCCTCTCATCCTCGCCGCCGGTTGCATCTTGATTATCCTCACCTGCGTGGTGATCTCAGCCACTGAGCATGCTACTTAAGCACCTCAGTGGTGTCGCGCGCAAGGGATCGCTCCCTCCTACACCTCTTAGCAATCATTCGTCCACTCTAGTCCCTCCTCCCCATCACCTTCTCTCGACCTCCTTGTCGCTAAGGACTTCGTAGCACCTGAGGATGACCCTGGAGCCTCACTAGCAGACTCTTCCCTCCGCTGGAGTCATCTTCCTCCTTAGCCACCGGCTAAGGACCCATAGGTCCCATTCTTCCTGTTAGATTAGGTTTATAATTCTGCATATTAGTTTTAGCTGTAGTTAAGTAGTTTAGAGTAGAATTAGTATAATTGTTAATGTTTAATTTCGCTGTAGGATAAAGTAGCTGTAGTAGTAGAATTAGGCTTAAATTTCCCCCCCTCACCTCCTCTGATCATTCCAGATCAGAGGGGAAGACTTCATAGAACCATGTTTTCAAATTATCTCCCTCTCCATATTTTCATGTCCAGTTCTGATTTTCCACGACATGTTTTCTCATCTTCCACCCATTCACTCTGACCCAATTTCAGATCTGGTTGGTTTTCAACCTCAGATCTGAAATTGGCGTCAACAAGCACTTAAGGGGCTTCCCACTCACCTCACTCTTGGTCACAAAAGCCCCTGATTTTGGGTCGAAATTTTCAGTTTGTCAGATTTCTCCTCAATGTGGATTTTAAGGATTTTTCTTTTTGGTTTTACTGCCTGATCTGACGAATTGAATGAAGTTGATTTGAATTCCTTGTTGGCAAGGAATCTAATAGGATTTCTGGTGACAGAAATCATCTCAGAAGAGCCATACATAAATCTGATTTGATAATGTCTTGAATGCATTGAATGCAAGTCAGATCTGAGGATAATTACTGTAGTAATTTGCAGTCTGATCTCGCATTCATAAGTTTTGTTAATGGTTGTTTGGTGATTTCCTAACCTAAGGAGTTCTCAATACTCCTTAAGGTTTCATGAAACTGGGATCTGAATTAAGGGCTTTAATTGATTGAATTGATTCTTCCTTCATGCTGTCTATAGCATTAGGAAGAGTTAATTCAGTGATATTAGTGGATTTCATCTGAAATGAAGTTTTTGATGAGGGTTTTTGGCATTTGAATTGGGGTATTTAGTGATTTAATGAGAAATTAAACCCTTGTCAGATTTGGGATTGACTGATTTTCTTTTCAGTTTGGATTTGTTTGACTCTGATCCCAGTAAACAAAACAAAGTGCTGCATCTTGCAGCTTCATGTTTTTTCTCTCCAAACTCACATTTCTTCTCAAATGGACTAACTGCAGCAGTAGTTAGCCCATTTGGACAGTGACTTAAGCTGCTGCAGAGTCTGGAAGGTCTTGTGCTGCTACTATCTAGTTATTATAGGTTGTAACAGCTAGGTTCTAGTGTTAAACCTTGTAGACTCTAATTTGATCTTAGCTGACAGTAGATTGTATTTCATCTCATATGTAAACAAATTTTCTTGTTCAATACTTGAGCTCTAATTTCTGTACATACATGTCTACTCTTTCTCAACTCTGTCAGCTAGTTTAGTTAGAAATCACCATCCTAAACATGTTTTAAAAGAGAAAACTGAACTGAGGACTCTCTCCTCAGTTAACTCTTCCCTTCTTCTCTCCTACTTCTGTTAAACCTATAACAACAGTAACTAATCAGAATGAAACACCCAAAAGAGATAAAAATATTTATATATCTATATATGTACATATATATATTACTTTGTATATTAAGTATACTTATATAGACTTAAGCTATATATTAGGCTACATATGTAAATAGATAGTGTAAATATATATATATACTGTATACTTAACTATGTAAATATAATACTGTAATTTAGGTTTTAGATCTAGTTTAGACAATAAATACAATAATTATATAACTATATATAAATTGAACTAAGTTATATGTAATATTAAACCGAATAGATCAGTAAGTAGTTTAAACTATAAAACTGTATATATATCTATGTATATGTAGATTATAAGTAAATAAAATCTTTTATCTTAATTTAATCCTTTATAGATAATAAATAATGAATTTATTAAGTTTATAGCTAAGTTGTTAAATTAAATTAGTTAAATTAGTAATTTAGAATTATAATTAAGTTAAATTGAATCTGTATACTAAGACTAAAATACTTTAAGTAATTTAAGATAATTTACGTATATTCATACCTGATTACATTAAGTTTAACTTAATTTATAAGCAGAACAACTGAAACTGCTATTTAAATATAAATAACACATATTAATTCGGAAAAATATAATAAAAATGTCCATAAAATACTTATATATGTATTATAACTCTGTATGAGGTCAATTAGACCATCTAGTAACTAATCTATAAGTAATTAACCAAGAAAACACCAAAATCAGTGTATAAAAACAGTCCACTTTAGTAAATTTATTTATATAGTAAATCTAATTAAAATTTAAAATTAATTGAACAATTATATAGTATTATGTAAATACTTTATTTTCCATAATTTATTTTTATTTTTAAATAAATTATGGCCCTCGAATTGAGGGCCAAAATCGCTTCCAGCCCACAGCTGCATGTGGTTTCCAATGCAGATGTGGCTCTCGAATAGCGCCACATCGTGCAGCGGTTTATATTGAATTTGTGCATATGCCGATTAGTCATCACGGGCGCTGGGCACCCGAAATAACCTATACATCGATACTTCTGAGCATACATACTGAGCATTCTGAACATGATTTGTGTGGGGTCGGGGGCCCGGAGAGGCGTGTGCATGGGGCTGAGAGGGCCCTGTGCTGAGTTAAGAAAAACGTAATTAAGCGGCCTAATGAAAATTAGGGCGCGCTTAGTAGAGGTTTGGTCCCACCCTCTGGGTGCTATGTTTCCCTCGAAAAGCGTGCCCACAAATTAAACACATTTTTAATTAATTAAAGAGAGTTAATGACGACTGTTAAGCGCCTCTCCGTCGCAGCGTGTTAAAGTCATTAATGCTGAATGAAAACACAGAAGAAGAACAACTAATGAAGATTTGTGTGAAGGAGAAGAGAGAGAGACGATGTATACACGTAAGTAAATACATATACAATAAAAATATAAATATATATATGTATACGTAGTACAGCCAATTATTTTTACAAATAAACCTATATATTTACTAACAGAATAAAATGTCACCATAAGTGTCGCTATAGACCCCAGTTTCCCTCCTTAGGTTTGTATATAGTGTTTTCTGGGATCTAGCGACGCTTATGTCTGTCACTATAACTATTGTATGTGTTATTGTAGATAACAGACTAGTAAGTTAAGTTAATATACTATGTCATCTTAGTCTATTGTGTACTTTCATGTAAGTATTAATACTATAACTTGTAAAGACATAGTTTAAAGTATAGTGATAAATTGTTTGGTGCTTGTTTATAGTTAGTTTTTGCAAGCATTACAATTAATTCTTAGTAAGTAGGCAAACCATGTCCACATTCATTCATTCTTTAATAAGATGTAAGGATTCTTTTTGGAATTAGAGGATAATTTTGAGATCAAAGAGCGATGCAATTCAATAAATTACCTCCCAGTGAACGACCTGGAATAAAATCAGTAAAAATTAGATAAGTAAATAATAATGGTTGTAATGACTGGCATTCCATACAACTCACCACAATGACACTCATGGTATTTCAAATCACAACATACTACAACGCATCATTATCTCAATTACTACAATATCCACATTATCACATCAATATTATCACCATATTACCACCATTGCTATTACAACCTTATCATTATTACGCGCCCACCTCAACCTCCAACGCCTTCAACTCTTTGCAGCGCCCGCTCCTTCTCCACCTTGCGCGCCCTCAGACCCACGCCTTAGCCCACAGGTGCCTATAGACACTGCACCGCACCCTCCTTCCTGCCCGCAGGTGCGCGCACGCCAAACCCCTCCTACAGGCGCTTACGCCACAACCACAGCACCTTCACAGCAGTAGTAGCCTCCTCCGACATCTTCTCCTCTACCGTCCGGCCACCTCCGGCCATCTCCATCAACGCCACGACCTCCATCGGATAGCCCTCATCCTCGCCAACATCCCTTACTCGTGAAAGCCCCGCCAGTGCTCTCTCTCGCGAGGAGGAGAGAGAGCAAATGCTCTTTTTCCTCTCATATTAAAAATTACATTCACTGCCATTGCCACCAAAATTTGATTTTTATTTATTATTATTATATTATGGCAAAATTGCGCATGCACACTCATATTCTCTGATAATTGCACATTAATGATATTCGCCTATTTCAAGATTGGTTTTGGGCTTAACCTGTGCACTAATTTTCTCTAGTACACATCACGTGAAAATTACATATAATTATCATATATTTATTGAATATTTCAGTGAGGGAAAACCGCACATATACCCTTATCTTTTTGAGTTATTATGAATCTACCTTCCATCGCATTTTATGTTAGATTTGAATAGGGATTTCACAATTTACTGAAAGAATATAAAATAATCAAAAGTTTATTGCATAATTGCCTCCCTGTGGACACGACCCGCTCTTCTATGAGTGGTTATTTTTATTTTTGATTAGTCGATTTTTCCACCACTTAAATACTACAACACAAAGCGGAAAGTCAGCTCTTTCAGGTGCTGGTGTCCAAGTCCAGAAATGATACCCGTGAGTATTCTGGAATTTTCGTACCACCACTGGCATCAAAAAATTTTAGTGATTTTATGTGAGATGCAGAATTTTACAAGGATTCCAGAAAGCTAAATTTCACAAAAATTGGATGAGTATAAAAATTCTTAAAATTCACGGACAGTAGCAAAGCAAGAAGAATAGAGGGTGTGACCCCTCTGCAGTCCACAAATTTTTTAAAATTAAATACATAGCCAATTGATCTGAAATTTATAACAAATGTTTCTAACTTAGTTTGGAATCACTGTATGAAACTTTAGAATTTTAAGAGACCTATGGTGTTGGGAATTGATTTTTAAAATCCGGACAGTGTCTGGACCTGAAAATCAGAACACTAACACTTGAGTTGGAGTGGTGTTTAATGAAACATACAAGCCAACAATGAATTTTAATGGACACCACTTTACTTAATTAAGATGTTTGGGATACTGAAAGCCAAGTTTAATATTTTTTTGGTAGTTTTAATTGACTATGTGACCAGAAAAGGGAACCAACTTGAAAATCCACGGGAAGAAAAGGAACTTTGAGCTTTCGCTTCCAAATTCCCGCTTTCCCATTGTAGTTCCTACACACACTAGAGAAAAGAAAGAGAAGGGGATGAGATCCACTTCAAGCAAGAGAAAAAATGATTAAGCAAAGCCGTGCCTCCCCGGCAATGATGCCAAAAAGTGATGCGAAAAGTCGTGTGATTTGTAATTAAGGTTTTTTAATGTCACTGTAATACACAAATTCGCATACGCTTTTAAATTTATATTCATAGATAGGGGAGTATCTAGGGTCATCCAAGGAGGCAGATTTGCAATTCAACTCTCTTGCTTATAAAATGAACCTCAACTTTCTTTTTGGTATTTTAAATATATAATTTCTTTTAGTTTTGAAATAATGAGGGCAAAATGTGAATTGTGACGGAAAAGTGCTAACACCTAAAATTGCTAAGCTAAAACTTAAGAGATGAAAATGTCCACTACCTAAGCTCACTCTAGGCAAGTGGAGGCCTAGAGTAATTAGGGAGTGGAAGTACAACGAGTGCTAAAACAAAAATAACAATTGCAACAAGAAATTAAAAAGAAGGCAATTTAATTAAGCAGAATTTGTGTTCTCTTGCAAAGACAAGTAGAGGAATACTTCTATTAGAAATGTAAAATATAAAAGCAATAGAAGAAACACAAATCCTCTTGTAGAATCTGGTGAAGAAGGGAGTCTTCTTGCTCCAAGCTTAGCTGCTCCTTGGCTTGAAAAGAGGGTCTCCTTCTTCTCCTTCCTCGAAAGCTCCTCCAAGGTGGATGCTCTCCACCTCAAGTCTTTCCTCCTAGGGTGGGCGTGCACCACCCTCAAGTTCTCCTCCAAGGTGGCGTGGACCACCTTCAAGACCTCCTCCAAAGGTCTTCCTTGCCTGGCTCCTCCTTTGGCTGGCATGGGCACAAGAGAGAAGGGGAGAGGGGAAGGCACCGAGGGCATAGAATATCCCCTTAATCTTCTTCTTCTTCTTCTCTCTTGGGCATGGACTTTAGGTAGAATATGAGAGGAATGTTGCTGATGAGTCCATTTTAATGGACTAATATTACACCTAAGTAACTTTAATCGTACCTTTTAAGTTTGTTAATAACTACATTAAGTTATAGAATGTTTTCATGCATCATGATTTAAGTTTACATCTATTTTATAGTATTCTATAACTTAATATGTAATGATTTTATGTTCTTTTTATGTGCAAGAAGAATATTTGGCAAAAGAATAAGGAGGGGAGGGTAAATTACCCTTTCAAACAACCGGTGACATTTCTTTTCCCCATCCTCTGGGCACCCTCAACAGCCGCCGGTCAAAAATAGCTAAGGGATTTGAAAATCCCATAACTGACGCACACAGGGAGAGAGGAGTTAAAAAGGAGGCGGAGAAAGGAGAGGAGGATCTTCATCTTCCCCCCTGCAGGCAACTGCTCTATCTTCTCCATCATGGAGAGGGGGAACACTATGCACCAAGCACACCATCCTGCCCTTCAGCCTATGCCCGTGCCTGCAGTTGCTTCATCTTCCATCGCCCTTCTACTACAGGCGCACACCGCCCACCTCCCCATCACACCTCCAACTAGGCACCCCTACAAGCACCCCCCCTCCTCCAGCGCACTAAGTTCTCCACCACAGCGCTTCCCCTCTCTACAGACCGCCCTAGCCACCCGCCCTCGCAGGCACGCGCCCTTCTCCAGAGCCAGCAGCTGCTCTACCTCACGCCCAACCCCTTTGCAGGCGCTGCACGCCAGCACCCGTCTCCTGCACCGCCCGCCTTCACCCTCCAGCCACGCCCGCAGGCACTCCAGCGCTCACGCCACTCCACCTTGCGCGCCCCTGCCAGGCTGCGCCCTACTGCAATGCGCCCCCCCTCATCCGCGCGCCCTTCACCAGCGCCCGCAGGCGCTCTGCCTGTACGCCCCGCCCCACCCCCGCAGGCACACGCCTCGCTTCACCCGCAGGCCTGTTCAGGTGCAGCACCATCACCGCGCCCGCACCAAGTGCCCTGCAGGCGCCCGCTCACGCCCTCGCCGCCAACGCCCTGCAGGCGCGCACCCACGCGCGCCTATGCCTGCGCATCCAGCGCGCAGCCAACTGCACGGCTGCATCAGTCTCCTTCTCCAATAGGCCAGCGGCCCTCCTCCACCCGTCGGCCACCTCCGACTGCCACATCACCGCCGTTGCATAGCTCTCGTCAAGCCATACCACCCCGCCGACTCTCGCGGCCAACCATGTGCGGCCGCACACGCGAGGAGGAGAGAGGATAAATCCTCTATTTTTGCCTCCATTAATAATTACATTCAATGCCATTGTCAAATTTATATTATTATTTTATTCTGGCCACATTGCACTAATGCACTCAGATTTTCCTGAAATTATTTTATTTGTGTTATGTTCATGTTTCTATCTTGAATTTCAAATTAGAATTGCATGAAAGTTGCATTCACATGATAAGCCATTACACATGCATCTTACACATATTTTTGGGGCTTAATTTCTGACGTGAAAACTGCATGAACACCCCTGAACTTTTAAGGAAATTGCAAACTTCATTTAAAATAGCATGTTAGTCGCATTAAAGTTGCAGAAGAGTTTACGAACTGTGTATTCCTTAACTCATGAATTTATTGGTCTATTCCTCCCTCTGGATACGACATCCGTTATTGTCATTTAAATTCATATCTGTTTAATCTTTGATTGAGAAATTTTCCACCACCTTTTGTGCTACGACGATTTATTATCTTAATGTTAATTATTCAAAGTGAAAATCACTCTTTCAGTTGCTATCCAAGGATGGCTTATAAGGAGTTGGATGAGTGGGGTTTCAATTGGGTCTATCCTACTAGCTTGGAGCTCGAGCCTACACAGAACACCTTTTTAAGTCCAGAATTGACATATAGGCTAGACCCCAGTCAGGCTGCTGATTCCACATCTGATGATTTATGCTACGATGGAATTCATGATCAAGAATCTCATTTAGAACTCAATTTTCGCAAACTCTCCGACAACTTCGGATCTGACTATAATTTCGGAGAGACTCTCCTTCCTAAACACACCAAGCCCATCTACAACCTCAGTTTACATGACTCATTCTCTGACTCCGACTCTGAGGTCCTGGTTCCCAAGATCACTGATAACACAGAATCATTCCTTTTCGATCCTCAGAAACCAAAAACAGAAAATGCCAAGAGTGATTACAACCCAAAATTCAAATCTTTTCTCGAATCAGATTTCTTTCATCCTACAGACACTCTTCAGGCATTTGATAGTTACCCAGAGGACTCTCTACAGAAAACCACCTGTCATTCATTTTTAGAAGAACCCTCATACACAGTTGCCACCTCGTCCGCACACACAGAACTGATCAAAACCTCTTCCCAACCCCGACCCGCAACCAGACTCAATTTCTATTTAGATTCACCTCTCACCAAGCCGATTGCATTTCCACATCGGGTTTGGAACACTGATCAAACTACATACCATGCTCCATCATTCTCTGATCACCCCTGTAGGGTCCCGCGTCAATCACTCATTATTCTAAGGGTCCCTATTCTGACCAGGCTGATTCGACTCAGCCAAACCCTGTATTAACGCTTCCACATCCATCTGAGCCACATTGCATATGGTGGGTCCCACACCTTTTGATCTACATCTATCAACCCACCAAATTGATTGGGTTTGGGCTGCATCATCAGCTTGTTGATCTTAACAAGCACCTGGTTGGACCAACCAGGCTCTTAATCAAGGTGTTTGTTATATTAAACTCTACTGATTTGACCATCCCCTCTCTATCTCATTTCCCGCTTGGCTGAAGGCGTCAAATTTAGTACTCAACGAGAGGCAACCCGTCATTCTCCTTAAAAACCTGAAACCCTTTTTGACACCTTTGTGCACTTAAGGTTCACCCTTTAAGACAGCCGACTCCACGTCAGATGCTTGCATCTGAGATTAGAAATCATCCGCAACAGCCACCCCAGCCCATTCACTCATCAAAACATCTGTCCTAAGGAATGAACTAAGTTGAATAAAAACCCCCTAGGTTATAATGAGGACATTGCAAATCTTAGGCATGGGGAGGTATGAAAGTGCAAAACATGTAAGAAAAGGTTTTAAACAAAAAAATTCACATATGCCAAAAACACCATAAAAATTAAAAAAAAAATTCGAAAAAGAATAAGAGAATAAGAGGAGAAAGGAAATTTTGTGAGAGAAGGAAAAGAAACAAAATGAAAAAGGAGCACAAAAATATGAGAAAAGAGTAATAGTCATTAGTAAGAAACTAAGGAATTGACCTAAGTTCTAGACCTCATTCAAGAAAAGAAATGAAAAGTGCATGGTGAGATTAGTAAGAACGCAAACCTTAGGCATTCTTGGATAGACTCTTAGTACCCATTAAGATCTAGACACTCCTCAAGAGGTTGAGGAAAATGAAAAGCTTAAGTATTAGGTCCAAGGCTTAGGGAGTATTTGGCCTCATTAACTAACTTTTGGTTTATGGGACTCAGTAACTTAAGCACCCTAACCTCACACACAGCCTGGTTCAGTAAGCGTAAAAATTAAAATCACACAGAAGCATCGCAAAATTCTGAAAAGAACACCTAGAGTAGGAGCGGCCGATCAACACAAGTTGATTTGGATGAGTTTCCAACGTGGAGAGGTGGGAAATTCCCCTCGAAGATGCGTAACAAAATGTCATCTCCTCGGTGCTTGTCTCTTAGGATATTTACATATCCTACTGGGGGCATGTAAGCACTCTGCTGGTTCAGATTCCATGGATGTCATTATCACGAAGTGTCAATTGCCAGGGTCTGGATTCGGCCACGGAACACCATGGATGGGATTATCTCGAAATCTCAATAGCCAGGGTTCCGGGGGTTGCCATGGGCGGTGCTATCTCGAAGCATCGATTGCCAGGAACCCTTGAGGATTGATGATGGGAACAAGGAATCTGATACAGACCGCGTTGAAAAGCCAATCCTAAGCTATAATTAAAAAGAAAAAGAGAGAGAAAACTCTCCAAACAGAAAAATCTTCTATCTCTCTCTCTTACAAAACGCACTGTGAACTGAGCCAGGGCTAAAATTATTTCAAGCACGGGTACTTTAACCACAAAGTCCAATAGACCTTAGGTTAGTTCTTGTGGGCCTTAAAAACCTTTGCGAAGGACTGAGGTTGAGACTAGAAAGATCTGGATCTTGGTTGGTACTAGAGTACCTTTTAGGCCTATGGTCAGCATTCTGACCTAAACTAGGTTCAAATGAAAAAAAAAAAAGCACTTATCTGAAACCATTAAGAACTTCATGGTCTAGAACAAAGGTTGAAATCTTAAGTTTTTGCTTAGGGACTAGCAAAAGCTAGGCATGGGGGTATGATGAGAACCTCATCATGAACCCTAACTAGCACAATCTAACCTAGATATGCAAGAAAAAGCTCCTACATAACTCAAAGAAAGGCTTAACTTAGTGAATTCTGAGTTCAAAAAGAAAATAAGTTATAAGGGGCAAAAATGCCATTTCACCAACACAATCTGCAAACAAGGTAACTCAGGGTCCAAACACAGGTCAAACAAATCAAATAAGAAGGAAAGTGGGATGATCTGATCCAACAAGGGCTACAGCAACTCCAAGGAATTAAATGACATTCTGTAACCCTAAAATAAACCCACTTCAATTCACATGGTTCGAGGTAAGAAAAAAATCAACTAAACCCTCTAAAATTCATATAAAAATAATCTCTAGGGTTTAGAACCTTCAATTTGACCTTAGAAACCTATTTTGACCTACATTGAGAACCATGCCCAATTAATGATTTAATTTAGGTTTTTACGTAAATTGGCTGGTCAAACATGGTCTAACCTAGAAAAAAAATTCACCATTAAAATCCTTAGGTCCAATTTAGTCATGCATAAAAACTTAAGCCTAAGAAGAGACCTCCTTGACTGACTTTGCAATTTGGTCCTCATCATTTACTTTTTAACCCTCAACTTTCGAAACCCTTGCATTTTGACCCCTAATTTCCTCATCGTACTTTGCATTTTGGTCCCTCCTGCAAGTCTCTGCGCAGCACCATGCTCCGGCGACTTTGCGCGGAGCATGGCGCCGCGCAGGGTGAGGGAGGAGTCCTGCAAAGTAAACGCGAAGTTCCCTACGACGTCTGCTGTCGCAGGGACTCGGCCATGCCACCTGACGACACCCACACCTTCCGTGCGAACGCACAGAAGGTATGGGTCTCATCTCTAACCATACTCCGGCGAGGGACGCACGTCGCCTCCCTACGTCCGACCCTCCGCCACCGCCTTTATAAAGACCAGCATCGCCAACCGGTTCTCCCAGCTTGGTCTTGACGAAGAATCCCTCATCCCTTCCTCTCTCCCCACTCCGACAGGAACCCACCAGCTCCGGCGGCTCCTCCTCCTCCTTCTCGTCGCTCTGCTGCAATACCAGCAGCAGAGCCACCTTCACCTGATCTCCCCGCGTCGCGCCGCACCAAGCGCGCGCCTCCCTGCCCTCTTCCTTGCCGCCGCTCTCTCCCTCTAGGTGTTTCTTCTCCGGCGACAGTCGGTACAGCTGCCTGCCGCTCCGGCCCCCCTTCATCCCTGTAGGTAAGTAACAGTTATTTCCCTTCCTCCCTTTTTCTTTTCCCCAATCTATTTTTCTTGATCGCCCTACGACCACGCCTGACCACCCTCATCTTCCCCACCTCCGGCCACTCTCCGGCGAGTCGTTCCCGTCATCCCACAACCCCATACGACTCGCCAACTGCACCAAAAGCTCCGCCTCACCTCACCAAACACCCTCTGCCCCTCCACTGCCACTCCACACCTCCACAACACTCCCCCGATCAAACCCATTTTTCCGGCCACAGAACGACCTAGGCACGCACGCCTAGGCCGTCCTACGGCCTGCTGCACCTTGCACCACCTTCGCCGTGCCACGGCAAAGGTTCCCCTGTGGTCTGATTAGGCTGAGAGGCCCTATTTGTGTTAGACAGACCTGCTGCCCCGGCCGCCATTGGCAACGACGCAAGGAGCTTCCAAGCGAGCTCCAGGCCTCAGAGCGTCAGATCTCCAGCTGATGAGAATTTGGAAGAATCAGGTGAAGGCAGGCAGCTGGCACGCGAGGGGAAACGAAGACGCAGCTGCTGAGGCGAGGTCGCGTTCTTCCTGCAGGCGCGCGTGAGAAGGAATAAAGTTTAGTCCCACATCGTAAGATTTCGAAGAGCCGCACCCATTTAAATTGATTTTGTGTTTTTACCTTAACGCCTCAAAACACCGGGTGAGGTCCCCTCGCCCACTCGCCCGCCTCGTCCGCGACCCACGCCACGCGGACCTGGCCGACCCGTTTACCCTGCACTCCTCGCGCACCACCCACGCCAGTGCGCCTGGTCACGGGTACGCTACCCGACCCGATAACCCGGCTCTGGGAGAGCTTCCTATGAGCGATTTGCAGAGAGAGAGAGATGTGTGGGTAGAGGGAAGGGCTAGGTTTTGCTGTACCTTGTGCAGGAATAGGGCGCGAAGGAGGAAGGCTCAACACTTAGCCGCAAGAAGAAGAGGAGCAGAAGAAGAAGAAACTCTAAAGAAGTCTTGCAGCTGAGCAAGGCAGAAGACCAAGGAAGAAGAAGCAGAGGAAGAAGAAGGCTCGCCAAAGAAGAGAAGAAGAAGCAGCGAAGGAAGAAAAAGAGGGGAAGCACTGTAGCAGACCGCCGTTTAAGTCGTCTGACTGCGATATCAGACGACGAATAAACCTCCAGAGGAGCTAAAGCAGAAGACCAAGGAAGAAGAAGAAGAAAAGAGAAGGCTCCGCAGCAGAAAAGAAAGAAAAGAGAAGAAGGACGAAAAAGAAGACTTTGCAGAAGACAAAGATAAGAAAAAGAAGAAGAACTGAAGAAGAAAAGAAATAGAAGACAAGCAGAAGAAGAAAAGGAATTGAAGGCAAACAGAGACAAGGAAGAAGAAGACTTGTAGAGAGAGATACTGCAGCTGAAGAAAAGAGAAAGAAGAGAAGAAGAAGAAGCCAAGACAAAATATCTCTCTCTCTTATTTTTGTAATAAAGAAACTTTGTACTTCTAGAATTCCAATAGCTCCCTAAGTTCGACCTCGGGAAACTATTTTCGAGTAAATTTTGATAGTAACGACAACCGTAGCTGTCTTATTTTATACCACAATGACATTACTGTAATAAGCACTAAAACGAACAAAGACTAGCTGCGGTTGGGAGAAAACCCGTCACTAGGTAGGATGAGGGGTTAAGGTGACCCTTGAGATGGATGGCTAGGATAGGAAGATGGAGGTGGTTAGGTGATCCTAGGGTTAAGAAGAGTTGGAGCCAAGTAGGGGGGTGTGAAGGTGGTGGTTATGGTGGTGAAGGGTCACCTAAAGGTGGCGCCAACCATGGAAAGATGCCTTGGTTTTGGCACCACCAAGAAGGCTTGTAGAAGGGGGATTATGTGGATGGTGGAGATGGGTTTAAGGGAAGATGTGTGGTGGAGATGAAGGGGGTTTTGGAGGGAAAAAGTGATGCCAATAAGGAGGGTAGTTAGGGTGGTTTTGTCACCACTTTGTGGTGTCTTTTGGAGGTAGTGGGTAGGCTAGGTTGGCGCCAAGGTGAGGTGGAAGTAGGGTTAGCTTATGTGGAGCTTAGGTGGAGCTAGTTGGTGGAGTTGGTAGGTAAGGTTTTTAGGTGGTAAAAGCCAAAGGAGCTGGAGCATAGCTAAGCTAAGCTAGCTAAGCTAATAGTGGAGTAGAGGAGGAGGTGTTGGAGCTAGGGTTTGGAGGGAGGAGCTGGATCTGAAGAATCTGGAGCTGAAATGGAGCTGGCAGCTACTGAAGAGGTCAACATGGGGCTACTCTAGCTGGCTTAGCTTGCTAGTTCTTTGCTAGCTACTAAGCCAAGCTAAAGTGACCTAGCTTCTGTTGAATGGAGCTAAGGTGAGCTGGGTCTGGTGCTCCCGGGGAGGATTGAGCTGGTTGAGATAGCTAAGGTAGCTTAGCTCAACCAAGTTGAGCTAAGCTGAGTCCTCAGGAGCTGAACTTGAGCTTCCTAAGCTGGGATGAATTCTTCTTCAGCTGGCTGGAGTTGAGTGGAGTTGGATGTATCTGGATCTGAGCTGGGGTGAACTCCAATCAACTCAGCTGAGCTAGCTAGAGCTCCCTGTGGACTAGTGGGAGCTGAGATGAGCTAGACTCAACTAAGTTGAGCTAGATCTGAGCTAGGGTGAGATAAGATGAGCTCTCTTGAGCTGCCATTCAGCTGAGATTAGCTGAATGGAGCTAGGATGAGCTAATCATAGTCCACGTGAGCTAGGTTCCAGCTGTGGTGAGCTGGATCAAGTTGAGTTCCAACTAGTCTGAGCTCCTCCTTCACCAGTTGCCTTGTTGAGTGCTAGGGTTTTAGGGATCTGTATATCTGTTCATCCCTAACACTCACAAAAACACATTAAAACAACAAGAAAAAATGCAATGCATGCTTAACCTAGTTAATGCCTAAATGCAGCCCAAAAACCAGTTTGCGGAGCAAACTCCTAAGTGCTAGGTTTGTTTTAATGCATAAGAATGATGATAAACTATCATTTATCACCCACTACCTCCAAAAGACACTATAAAGTGGCACTAAAACCACCCTAACCACCCTCCTTTTTGGAGCCAACTTCAACCCCCATATCCACCCTACACCTAACAACTCCAAGCCAAATCCACCATCTGCCTCAACCCCCTTCTAGAAGCCTAGAAGTTGGTGCCAACCCATGGCACCTCTCCATGGTTGGTGCCACTTTTAGGTGTCCCTTGGCCACCCATAACTACCTCCCTTACATCCCTTAGGTGGCGCCAACTCCCCTTAGCCCTAGGATCACCTAACCACCCCCATCTTCCCATCTTAGCCATCCATCTCAAGAGTCACCTTAACCCTCTCATCCTACCCTATAAAAAGACCAACACCCACCACCTTACAACCCATCCTTGGCTAGCAAAATACCTCTCATATTCTACCTAAATCTCACGCTCAAGAGAGAAGAAGAAGAAGAAGATTAAGGGGATACTCTATCCCCTTGGTGCCTTCCCCTCTTCCCTTCTCTCTTGTGCCCACACCAGCCAAAGGAGAAGCCAGGCAAGGAAGACCTTTGGAGGAGGTCTTGAAGGTGGTCCACGCCACCTTGGAGGAGAGTTTAAGGGTGGTACATACCCACCCTTGGAGAAGGAAAGTTAAGGTGGAAGCTCCCACCTTGGAGAAGGAAATCAAGGAAGGAGAAGGAGGAGCCCCTTTCAAGCCTAAGAGCCACTAAGCTTGCAGCAAGGAGCTTCCCCTCTTCACCATCATTTTAGGAGGATTTGTGTTTTACTTTATCTATTGCCTTTATTCTTGTAGTAGAAGCATTCCTCTACTAGGTTTTTATGTAAAATACTTTTGCATCAATCAAGTTGCCTTCTATTCTATTTTATTTTGTTGCAATTTTTTTATATATATAGTCTAGTTTCTAGCACTTTTCACTCCTCCCTAATTACTTTAGGCCTCCACATGTCTAGAGTGAGCTTAGGGAGAATCTCTACTTGTCACTTTAGTAGTAGTGTAGTGAGTTAGGTGTTAGTCGTTTTCCGTTGCCAACAAAATTAATGTTGTCGTTATTTCAAAATCGTAAAAAATTACATATTTAAAAAGACCAAAAAGAAAGTTGATTTCCATTTCCGAGCAAGAGACTGATTTTTGCAACCAAATTGCCTCCTCGGATGACCCTAGATACCCCACTATCTAGGTTATAAATTTAAAAGCGTATGCGATTTCGCGTGTTACGACTTAAAAACCCGCTTCTATAAATCATGCCAAATTTCGCATCACTCTCTCTTCAACCGCTCAATAAATTCCAGCCATCGATCAAAGATTCAACGGCTGAGATTCAATCTCAATCGCACTTCAAATGCTTGATATTAAACGCTTGAGCGATCTCGATCGTTAGATCGCCATCCAACGGTCGAGAGCGCGTGAGCGTTAAAACCTAAACATGACAAAGTCACAGGCATAGTGTGTTGGTCACGCGCCCTCTCAAGCAACATGTAGCGCGAGTTCAAGTCACGCGGAGCAGCCAAATTCCCTAAAGGCGAGCACAGGCGAAATTCTCCCATTGGATGGAGATCGTGCAACAGCAGAAGCGATGACATGGGGCACGGAGAGGTGTGAATCGCGCATGCGCGCGATGACGCGTAATCGAACGCACCATCGCAAGCATATGCATTTAATGCTCGAAGAAGAAGTGGCACTCAAGCATTTTAAGCCGTTCGATCTCTCAATCGGACGGCTAAGATTTTGTGGATGTGGGTGCACGCCTCAACGACTAAAGAGCAACGGCCGACAACATGGCTCTTTGAGGAGCGTCTGATGGAGATCGCACGGCTGAAGATGAAGGTGAGACAACAGCAATGTGCACTTTTAGTGATGTTTACATGCGTCACTAAAGGCTGCATATTTATTTTTAAGCCTTGAAATGACCCTTATGCCACCCATTCCTAAAACTATAAAAGGCCTACCCTTGCCACTCATTTCCCCATCCCTTCCATCATCTCTCTCCCTCTCTCAGAGCTAAAAATTGAAGTTCTAAAGCTCACTCTAGTGCTCCGAAGCTACTGGAAGCTCCACTAGAGTAAAAATACAAATTTTTCACCTCTCATCCCCTTCGCGGAGCTCCGCTAGCCGTCTTCTCACCCCCGTTCTAGAAGTGGATCCCACGATGCCAATGCCTTGCCTCACCCTGGTTCTTCTCGATCCATTCTCCGTCTTCGCTCTCCTTCCAAGCGACATCCGTCCAGCTCGTCCTCCAAGCAGTCGTCAAAGAGGATAACTTCTCACCCCCTTCTCTTTATCGCTTTCTAGATTAGATTTCCTGCTTTCTAGTTGTAGTTGTAATAACATTATTTTTAGTATAAAAGTTGTTTTCTCTCTCTCTTTATCTATCTTTATCTCTCTCTCTTTGTAGTTTTTTTTTTTAAAGGATGAGGAGTGCTATCGAGGACGATAGCAGATCGAAAATCTTTTATTCAACATTAAAAGGGTCCATTAGATACATTCGTCCCACTCTTTCACATGTACCCAACACTCTCTCACAATAGCTCCCACATTATAAGAAGCCCCTCTAAAAAGGCACTCATTACGAGAACGCCAAACACACCACATGACAGCCACCATCTTCGTCTGTAGATTCCCTGACACCAACATTTTCCTCCAGAGATCGACCCATGTAGGTAATGGCTCCCCACATACTTCCCTCCAAATATGATATATCACCAGGCACAAGGTGAAAAGGTGTATCTTACTGTCGATGTCAAATTCGTAGCAAGGGCAATTCTATAGTGGAGCACCCAACCTCCTACTTCTTAAATCTCCTGTTACAATTCCATCTTGCATGCATAGCCAAAGAAAGATATTGAGCTTGAGCGGAGTCCTTAACTTCCAGAATTTGCTACAGTCAGAATCCGCAGGTGTGGGATCAGCAGTCGTGCCAGCCATCAACCTCTTGTACACTTTGGCAGATGTGAATTGACCATGTATCCACCGGTAGCCATCCTCACCATCTGCCGGCCGGAATGCAACTAGATCGACAAGCAATCGCGCCTACTCCGTTTGAGTCCTTCCCTCCTCGCGCCCAGCAGCTGCATTCAATGCCCATCTGCCAGCCTCCTCAGCCCAGCTCTCCCTAATCGATATCCTACTATCTGTTGCAGTAGTGAAACTTCTTGGATACTTCTCGCTAATCTGTCCTAGATCAGAAGAAACGTCTTCCCAAAAAGCAAAATTTCTTCCATCCCCTAGCGCAGGTGTAAAATTTGACCAGTGATCACGGACAGCCCTCCTCACTAATTGCCAAAAAGATGAAGGTCTGTAAGGGGTTCTGTTCCACAGCTACACTTGCGTAGGACCATAAGATTCTTTAATCAGTTGGGACCATAGTTTGCCAACCTCCACAGATAATTTAATTGCCCACTTGAGAAGCAAAGCATTGTTGAATTCTTTCAATGATCTAATGCCCAATCCTCCCTTTGATCTAGGCCTGCACAAGTGTTGCCACCTCAATGGATGTAGGAATCTGCCTTCCATCTTCACACCCTTCCAGAAGAGGCATTTTCGCAATGCATCCAGCCTCGTCCAGACAGACTTCGGAGACCTGAAAATCAAGAAGAACACTGGAATTGCAGTGATAATAGAGTTCAGCAAAATCAGCCGCCCACCCTTCAATAGGAACCTACTGCTCCACGACCCCAGTTTGGCATTTGCTTTCTTAAAGAGGGACTCACAGTCGCTCTTCTTCAGCTTCTTGTTGGATAGAGGTAAACCCAGATATCTCACTGGCAAGGTGGATGAGGGAGTATGCAGAGTGGTTGAGATCTCATCAGTCTCCCTAGCAGTCATATCAAAAGAGATCAAAGTAGATTTTGCCCCATTCAAATGCAAATCCAAAATCTCTCCAAAGATATTGATCATGGCAAAGAGAGATTCTACTTCACAGAGCCCACCCTCTACAAAGAACACGGTGTCATCCGCTTATTGCAAAACGGGTGCCAGAGCTCAAGAATTCGTAAGCGAGTACCCCCTGACTGCACCCAAATCTGCCAGCCTGAAACTAAACTGTGCAATTGTGTCCACTACCAGGTTGAAAATAAGTGGGGCTAGTGGGCATCACTGTCGTACCCTACACTGTGGCTGAATCTAAACTCCATAGGGTTTCCCATTGACTAGAGGAGAGAAGGAAGATGTGACAATACACCATTTCATCCACTGAATCCACACGGAGGGGAAGCCCCTCTTAAAAATCTCCCACAGATAGTGCCACTCTATTAAATCGTAGGCTCTGCTAAAGTCAACCTTCCACATGAAAGCTCTAGCCTTTCTTCTCTTCCATCCAGAGATCACCTCTTGTGCCACTATGAAGGATTCTTGTAGGGATCGATTAGGGAGAAAAGTCGCTTACACTGGACCAACCAGGTCAGACAACACACCTTTCATTCGGTTTGCCAACACCATGCTAATAATCAGGTAAATTGAGTTCGACAACGCTATGGGTCGAAACTCAGAAAGCATCTCTACACCACTGCATTTAGGCAGCTGATCGCGAAAATACGCGGTTTGTTAATTAGGTAATTTAGTGTCGTTGCAACGCGTAAATCCGCTTTCGCTTTTAAATTTGTATTCCTAGATAGTGGGGTATCTAGGGTCGTCCAAGGAGGCAAGTTTGCAAAAATTAAATCTCTTTCTTGGAATATAAATCTCAACTTTCTTTTTGATCTTTTTCAATATATCATTTTTATGTTTTTGAAATTAAGGCAACATGCGAAATTGTTGGCGAGAAAGTGACTTACACCCAACTCAATATACTACTTCTAAAGTGGAAAGTAGAGCCTCTCCCTAAGCTCACTCTAAGCAAGTGGAGGCCTAGAATAATTAGGGAGAGGGAGTGAAGAATGCTAAAAACAAAGCAATTAAAAAAATGCAACTAAAGAAATTGCAAAGAAGGCAACTAGATTAATGAAAAAGTATTTTACAGAAAAGCCTAGTAGATGAATGCTTCTACTACTAGAAAATTGCAATAAATAAAAGAAAACACAAATCCTCTAGATAGATGGTGAAGAAGAGGGCTTCTTGCTCCAAGCTTGGTAGCTCCTGAGCTTGAAAAGAGTCCTCCAACTCCTTCCTTGCTATGCTCCGCTAAGGTGATGTCCTTCAAAGCAAGCCCTAAGGGGGCGTGCCCTAAGCTTCTCTCCAAGGGTGGACGTCCACCCTAGGTCCTTCTCGTTTTCCTGGCCATCCTTCTTGAAGTAGAATTTTCCTCCTCCTTGGCTTGGCCCAAGTTGAAGAGAGTGGGGAGAAGAAGGCACCAAAGGGGCTAGTGATGTGCCCCTTTAATCTTCTTCTCTACTCCTTCTTCTTGGCCGTAGGTATAGGTGGATGTAGGTGGAAGTAAACACTAATGGAGGATACCCTAAAATGGTGGTAGGTGGTGGGTTTATATAGAGTAGGAAGGGGGCTAAGGTGACTCTTGAAATGGAGGGCTAAGATGGGAAGATGGAGGTGGTTGGGGATCCTATGGCTAAGGGCAATTGGCACCAACCCAAGGGACACCTAGGGGGTGGTTATGGGTGGTGGCACCCCTTGAAGTTTGCGCCAAAATGGCTTCTAGAAAGGGGTCTTAGGTGGCACCAAGAAAGGTTCTAGAAGGAGGAGTAGGTAGGTGTCTAGGATGGGTTGTAGGGTTAGGTGTATGGTGGATGTGGGGGTGGATGTTGGTGCCAAAAAGGGGGGTAGTTAGGGTTAGGTTTTGGTGCCAAAATTGGTGCCTTTTGGTGGTGATGATGGGGTGAAGAGGTGGCTAGGAGGTGGCGCCAACTTGAGTAGGATAGCTAGCTTAGGTAGGGCTTAAGTTGGTGGAGCTAGCTAGGGTTGAGTTGAAGGTGGTGGATGGCCAAGGAGCTGGTTGCTAGCTAAGCTAAGCTAGCTTAGCTAGCTATGGAGTAGAGGAGGAGGTATTGGAGCTAGGGTTTGAAGAGAGGAGCTGAGGAGGAGAAGTCTGGAGCTAGAACTAGAGCTGGCAGCTATTGAAGAGGCTAGCATGGAGCTACTCTAGCTGGCTTAGCTTGCTAGTTCTTTGCTAGCTGCTAAGCCAAGCTAGAGTGAGCTGGCTTCTACCATAATGAGCTGAGGTGAGCTGGGTCTGGTGCTCCCGGGGAGGATGAAGCTGGTTGAGGCAGCTAAGGTAGCTCACCTCAACTGAGTTGAGCTAAGCTGAGTCCCCGAGAGCTGGACTTGAGCTTCCTGAGCTGGGATGAGTTCTTCTTCAGCTGGCTGGAGTTGAGTGGAGCTGGATGTAGCTGGATCTGGGCTGGGGTGAACTCCAGTCAACTCAGCTGAGCTAGCTAGAGCTCCCTGTGGACTTGTGGGAGCTAAAATGAGCTAGACTCAACTAGGTTGAGCTGGATCTGAGCTGACTTGAGCTAGGGTGAGCTAAGACGAACTCTCTTGAGCTGCCATTCAGCTGAGATTAGCTGAATGGAGCTGGGATGAGCTAACCCTAGTTCAAGTGAGCTAGGTTCCAGCTGTGGTGAGCTGGATCAAGCTGAGTTCCAACTAGTCTCAGCTTCTCCTTCACCATTTGCCTTCTTGAGTGCTAGGGTTTTAGGGATCTGTATATCTATTCATCCCTAACACTCACAAAAACATATCAAAAAGACAATAAAAAATGCAATGCATGCCTAACCTAATTTATGCCTAAATTCAGCTCAAAAATCCGTTTGCGGAGTAAAATCCTAAGAGCTAGGTTTATTTTAATGCATAAGAATGATGATAAACTAGCGTTTATCACACCCCCATGCTTATCTTTTGCTAGTCTCTTAGCAAAACTTCAAATTTTTTTGAAAACAGAATTTTTTGGGAAATCTAATTTTTTCGACTTTTGAGGAGAAAAAGATTAAGGGACCTTGGTTGATCTAAACACAGGAGGTACAAGATTTGTTAAAGATCAACATCGGGATTTATTTTTGGATCCAACCATTAGACAAAACGGGATCAATATATCCTCCAGAAAATTAGCAAATTAACCCCTTGTTAATTCAGATGACTTGAAATTTTTGTTTTTAGGATTTTTCTGGCTCATGAATCTGATTCGCAACTTGCAAAATCCTTTAAAACCTTGTGTTTGTGCTTGTGAAAAGCCAACATTTGTAAGGGCGTGTTAATTTATTTATTATTACTTCTCTCTTTTTTTCTCTCTCTTCTCCCCCATGCTTATTTTTAGCATAGTCTTATAATAGATGTGTCGGGATCATCATTCCCGTTACCATTCCTCGAGGGGGCTCTGGCGCCAGTACTTCGGGATAGCACTATCCATGACACCACCCAGGAGCTCACAACCCCAAAACATGATGCGGTGTAAAGGGACGCTCCAAGCAAACTCAAGCTCTTGCTCCGACACTATAGGTAGAGCACCGTCCAAGACACTTGAGCTGCTAAAATGCGCTTTAATGTTCCGTCTAAAGATATGAAATATAGATATGAAGCAGCGCCGAGGCGGTAACATGTTGACATCGCGTCCTCAAAGGAGGCATTTTCCTCCTTCTCGGCGGTGGGAACTCAAACCAATGATCTGTTTCAGACTTTTACTAAGTCCAAACAAGGGAGTTTTTCAAATTTTTAGTTATTTTTAAGTGTTGGCTTGTGTGTGAAAATTGACACAAGAAGTTTCTCAAGACATGCAAGTTTTTGAATCAGAAACTAAGCCAAATACTTTCCATATTACAAAATAGGATTAAGTCACCTAAACTATCATGAGTTCAGGTGGAATTTTTAGAGAAGGATATCTGATCTAGTCTAAAATAAATCCTGAAATTCTAATGATCAGATTCGCATCCTTATCCCTAGTTTGTTAAAGATTAAATCCCATTGTACCAAAAGTGAATTTTTTCAACCTTAGTCCCAATTTCAAAAATTTTTCCTCAAAAAGTTTTCAACATTTTTATTTTTTTGGGTATGCAAGCAGGAAATAAACTAAAGAAAAAATGCATGTTTTTAGGTTTTGAAAATCCTAAATCGATTGTCAAATTTTAGAAACACCCCCCCATGCTTAAGATATGCCATGTCCTCATGCATTAGGAGGGAAAAGGGATCACCTTAGTGAAGAACAGTCGGGTTTAGGATGATCAAAACCTGGAAAAAGAAGAAAAAAGGAAAGCAGGAAAAAATGATGGGTTACCTCCCATCCAGTGCTATCTTTTACGCCATTCAGCCGGGCGTGAAGGTATGCACGGAAGATGGAAAATCATGTAAATAGTTGGATACTTGGATGTCTACAAAAAAGGTCTCTTCTTCTAGATCCCTAGAAAATCGATTAGAAGCAATATTGGGATCAAAGTTGGATGGAAAATGATAAGTGTAGCCCGAGTCTGGCCATGGTTTTAAATCAGGTTGGATGCCAAACTCGGGTGGGGTTGGTGGCAGGTCCGTAAGAAAGGAGTCGGGGAAGGGATGGTGAGGATTGGGTGAAGTTAGTGTGGAAAAATTAGGTGTGTGAATAGTGGGTGGGTTAGGGTGATCATGGGGTGCATCAGGAATGAATTTGGGGTCAAGATAAGTCTCCAGATCACAGATTTCATCGACCATTGATTTGGAATCAAAATCCTCAAAAAAATTATGGTCGGTAAGGGTATCTATCAACATTGTCTCCACCATATTGGAAATTTCCGTATCCGAGTCCTCAAAAAAGTTACCATCATGGAATCTCCCGGAGGATTTGAAAATATCTAAAGTGATAGTTTGGCCGGCGCAAGTGATATCCATTTTGCCTGTGTGGCAATTGATATTTGCCTTTGAAGTGGCCAGAAAAGGGCGTCCAAGGATTATTGGGGAGTCTAGTAATGATTCAGGTACCTCAATGTCAAGAACCAGAAAGTCTGCAGGGAAGACACAATTCTGGACCTTGACCAAAACATCCTCGACAATCCCACTAGGTTTGATTGTAGATCGGTCGGCTAATTGCAGGGTAACCTCAATGGGTTTTAATTCATCGATCTGAAATTCTTCAAATAAAATCGTGGGAATAATATTAACTGAGGCACCAAGATCAAGGAGGGCGCGATTAAAGGTAGTGTCATCAATAATTACTGAAATTAAAGGTGCCCTCGGATCTTTCATCTTAAGAGGCAGCTTACTCTGTATGACAGAGCTTACTGTCTCCGAAAGATGCACCTGTCCTAGATTTTAGGCCTGCCTTTTAGGAGAACAAATTTCCTTAAAAAATTTGGCATAGGCAGGTATATATTTGATGGCATCTAGGAGAGGAATGTTGATTTGAACTTTCCCAAACAGATCCATGAGTTCTTCTATAGTGGGCTCAGATTTCTTCTTTTTTTTGGTGGTGGTGGGTTCGAGTGCTTGTGGGAAAGGGATAGGAATCATGTCTTGAGATTGTCGTGTTTCTTTTTCCTCCTGATGGGGAGGTGGGGAGTCAATTTGCACAGGTATTTCACCAGGTTTGTGTGAATGCCCGGGATCAGTGGTGATTTTCCCACTCCTCAAAATAACTGCATGTGCAGTCGGATTATTATTTGGAGGAGGTTGGGGGACCTGTGGTTGCGGAAACCTGGGAGGCTGCTAAGGTGGTGGATTAGTAGGAGGCTAATTTGGGTAGTGTGGATTTCTGCCCGGATATTGGTTCCTTTGGTGATTAGGGTTGGGCATGGGTTGGGACGGAAGATGTCCTGCAGGTCTTTGCGTAGGAGTAACCCCAATTTGGTTGTTCAGATTTGTGATGGTGCGGGTTACTTCCGTCATTTTTGTTTGCATTTCCTACAGGGTTCGCATCATCTGGGCATTGATGTCTTGTTGGGGTGGGCCAAGATGGAAGGTTGGATTCGACCAATACCCATTAAAATGATCTGGTTGGGAAGGAACCTGATTATTCCAGGAGTAGTTCGGGTAATTTTTCCAATTGGAAGAATTTTTAAAGGGCTCCTGGATGGCAGAAATATTTTGAATGGGGTTAAGATCTGGATAGTTGTAATTCCCCAGTGAATCATGGGCAACCTCAGAATATTGGTAATAATCAGCAGGAGTAGTGTTGAGATTATGCAAATTTTCTCTTCGTGGAAAGTTAGGTTGGGTTAGATGTGGACTATGTGGAGCTTAGGTTGATGTGGCTAGTCTTTCCTCAATTTTCTTTTGATTAATATGCATCTGGTCGAGTTTTTGAGCGATCATTTGAAGATTTTCTTGGGTGACAGTGATAGATTGAGTGCCTACCTCATGAACACCGAATTGCGGGTTTTGAGTTTTGCAAAATGTATTCATGGAAGCTTGATTAAATGATTTTTCACTCATTTCTTCAAAAAGGTCATAGGCACTTTCAACATCTTTATTTAAGAAGTTGCCGCCACACGAGGCATAGAAAAAATGTCGGATTTGATCTTCTAATCCATGATAGAAGATTTGCACGAGCTGCCATAAAGGAATCTCGTGGTGCGGGCAACTTCTTAAGAGATCTTGAAATCTTTCCCAAGAATCATGGAAAGTCTCACCAGATTTTTGGTGAAAGGTCGTAATAGATCTTCGCAGGGAATTGGTACGACCTATGGGAAAGAATTTTTTGAGGAAGGCGCTCTTAAGCTGAGGCCAAGTTATGATGGGTCAGCCAATGGTCCTGAACCAATAAGCGGCCTTATCTTTAAGAGATAATAGAAAAAGCCGCATCAGTCATATGTCTTCTTGCACATTTCGGGAACGGGTTGTTTGTGCAAGAAGAGTCAGCTCTTCAAGGTGGCTGAAAGGGTCTTCCCTAGGAAGGCCATGAAAGTGTTTAATTAGGTTCAGAACTGCAGGCTTGATCTCGAAGTCCCCCTCTGGTATGACCACCCCTGGTCGTTCCTCATAATAAGACGGATCATAAAAATCTTTTAGAGGAATAACAGGCTGCTGACGGGGTGGTGGGTTTGGCCTTTGATTGGCTAGGTTTTGGATGTTCCTAGTCAATGTTTGTTGATTGGAATTTAATTTATCAATCTGCTCAGCCATCAATTTTAAAAGATCAGGTAGGGGGTCTTGATGTTGTGCTTGGGGCAATTCAAGATTAGGGAGCTCCAAGTGTGGGAAGTTAAATGTGGGTGGGTTTTGGGTGGTAGGGTTAGAATTAGGGTTAGTAGTGGGGTTAGAGGTAAGGTTAGAGGTGTAAGTGGAAGGGTTAGTGAACCCATTTTGTTGATTTTCCATTTTTTTAGAAGGAGAAGACAGAAAAAGTGGTCTTTTTACGCAGGGGGAGAAATCAAATGGTCCTTCCAGGTGCGGATTTTGAGACCGTCACCCGTGCATAAAATGGAAGAACGAGAGGGGAGGAGAAGAGAAAGAGATAAGAGAAAGTGTGCAAATCAAACAATCAAAGCTAAACCTAACTTAAGTGTGACTCCCTAAAAATAAACCTAAAACTTGGTCTACGTAGGAAATAAGTAATCAATAGTGAATACCCGTTCTGTCAACAAATCTAGCCAAGTTGCTTAAGGGGAGGTTTGGGCCCAAACGTTTCCCAGGGAAAACCCCAGGTGCTTGTACAAACCCGCGCTTGGTCGTTTGACACGGCCACTCATCCTGAACACTAGATATAGATGACAGAATTGGTGTTAACTAAAGAAAACTTAAGACCTATATAGCAACCCTAAGTTGATGAAGCCTTAGGGGTCAAGTTACGGATTTTAGTTAGGTCTAGGATACTATAGTGCACACAAAATGTGGAGGGCATTTATTGGGTTGTTGCCCTGTTATTTTAATTTTTTTTTGTGTGTGCAAGAATTAGAAAGTGCTTCCAATCAAAAAGCAAGTTGTCACACAATTTCTTGTATTTTTGTCTTTCAGGATTTGATTTAATTAAATGTGTTTTAGGGTTTTTCTTTTTAAATTTTCAAACAAGTTTGAAACTCCACAATCAAAGGAAAAGTAAGTTGTATTGGTGATGGTTAATTTTCTTTAATGTGAGTCTCTAAAAAGAAAGAAAGAAACCCTAAGCCAATTGTCCCTAAGACAGAAAATTACTACCAATGAATTAATTTTAGGCTTTCTGTATTAAGTAGTGGTCCAATCAAGTCAAACAACACCACTAATTTGAAGAAAATCAAACAAGGATTCCAGAAAAGATTTTTGTAAGATTTTAGGAATTTGTTTGATAATTGTTTCGAATTTTTAATTTTACTGGTGTCAAAGTCTAGAAATGATACTTGTGGGTATTTTAGACTTTTCAGTATTACCACTGACCTCAAAAAATTTTGATGATTTTATATTATGTGTAAAATTTCACAAGGATTTCATAAATATAAATTTCACAAAAATTGTATGAGTATAAAAATTCTAAAAATTCACGATTAGTAGCAAAATAGGAAGATTGGAGGTTGTGACAACTATGCAGTCTACAAATTTTTAAAAATTAAATACAAATCCAATTTATCTGAAATTTGGAACAAATGTTCCTAACTTAGTTTGGAATCACTGTATGAAATTTTATGATTTTAGGAGGCCTGTCATGTTAGGAATTGATTTTTCAAGTCCGAACAAAAATCTGGACCCGAAAAATAGAACACCAATACTTGAAATGAAGTGGTGTTAAATGGAGCAAACAAGCAATCAATGAGTTTTAAAATGCACCACTCCACTTAATTAAGTTGTTTAGTGTCCTGAAAGCCAAGTTTAGTGTATTTTGGTAGTTTTTTAGGCTAAATGTGACAAGAAATGGGGAACCAATCTGAAATCCACTGGAAGAAAAGGAACTTCGAGCTTTTGCTTCTCAATTCCCGCTTTCCCGCTGTAGTTCCTGCACACACTAGAGAAAAGAAAGAGAAGGGGATGAGATCTATTTCAAGCAAGAGAAAACAAAATTAAGCAAAGCCGTGCCTCCCCGGCAACGGTGCCAAAAAGAGATCGCGAAAATATGCGGTTTGTTAATTAGGCAATTTAGTGTCGTTGCAACGCGTAAATCCGCTTTCGCTTTTAAATTTGTATTCCTAGATAGTGGGGTATCTAGGGTCATCCAAGGAGGCAAGTTTGCAAAAATTAAATCTCTTGCTTGGAATATAAATCTCAATTTTCTTTTTGATCTTTTCCAATATATCATTTTTATGTTTTTGAAATTAAGGCAACATGCGAAATTGTTGGCAAGAAAGTGACTTACACCCAACTCAATATACTACTTCTAAAGTGGAAAGTAGAGCCTCTCCCTAAGCTCACTCTAAGCAAGTGGAGGCCTAGAATAATTAGGGAGAGGGAGTGAAGAATGCTAAAAACAAAGCAATTAAAAAAATGCAACTAAAGAAATTGCAAAGAAGGCAACTAGATTAATGAAAAAGTGTTTTACAGAAAAGCCTAGTAAATGAATGCTTCTACTACTAGAAAATTGCAATAAATAAAAGAAAACACAAATCCTCTAGATAGATGGTGAAGAAGAGGGCTTCTTGCTCCAAGCTTGGTAGCTCCTGAGCTTGAAAAGAGTCCTCCAACTCCTTCCTTGCTATGCTCCGCTAAGGTGATGTCCTTCAAAGCAAGCCCTAAGGGGGCGTGCCCTAAGCTTCTCTCCAAGGGTGGACGTCCACCCTAGGTCCTTCTCGTTTGCCTGGCCATCCTTCTTGAAGTAGAATTCTCCTCCTCCTTGGCTTGGCCCAAGTTGAAGAGAGTGGGGAGAAGAAGGCACCAAAGGGGCTAGTGATGTGCCCCTTTAATCTTCTTCTCTACTCCTTCTTCTTGGCCGTAGGTATAGGTGGATGTAGGTGGAAGTAAACACTAATGGAGGATACCCTAAAATGGTGGTAGGTGGTGGGTTTATATAGAGTAGGAAGGGGGCTAAGGTGACTCTTGAAATGGAGGGCTAAGATGGGAAGATGGAGGTGGTTGGGGATCCTATGGCTAAGGGCAATTGGCACCAACCCAAGGGACACCTAGGGGGTGGTTATGGGTGGTGGCACCCCTTGAAGTTTGCACCAAAATGGCTTCTAGAAAGGGGTCTTAGGTGGCGCCAAGAAAGGTTCTAGAAGGAGGGGTAGGTGGGTGTCTAGGATGGGTTGTAGGGTTAGGTGTATGGTGGATGTGGGGGTGGATGTTGGTGCCAAAAAGGGGGGTAGTTAGGGTTAGGTTTTGGTGCCAAAATTGGTGCCTTTTGGTGGTGATGATGGGGTGAAGAGGTGGCTAGGAGGTGGCGCCAACTTGAGTAGGATAGCTAGCTTAGGTAGGGCTTAAGTTGGTGGAGCTAGCTAGGGTTGAGTTGAAGGTGGTGGATGGCCAAGGAGCTGGTTGCTAGCTAAGCTAAGCTAGCTTAGCTAGCTATGGAGTAGAGGAGGAGGTATTGGAGCTAGGGTTTGAAGAGAGGAGATGAGGAGGAGAAGTCTGGAGCTAGAACTAGAGCTGGCAGCTGTTGAAGAGGCTAGCATGGAGCTACTCTAGCTGGCTTAGCTTGCTAGTTCTTTGCTAGCTGCTAAGCCGAGCTAGAGTGAGCTGGCTTCTACCATAATGAGCTGAGGTGAGCTGGGTCTGGTGCTCCCGGGGAGGATGAAGCTGGTTGACGCAGCTAAGGTAGCTTAGCTCAACTGAGTTGAGCTAAGCTGAGTCCCCGAGAGTTGGACTTGAGCTTCCTGAGCTTGGATGAGTTCTTCTTCAGCTGGCTGGAGTTGAGTGGAGCTGGATGTAGCTGGATCTGAGCTGGGGTGAACTCCAGTCAACTCAGCTGAGCTAGCTAGAGCTCCCTGTGGACTTGTGGGAGCTAAAATGAGCCAGACTCAACTAGGTTGAGCTGGATCTGAGCTGACTTGAGCTAGGATGAGCTAAGATGAACTCTCTTGAGCTGCCATTCAGCTGAGATTAGCTTAATGGAGCTGGGATGAGCTAACCCTAGTGCAAGTGAGCTAGGTTCCAGTTGTGGTGAGCTGGATCAAGTTGAGTTCCAGCTAGTCTGAGCTTCTCCTTCACCATTTGCCTTCTTGAGTGCTAGGGTTTTAGGGATCTGTATATCTGTTCATCCCTAACACTCACAAAAACATATCAAAAAGACAATAAAAAATGCAATGCATGCGTAACCTAATTTATGCCTAAATGCAGCTCAAAAACCCATTTGCGGAGTAAAATCCTAAGAGCTAGGTTTATTTTAATGCATAAGAATGATGATAAACTGGCGTTTATCAGTAGCAGAAATGGGTAAGACCTGTTGAGTCTCTCCATACCTGAATTGCCCCTCTGAAATTCTCCAATAACCTCCATCACATCCCCTTTGACCACTGGCCAGAATTCTCTGTAAAACACAACCTGAAAATCGTCTGGGCCCGGAGAGCCTTCTACGTTCAATCCAGCCATTGCTTCCACCACCTCCTGCTCTGAAACACTTTCAGTCAGCTTAGCTGCAGCAGGACTTCCCAACCGAGGAAAGTCAAACACTGCTAATTTCCAGCCCCCACTCCCTTTTGTTCTTGAAGCTTCCTTGAAATACCTAGCTGTCTCTCTTCTGATTTCAACAGATGTGGTAAACACCAAGTCCCTACATTTCAAAGAGGAAATAAAGTTCACTCTCCTTCTAGCGCTCGCTGCCATATGAAAGAACTTCGTGTTTGCATCACCCTCTTTCAACCAAAGCTGCCTAGATTTTTCACGCCAATCCATTTCCCTAGATTTGTCCTCCTCATGAATGACTCCCTGCCAGTGCTTCCTTTGTGCCTCCTCAGCCAGTGTCAATTGTTCCCTGTTCTCCTTCTCATCCAACAATCACACCACAAACAAAGCTTCAGACCTCCTCTGATCTCTCAGAACCTCTATTATTCATCTGTACTCCCTTAGCATCACTTTCAGGTCCTTCAATTTCACAGCCAGACGGTATGTGGCTGATCCTTCGACCTTCTTCTACACCCATTAGCAGCCAACCATCTCCCTAAAACCTCCCTCCCTCAGCCAAGATTTCCTGAACTTAAAGTAGGTGCCCACAGGGGAATCCTCCCCACTGTCCCACAACAGAGGGGTGTGGTCAAAAAAGGGGCGAACCAACCCCATAACTAATGACAGCTGATAACGCGCTAACAGCTCCACATTCCCAAAGAAACTATTTAGCTTAGAGACCAGCCCATTACCCCCTTGCCACGTGAATTCAACCCCCGCCAAGGGATATTCGTTCAGACCCACCTCTGACACCACTAACTGAAACTCGAGTGAAGTTCTATCCACTCTTCCATTCCTCTGATCATTCACTGATAGAACGCTGTTAAAATCCCTACCTACCAGCCATGGTAGCCCATTTGTATTGCTCGCCATCACCCGTAGCTCCTGCCATAGTACATTCCTCATATTATCCACACAGGGACCATACACGCAAGATAGAATCAACTCCTGTGCATCCCCAACGGCTTGAAATCTGCATGAGAGCACATAGTTACTCCTCCACACTTCTTTCCGAGCCAGAGTGGATTTCTTCCACCACACAGCCAGCCCTCTCGCCCTTCCAGTCGCACTCACGGCTCTAAAATCAGCCTGCCTTCCTTGCAACAGCGACTGCCAAAGAGAATCCCCTCCTTCTAAGTGTGTTTCCTGTATCAATGCACAATCCACCTCCCATTCGCAAAGATATCGGGCGAGCGACACCCTTCGCACACGATCCCGCAACCCATGCACATTCCAAGTGAGCACCTTCATCCCCAAAGCTTCGAGGCCCCTTGCTGCCCCCCTATTGTTTTCTCTGTAGGACCTGTAAATCACAAGCACACTAGAAGGGGGATGAATAGTGTGGGAAAAAAATTGCAAGACAAAACAAACCACAAAAACAAAGGCATAAGATATATAGTGGTTCCCCTCACTTGGGTACTCCATTACCTAAGTCTCCTGACTTAGAATTTTTAACCCGATTCCCTCAACTCAGAGGGAATCAATTTACTAATATCAGAGGTAATTAACGGGTTACCTCAACTCAATTACAAGATATGAAAAGTGATAAAGGTACAGGTGTAAACAAAATGTAAGTAGTAGCTTACAACTATTTCCTAAGTCTCCAACAAGAATATTTCTTACAAGTATAACCAATCTAACAAGAATAACTAAGGCGCAAAACAAACGATTGAATACAGAAAAACACGATCGCCTTTGATAATTTGTTGCAAATGGTGAGAGGCCTTGAAAGATATGCAACAAACCAAGCTCTTTTTCAACTTAAAAATTGAGAATTGAAGGTATAGGCAAGAGTATGATTTTTTAGGAGATGTTGAAAAACCAACACTCAAAGAGTGCTTATATAAGCCACTAATCACCTCTCCCACGAATTCTAGCCGTTAAGGGTATTTTAGGAACATTAGAAATATGATTAATTGCAAACTAGCAGTTCAGACTGGTCACAACGGTTAGTTGGTACCGGTACTGAACTCCTGGTACTGGTACTGACTGCATACAGTCAGTACAACGAAATCACTGGGTACCGGTACTCATTGTGAGTACCAGTACTTGTGACACACAGACTTGGGTCCTGTGACCTACATGTACCAATACTCATGATGAGTACCAGTACTTGTAAGATCCAGGCAAAAACCCAGTGCACAAACTGTGACCACTTGATACCGATACTCATGATGAGTACTGGTACTTGATGTTCACAGTTTGGAACTTAAGTCCAAACCTATAGCAAGTACCGAAGATCATTAGTGTAAATCAATTTTTAGAGGAATCCAATCTACTCTAGGCAACTTTGTTTTGAAAGAGTCAATTTTGAGTTAAGAACCGAGTAAATGAATGCTATTCTGAATCCTAGTTATCTCTACTTTGATTTTAACACCTAGATTATGTTTTACTTGTTTGGAGACAAACAAAAATTCTAAGATACAATAAAAACTAAAGTCTTCAAAACTTCTTCCTTCATGTGCAATCTTTTTGCTTGCATCCACAGATTCTTTTGACTTGTAATTACTTCATAAACATATTAGATTTTAAAACAGTTTTGTTAACACCAAAACACAAACGAGAGATGGAACTAGGGTCCAACATTCTCAACCTTCAAAATGTCTACTATCAGCCCTTCACAATAAGAATGGCTTCCACCAGTACTCCTTCCCCTCAACTTATATGGTGATCTCATAGATTTCCCCCTTATAGAAGAACCCACCCCATGCATACTTCCCTTGGTACCCTAGGGGACCGGCTATCTATCTGCAGTGGGATATGATAGACGACTTTTTGCTTAGTGTTATAGTACTTAAGTGGTGGAAAAATCGACTAATCAAAAATAATGAAAATAACCACTCGCGGAAGAGCGGGTCGTGTCCACAAGGAGGCAATGATGCAATCAATACTTTAATTATTTAATGTTATTTCAGATAGTGCGAGATCCCTTTTCAAATCGAACTTAAAATGTGAAGGAAAGTAGATTTGCAATAACCAAAAAAGTTAAGGGTGTAAGTGCAATTTTCCCTCACAGAAATCCTCAATAAATTTAGGATGAATTCATGCAGTTTTCACGTGATGTGTACTAAAAACAATTAGTACTTAAGTTAAACCCAAAATCAACCTTTAAACTAGTTAATATCAATACCATGCAATTAGAAAGAACTATGAGTGTTTGAATGCAATTCTGCCATAATATAATAATAATAATAATCAAATTGGTGGCAATGGCATTGAATGTAAATTTTAATTAAGAGGAAAATAGGGCTTTCTTCCTCTCTCCTCCTAGCGAGAGAGAGAGAGAACCGCGCGGGTTGAGGTGAGGCTCAAGAGGACGGCGAGGTCGACAACTCTCCGACGGTGGCAGCGGTGGCGACGGAGGTGGTCGGAGGCGGCCGGCGGCAGTGGCCGGAGCTCCGACCTGTGGAGCAAGAAGGCGGAGGTGCTGCTGCAGCTGTGCGAGCGTGCGCGCGTGCGCTGGTGCGCGGGCAAGCGCTTGCAGGCTGCGGTCTGCAGGTGGGAGGAGGTGTACGGGCGGAGAGCGCCTACAGTGGCTGGATATGGCGCACGATTGCCTGCAACAAGGGAGAGGCGCGCGGTTGTAGGAAGCGGCCTGCAGTGGCTGGAGGTGGAGCGCGCTGGCTTGGTGGATGCACCTGCTGTGGTTGGAGGGAGAGGCGCTTGCACTGCAGGGCAGGCTGGAGCGGTGGCTGGAAAGTAGGTACGCAGGCGAGGTTGAGGCGCGATGATGTTCTGCAGTAGACAGCCTGCAGGCTTGGTGGCGTGCGAGCACCTGCTGTTGCGTGGGTTTTGTGCGCGCGGTGAAGGCAGGTGCGGTGGAAGCAAGGCCGGCTGGAGATGGCTCACGCCTGCGGGCACGCAAGGAGGAGCGGTGTGCGCCTGTGGACACAGTGCATGTGGTGGAGAAGGAGCAGTGGAGAAGATGGAGCCTTTCCCCGCAAGGGGGGGAAAATTCCTTCCCTTTGCTCCCCTCCTCTTCCTTTTTAACTTCTCCCTTACGCGTGAGTTCAGGGATTTTCCCAAATCCCCGGTCACAGTTGTTGAGAAAGGCAGTGGAAGAAGAAGATTACCCCAATGTTCGGCGGGAGAGGGGGGAAAGAGTTGCGGCTGTTTGAGGAAATTTATCCCCCCACCCTTGCTCTTTGTGCATTTTATTACCTACAGATAAAAACAATAAAATCATTAAGTTATAGAATGTTATAACTTAAATCATGAGGTGTACAATTCTTCTACAACTTAATTGTAATTATTAACACAACAACTAAGGTACGATTAAAGGTACTTAGGCTTAATATTAGTCCATTAAAATAGACACATCAAATACCCCCATGCCTAAGATTTGCTAGTCCCTAGCAAAAATGAATAATAGAAGTAATCAGAAGACTTCTTTTGTTATTTCAAAACTTCAGAAATCTAGACAAATGTAAAGTGCTGATAGCCTAGGTAACAGATCCAAGTGAAAGAGCCAATTCGCATTAGGAGTTTGTACATCACCCTTGGCAAAAATTTCTATTGAGATAGGCAACTACTTCCCTCGAGGATAAAGCAGGCGATAATCTGTAATTTGACCACGATGTTTGGCTTAGGTAGGAGATAACAAGTTGAATGGATTTGTATTTGGTGGCACACACTCAACTGGTGCTACATATAGTCTAGTACTGCAGACTCTAGCTCTCTAGACTATTAGACAAGTCAACTTTGAGAGAGGCTACACAACTGTGCTCTCCTGATGTTCCTGGGCACTCTCTTTTCTTTCTTTCTGAGATCACGAATCTCGCCAGATTTAGAAATTGTACTCACTATTTGGTGGCCTCACATGGCATCCACACTTCAATTCAAGTCCTAATAACTCTACAACTAAGTTAGAGTTCTCAATCAGTATTTAGGCGATCAGAAATACTAGAAGGTAGGTATGGGTCATATTTGGTGGAACGCGATAGGTGTTTTGCTATCTTAGAAACAGTGTTACATCATGCACTTGGACCTTTCTTTTTTGTAATATAACTATTTTTTCTTTTTCTTCTTTCTATTTCTTCTTTTTCTTCTTCTTTTCTCTCTCTCTCTCTCTTTTTATTTCTTCTTGTTTTTGTCTCTTTTTCAATCAACACAATACGATACGGACTTTTATTTACGAGCCATTATTAGGGATGATGATGGTCAAAAGGAAGCTGTGTGGCTTATTTGGTGGAAGTGCCTATTCTCGACACCGGGAAGGAATAGATAGGACAGGCGTATTTCTGACCTTTGACACTATTACCCTCCTTCAGCTGAGGACTCTATGAAGGACGGTCGTAACCATCCACCATAGTTATAGCTTTATTAAGACTCAATCTCTGTATATCTGCATTATTTGGTGACTCTCAGGAATTCACTCAAAGTACGTACACAGGAACAGAGAGTGAAAACTACGCCTAACTCTAAAGTATCATTATCTAATTGTCCAAAGCTTAAGAGTCCTTGCACTAGACTTAGCGCACCAGTAATCTCTCTACTTTCTTCTCACAAATATGAGGTAGATCTATTAGAAGATAGTATGCCTGACTCCCTATGAACTGTCCAAGGGTTTAGTAGACTTACAAATGCTCATTGGTTTTCCTCAAGGATCCATTACCAAATCTATGTGCACATGAAATAAATGCACTAGATTCTAAACTTAAGAAATAATTCCAGAAGAAGAACCTCCAATAACAAAAGTATTTTGCTAAGGACTAACCCATTCAGCTCAATTTTTTAAAAAAAAAAAACTAACCTAAATGCATAAATACTTCCTAAAATGCAAATGCACACCCCCATGCCTAAATCCTACAATGTCCCCATTGTAAAATTAAAACAGGAGGAGTAAAGAAAAATATCACCTGACACAGTTTGCTGGGTTACCTCCCAACAAGCGCTGCATTTTCTGTCAGCAGCCAGACTAAGAGGGAACCTATAAGTCCGGTTCCAACCAAACAAAGCTAGGCCCTAAAAATATTCGTAACAGTGCAGGCCTAGAAAACAGGTAACCACGGATGTTGGCGAGCTGATGATGCAATGTAATTCCAAATGCTCGCCAGAAGAAATGAAAACAGAAAATCTCATTGGCTACCTTGGGAGGTCTAGGAATAATAAATGGAATATGAAAAGGGACCTCCCGAAATGGAGTAAGTGGAGGATAACAAGGATCCTCCAGAGCAAGACGGGTTTTAAAAGATATACAAATAATTAGTTCAAACCCTTGAATGGTGAGAGTAAAAGTACAAGCATCAATTCATACTCGCCATTCTACCCTATGATGTATTGGCCTGATATATTCTCCAGAAAGAATGTGCATGAGCAGAGATTTGAGCCAAGGATCGGTTAGGGAGTATAAGGGTTGTTTGTAGTGTTGGAAGGTAATGGTTAAGTCCAATGAGGGCTTAGTTGGTGTTAGGTCCAATTCCAACAATGATTTAGATTGTGTACACTCCCTAACAGTAGTAGACAACTTCAAGTTATCCTGCCTAGCATTAATGATCGGAGTCATATTTGAATCAAGGGTAGACTCCAAATTACAACTTTTTGATGGCAGGGTCAAAATGTAAGAATCATTATCATTCAACTCATCCCCAGATTCGTTTATTTCATTGAAATATTTGTCGGGGTGTATATGTGATTCATTAGGAGTTGGATCGGTATCCTCAATTATTTCTAAAGGAGGATCAGTCTTAATATTTTGGAGGAAGCCTATACCATTGAATTCGTTATTCTTCTCGGGGTATAAATCCTGAATTAACGTGTTTTGTTCCCGAGAGTCTCCAATAGACTTCTCATTATTTTGTTTGTCCTCCTCTAATATCAACTCCTGTTTTGATGGAGGATGGCTCTCAAAAGAAAGGAGGACGCTGGATTTAATCATATTATTTCTACCCTCAGGAGGTAAATACTCAAATGATAAATAATTCTCCTGTGATTCACTCCAGATTTTCAGTCCAGGTTCCTCTATTAGGGCATCCTCATCCTCTGAATTAGACTCTTCATATCCCTGAGACCAGAATTGATCATCCTCTATTCCCTTAGGGTCAACTTCATTAGGTGCATTTGAATCCTCAGAATATTGAAGGGTAGGTGTTGATTCCCTAAGTGGAGGGTCAGGAGTAGGCTCACTAAGAGTAGAATGGGATTCCACCAAATAATCAAGAGGGGAAGTGATAGGAACAATATAACCTTGACCCGGGTTGGTAGGGGTAAGGAGAATACCGTCATTGGGGTCAAGGTCCTCAAGAGAAACCTTGCTTTTGACTGCAATATAATTCAGGTGGATAATCACTATGATCATTATCCTCTAGTGGCCGTGTCTCATTGGAAGAGTCTAAGTGATGGCCACCTAAAATTGGATCCCTATTGTCATTAGGTTCCTCAAAATTATTTTCATAATCATGGTTTATTGGGTAGGGATCAGGATTATTGGGAAGCGTGTAGCTAAGTTGTCCTATTTCTTCATTTAAGTGTTGACTATTCCTCAACATCTCTCCCATTGATTCCATTATTTCCTTTTGCTGTTTTTGCATTTCTATCATAAAAGAGGAGAGGCTACTATTATCAGGTTGGGGAGGATAGTCAATTTCAGGCTCTAGTTGCCTAGGGGTATCGGTCCAACCTCGATACGGAAAATCATGAAGGGTGGGAGGGTTGGGTGTTTGCATGGAAGTAGGGATTTCAGGATTGGAAAATCCTGCTCCTAGGCTCTGCTCAAAAATGGGAGTTATCAAGCTAGTACTCCCAGGGTAAGAATGAGAACGATTCCATGAATTATCAATGTACCCATCAAAGGATGGATACGCTCGGAGCATGGGATCCTGATTAAAAGATGGGAAGTATTGACTCTGATAATCTGAATGATAGGAGTAAGAGTAATCCATTTCTTTAAGCAAAACAATTTTCTTAGGATTCAACAGAAAACTTTCTAAAGAGTCCTATTGTCACAGCAAACGCAAATTCAACGGGATCTGATTTTAATAGATTGTAGGTCTTAGAGTTATATGTTTAGTTGGTGGCCAAACAAGTTTTGCAAAAATTACTCTTCCTAGGCCAACCTTCGCTGGTGCTTATAACATACTTGCAAGGGATGGAAGTCTCGAATCGAGCCCACACACGAGGAACCGAAGTAACTTGGTGGATAGGCTTAGTGATTTTTGACTAACTTCCCTTGTGGTGCAAAAGAGGAGAGGTAGAATTTTATCTAGTGACCTTATGTGTGAGGTGCACAGTGTCTCAAGTGTGCAAGCATACGATCGTGTTTTGATTTTTTTTTTTGAAATTCTGCAAACAGGATCCTTTTGCACACAATTTTCAGTCACAGATTTTAAAGTCCAACCTCTTAACAGTCCCAATTTATTTAAAGTAACACTGAATTAATTTGATTCAAGCACTTTTGTGGTCTTAGATTTAGGTTCAATGCATATGCATGACAAGTAATTAATGCTCAAGAAAAGATGTACCTTACTCCAGCTTTCTTCGTGTAGTGTATGAATGCAATGCAATAAAAAATAAACTAGATGGTGCTCATTCAGTCCTAGATGATCGTCCTATAGATATGCAGCTTCTAACAGGCAGTTCGATTTTTTTTTTTTAAATAATAATAACAAACAGACCTAATATAACTAACTAACTGAAATGCAGTTTAAAATAGTTCAAATAATCCTATAATCTAAATAAATGGGAACACGTTCCCAAAAATACCCAACAAGGACCCAAAAGACAGTAATTTAAATTCTAATGTCTATCTAACTAAATCTAAGACCTACTGCCTAAATTAGAAATAGGCTTCTCCGTAAGCCTAAATGTGTGGGATCAAGGCCCACGTGTTCCTGTTGTCGTCCTCCCGGTGGCGTCAAGGTCCACCAAAAAGATCATCTCCACCATGCGCGTTGTTCACATTCAAAGTTGTCGCTTTGCTGCATCTCATCGCTGTGTCAGGTTCCTCGCACAATAATAAAAATGATTAGATAATTTCGCAACTCAAAAGATTTAAAAATAATAAAGTAAATCTATTGTGTCTGTTGCCTCCCCAGCAACGGCTCCAATTTTGATAGACGACTTTTCGCTTAGCGTTATAGTATTTAAGTGGTGGAAAAATTGACTAATCAAAAATAATGAAAATAACCACTCGCAGAAGAGCAGGTTGTGCCCACAGGGAGGCAATGATGCAATCAATACTTTAATTATTTAATGTTATTTCAGATAGTGCGAAATCCCTTTTCAAATGGGACTTAAAATGTGAAGGAAAGTAGATTTGCAATAACCTAAAAAGTTAAGGGTGTAAGTGCAGTTTTCCCTCACAGAAATCCTCAATAAATTTAGGATGAATTCATGCAGTTTTCACGTGATGTGTACTAAAAACAATTAGTACTTAAGTTAAGCCCAAAATCAACCTTTAAACTAATTAATATCAATACCATGCAATTAGAAAGAACTATGAGTGTTTGAATGCAATTCTTCCACAATATAATAATAATAAAAAAAATCAAACTGGTGGCAATGGCACTGAATGTAAATTTTAATTAAGAGGAAAACAGGGCTTTCTTCCTCTCTCCTCCTCGCGAGAGAGAGAACCGCGGGGGTTGAGGCAAGGCTCAAGAGGACGGCGAGGTCGAGAGCTCTCCGACGGTGACAGTGGCGGCGACGGAGGTGGCCGGAGGCGATCGGCGGCAGTGGCCGGAGCTCCGGCCTGTGGAGCAAGAAGGCGGAGGTGCTGCTGCGGCTGTGCGAGCGTGCGCGCGTGCGCTGGTGCGCGGGCAGGCGCTTGCAGGCTGCGGTCTGCAGGTGGGAGGAGGCACGTGGGCGGAGAGCGCCTGCGGTGGCTGGAGATGGTGCGTGGTTTCTTGCAGCAAGGGAGAGGCGCGCGGTTGTAGGAAGCGGCTTGTAGTGGCTAGAGGTGGAGCGCGTTGGCTTGGTGGATGCACCTGCTGTGGCTGGAGGGAGAGACGCTTGCACTGCAGGGCAGGCTGGAGCGGTGGCTGGAAAGTAGACGCGCAGGCGAGGTTGAGGCGCGATGATGTTCTACAGTAGACGGCCTATAGGCTTGGTGGCGTGCGGGCGTCTGCTGTTGCGTGGGTTTTGTGCGCGCGGTGAAGGCAGGTGCGATGGAAGCAAGGCCGGCTGGAGATGGCTCACGCCTGCGGGCACACAAGGAGGAGCAGTGTGCGCCTGTGGACACAGTGCATGTGGTGGAGGAGTGGTGGAGAAGATGGAGCCTTTCCCCGCAAGGGGGGGAAAAATTCCTTCCCTTTGCTCCCCTCCTCTTCCTTTTTAGCTTCTCCCTTGCGCGTGAGTTCAGGGATTTTCCCAAATCCCTGATCACAGTTGTTGAGAAAGGCGGCGGAAGAAGAAGATTACCCCAATGTCCAGTGGGAGAGGGGGGAAAGAGTTGCGGCTATTTGGGAAAATTTATCCCCCACCCTTGCTCTTTGTGCATTTTATTACCTGGACATAAAAACAATAAAATCATTAAGTTATAGAATGTTATAACTTAAACCATGAGGTGTACAATTCTTCTACAACTTAATTGTAATTATTAACACAACAACAAGGTATGATTAAAGGTACTTAGGCTTAATATTAGTCCATTAAAATGGACTCATCAGGATAGCCTCACAGTCCTCCTGTTGGCTTTGGATATCATGATGTATAACGACCAGCTCCTTTCCCCCACCTTCCTCCTGTTCCAACATAGTCACCGAACGTGGATGGTCCAATTCCGTCACCTCCTGCATTTCAGCAATCAGCTTCCCTGCCCATTGAAGTTCTTCCTTCCCTTCAGCTTCTTGTCTGCCAGCGTTTCTAGCACCTTCCTCCTGGGCACCAGTTTGAACATCCAACTCCTCAACCTGCACCATTGGAGCCCCCTCTTGCACATTAACCTCGCAGGCCAGGGCCATTTTCAACCGGAGAAGCCAGGAACTGCCCCCGCATCTCAGAGTAACTTTGTCCGGTACTGTGCCCCCCTTGTCATCTTCACCTCAACCTTAATCGACCTCCCATCTCCCTCACACAATCCAACCATGACACCTTCTACCATAGTTGCAAACTTTGCAATCACTCCTGCCACCACCCCTATTGTTCTTAGATGTAACAGCAGGCCCCAAATCTCCAGGACCCCCCTTCTACTCTCAACCCGCTAGGGTGTACGATCTCGGAGAGCACCGTCAAAAGGAGATACCAACCTTCATATCACCGTCAACTCATCAAAGCTAGTCGTGCGAAATCATAACCCTTCCACATCCATCATGTTCAAATCAAAAATTACAAATCTCCTCCCCCCCAAATGAGCCAACTTCCATGCTTGAGAGGAGAGCGAAAGAGATCTTACCAGGCTCTGGATCTTCTCAAAAGCATACATGCCAATCGTAATCTCACCAATGAGCGCCCCCTAGTCGCCAGCTCTGCTCGCTGGTCTCCTCAGATAAGGGTACTTCCACATCATACATCAGTCCTAACCCCTTGATGAGTGACTACTCATCATGGCTAAAAAGCTGAAATTAAACTAGACACTAAGCAAAACAATATTAAATTAACAGATAAAATGGGTTAAGTGTGGGAATTATAGAAAAATACCTAAAACCTTTACTCTGTGTTAAAACTTCATAATTAGGTCACAAAAATGAGATATTCTGAAAGCAAAATACAAATGATGATCCATGCGTCAATTGAACACATAAATAAATTTGAAAAGCCAAATCTGAAGTATAATCAATGTCTTAAATGTTCAATTAAGCACATATAAAAATTTGAAGGCAATTGGACATCATTTAGGTTTTGAAAAGATAGTTTATACTTAGGTCCTTCATGCATTACACTTTGACCCTTAAAAACTCATTTTTGGACCTGCTTGTAAGCCGCAAGGACCCTTTTGAAAACCTGTAGAGCCCTTCCAATTGTTATTCTTCTCACTTATGGGCCTTCATGCAATATTTCTACCCCTTCGTTCAAGGGTCTTCCTGCAAGTTTTCCTCATTTCAGAGAGAAGCCTGCTGCTCTTCACGCGCATTGTAGCGCGCAAAGAACACGGCCAATCTCAGTCGTCCGTCGCTCTTTAGATCTTGATCTGCGGTTGGATTCTATTAGAACTTTCACGTAATTCGGTGCGTGCGTTCACCTCTCTCCCCAGATCTCATCTGACGGTCAGATCTTGTGCTCAGCTCACCGCGCACTTCGCCTCTCACATCCTCACCGCCGGTTGCATCTTGTTTTTTCTCACCTGCGCGGTGATCTCAGCCACTGAGCTGCTACTTAAGCACCTCAGTGGTGTCACGCGCAAGGGATCGCTCTCTCCTACACCTCTTAGCGATCAATTCGTCCACTCCAGTCTCTCCTCCCCATCCAGCCTCTAATTTCACAGCCCCGGCTGTGAAATCATCACCTTCTCTCGACACTCCTCATCGCTAAGGACTTCGTAGCACCTGAGGATGACCCTGGAGCCTCACTAGCAGACTCTTCCCTCCGCTGGAGTCATCTTCCTCCTTTCTTCCTCCTTAGCCACCGGCTAAGGACCCATAGGTCCCATTCTTCCTGTTAGTTTAGGTTTTTAATTCTGCATAATTAGTTTTAGCTGTAGTTAAGTAGTTTAGAGTAGAATTAGCATAATTGTTAGTGTTTAATTTTCGCTGTAGGTTAAAGTAGCTGTAGGAGTAGAATTAGCTTTAATTCCCTTCCCTCACCTCCTCTGATCAGTCCAGATCAGAGGGGAAGAATTCATCAAATCATTTTTCAAATTATCTCCCTCTCCATGTTTGTTCACAATCCAGTTCTGATTTCTTTTTAACGACAAGTTTTTCTCATCCTTCACCCACACACCCTGATCCAATTTCAGATCTGGTGGTTTACAACCTCAGATCTGAAATTGGCGTCACAAGCACCTTTGGGGCTTCTCACTCACCCCATATTTGTTCACAAAAGCCCCTTTTTTTTGGGTTGAATTCTTCAGTTTTTCAGATTTCTTTTCAACATGGATTTTAAGGATTTTTGCTTTCTGGATTTCATTGCCTGATCTGACAGATTGAAGAGGATTGGAATTTCCTGTTAGCAAGGACTCTGAGAGAATTTCTGGTGACAGAAACTATCTCAGAAGAGCCATCCATTATCTGTTTTGCTATGTTTTGAAAGCATTTACAAGTTACTGTGAATTCCCTTAATGAATTCTCAGTACTGTCTTGATAATTCAGAATCGCCATACACTATTTGTTTTAATAATTAATGTGATAATGACTATGGTGATTTGTATGGTGAATTCCTAACCTAAGGAGTTCTCAATACTCCTTAAGGTTGCAAGAAACTGGGATTTGATTTTATGGTTTTAATTGGCTAAATTAATTCTTCCTTCATGCTGTCTATAGCATTAGGAAGAGCTAATTCAGTGTTATTTTTTGTTTTAATCTGAAATGAGGTTTTTGATGAGGGTTTTTGGGCATTTGAATTAAGACATTTTGTGATTTTCGTGAGGAATTAAACCCTTGTCAGATTTGGGATTCACTTATCTACTTTACAGTTGATTTTGATTGCTTTTAATCCCAGTACACAGTAAACTGCTGCATCTTGCAGCTACATATCTTCCTCCTCTCTAAACTCTTCCCTTCTCACCATTTGGATTCATCTCTCTTTTCAAATGGACTAACTACAGCAGCAGTTAGCCCATTTGACAGTAGCTTAGGCTGCTGAAAGAAACACTGAATTCTTAACACTCTCCCCCTTCTCCACCCATCTGACAGTGGCTAAAGCTACTGTTAGACAAGAAAATTGAACACAATCAATCCTTCCTTTCTCACCTCCTACTGAAATCTAACTATAAGTATACTGAATTATGATACTGTATATATACATATACAACTAACTATAACTATAATGTACATAATAACTATGTAAGTATATATACATCTATACTGAAATGTATGTGTATATAATTAATCACTTCTTAAACAGCATATATGCATATAAATTGGATAAATAAGTAATTTAGGGTTATAACTAAGTTAAGTGAATCTACAGACTTAGGTTAATTTATATTAAGTAATTTAAGCTAGTTAAAGTATATTTATACCCATTTTAGATTACTGTTATTTAGTTTATAAATTAAACAGCCAAAAACTGCTATTTCAATATAAATAAAACATAAATAAATTCGAAAAAATATAATAAAAATATGTATAAAATACTTAAGTATGTAATTTAAATCTGTTTAAGGTCAATTAGACCATTAACTAACTAATTTATAAGTAATTAACCAATTAAGCACCAAAATTAGCCTGTACAAACAGCCTAATTTAATTAATGTATTTGTATAGTAAACTTAATTAAAATTCAAAATTAATTAAGAAATTGTGTAGTATTATGTAGATACTTTATTGTCCATAATTTATTTTATTTTTTTTTAATAATTTATGGCCCTCAAATCGAGGGCCAAATTCGCCTCCAGGCGCAGCTGCGCCCGATTTCCAGCGCAGATGTGGTGCTGGAATAGCGCCACATCGTGCGCTGCAAATCGCGCGCAGTGCCTTATTAAGAATTTGTGTTTCTTATTGCCCAGTCGTCATGGGTGCCGGGCGCCCGAAACACAGCATATGCACGATCCGGTTACCATCTGAGCATTTTGTCTGAACATTGTGATGAAAGTGTTCATTGTGTGTGGGGCCGGGGGCCCGAGTGTGCGCGGCGTTTGGCTGAGGCCCTGCGCTGAGTCTGAAAACATAATTAAGCGGCCTAATCAAGGTTAGGGTGCGCTTAGTAGAGGTCTGGTCCCACCCTCTGGGTGTAGCGTATCCCTTGAAAAGCACGCCCGCAAATTGAACACATTTTTAATTGATTAAAGAAAGTTAATGACAGTGTTAAGTGCCTTTACGCCGCTGTATCTGGAACCTGTCAAGGCAAAAACAAAGAGAAGAAAAAGATATACATATGTACACATAGTATAGCCTATTATTTGTATAAGTAAACCTATATAATTACTAACAGAATAAAATGACACTATAAACGTTGCTAAAGACCTCAGTTTTCCCCCTTAGGTTGTATAGTTTTTTCTGAGATTTAGCGACACTTATGTCTGTCATTAAAACTGCTGTATATGTTACTGTAGATAACAGACTAGTAAGTTAAGTTTTTACACTATGGCATCCTAGTGTATTAGGTACTATCATGTTAGTATTAATACTATAACTTGTAAATACATAGTTTTTAGTATAGTAATAAATTGTTTGGTGCTTGTTTTTAGATAGTTAATTTTTACAAGCATTACAATTAACTTTTAGTAAGTAGGCAAACCATTTTTATATTCATTCATTCTTTAATAAGATGTAAAGTTTTTTTTTGGAATTAGAGGATAATTTTGAGATCAAAGAGTGACCGATGTAATTCAATAAATTGCCTCCCAGTGAATGACCTGGAACAAAACCAGTAAAAATTAGATAAGTAAATAACAATAATGGTTGTAATGACTGGTACTCACCCTAACTCACCACTTTGACACTCTTAGTGCAACATTACTACAATGAACACATCACACAAGCATTGCCACAGTTATTCATTCCCCCTCCAGCGGAGGTGATGGGTGCAGTAGCGACAGCTCAACAACTCCATGAGCCCTAGCCTGCCCCCCCAGTAGGCAGGCCGACCTTCCCCTTCTCTCGACAATCAATCTTCTTATGTCCCCACCCCCCACATGCCAAGCATAAGGTCGGTGACCTACATACCGCTGCCATATGTCCTCTCCTTCTACAACGATAACATACCACCTCCGCATACCCCTCCTCTCTCTTTCCAGTTTTAGTGTTTATATTACAAGTAGAATAGCAATCATTGTGAATGTCTCGTCTATAAACAAAAAATTAAAAAAAATATAACTGTGGATTTCAAATCGACGTAGCCTCCCCGTGTTTGACCTGGGACTCATTTTGAGTTTTGGTAAAAATTATCTGACTAACAGATTATCTCGCAAATTGCACTACGACGATAGAGTTTTCTAAACTCAAATCCTTTTTCTACAAATTTCCAATACATCAGGCACCAAGGGTGGGCCCTGGTGGCCTTTGGAGAGGTTGGGAAGAGCAGTAACGGTGCATCAAGGTGGTCTTGATGGATGCTTCAAAGGAAGTCTAGAGGGAGAGATGGAGGAGATGCCTTCATATGGGAGATCTAGGGTCCTTTTTATAGTAAAAAATGAGGGGCAAAGCTGGTATTTGGACCCCCAACTTGTGCAACAACCTTGGAGCAATCAGATCCGTTGATCAGAAGATCAACAGATCAGATCACATCCCAAATTAGCCTCCCACTCTCCTTATACGCATGCAACACACTAGATTGCATCATGTGTTGGGCGCTCAGCCACCCACCCACAGCCTCACGCCTTTCATCGTACGTGCGCACGCTTTCAATTTTAGTCATCCGATAGTAAAAGCGCACCTGCACCACCTCTGCTGACCTGCGTACAATGGCGCGTGGACACGCACATGCATCTGAACATATGCTCCACCACCTGATTAGATGCTCCTCCGCACGCCACACATCTGCGTCTACACCGTCGATTGAAGATTCGATGCTTGAATTTCGCCCGCGTGCACCACCTCTTCAATTTTCTCCTCCACACGTCTCGACCTTATGTCTTGCACTTGTCTTCAAGCGCGCTAACCATCGGGCTACACGCGTGGATGGTCTCATTTCTTCTTTTCTGCTCGGCTGCTATCGACCATTGGATGGAGATCCAACGGCTAAGATTGATTCATCCTTGATTAGGACAGAAGTGAGCGACGTGGAGCTCTTGTGGCCGTTGGATGATGACCCAACGGCCCACAAAGTGTGTGGAATTCCTTCAGTGAATGGGGGCGATGGCCTTGGGTGGTTATGATGGCACCACGTGGTGCCATCATGACCGTCCATCTTCTTTGCTTTGAAGTTGGTGCTGCAAGGCTCCGATCAAGTTGATTTTTATGCCGTTAGACTACGATCGTTGATCCGAATCCATCCGTGCGATCAGATTTGGCATCTGAGGTTTAAAATTTTGCCACCTTGCTTCTTTGCCTTTGCTCTTCTGCGATTTTCATAAGATGCTACGAGAGTCCAATCAAGACAATCTCAGAAGCGTTAGACTCCCATCGCCGTTTTGAACAGATTCGTATGATCGGATTTATCATTCACAACCCCAAATTACCTGCAATTATTATTACCTCTCAATTAGAACATAATATAGCATTATTATTTACAGAGTTAACAAATCAACTATGATGCAAATTATGCTCCTCATGCATGCAGTATTCCTAAGTTAAGCTAGGATCTAACTTAATTTAGGTAGGTTAAGACCTATGATTGCTACGCAATCATGTAGTCCTTAAAGAAACGGGTGACAGTCGGGATGTGGTCAATCGCCTTTAACAAGGGAACCTTGATTTCAACATCCTTGAATAAATCACGCAGATTATCAAAGGTATGTGTGTTCTTTTTCTTACCTTCTGGCTCTCTTAGTAGAGCTTCAGGGAATGGGATTGATTCTGGCACCCGTTTAGGCATGTCACCCTCACGAGAATGCAGTGCACAATCCAAATGAGAGGATGATGGAGAAGATGGACCAGCATCAGGTCGAGGAGGATAGACAGTTTGTTTACCGCTCCTCGTAGTAATTGCATTGGACGTCGCAGGTCTAGTGGAATCGTAAGGCTAAGGAGGGTTCACAACAGGGACATAGAGTTGATATGCTGCTATGGGATTAACCTGAAATCCTGATGGAGTACTCAGAGCATGCAGAATCTAGTGAGGCTGCCCCTAAGAAGGTTTCACCTGTGGTTGCGAACCATGGGGTACAAAATTTCGTGGGTTTGGGACAGGTTGGGCAGGAAGAGTGCCCTGAGATCGAGTCGTCATGTGTAGTTGACTGATCTCAGCATTCTACTGTGCTAATTAGTGCTAAAGAGAGATCATGTTATCTTCATGGCACTTAGACATCGCTGTCATCATTCGCATCAACTTATTAAGAGGGTTTAATGCATGATCCATTTGAGGTGTGCAAGGGTCAGGCAGCAAATTTATTGGCGGACAATATTGGGCCATTGGGATGATGGGAGCGAACGGTCACATTGTTCCACCAGTAGGGTTTTGGCATTGAGGGTTGCTTGACCATGCGAAGTTTAGATGGTTGCACCACCATGAGTTATAAGTAGCAGAATATGGGTTGTTCACCAGGGCACACACATCTTCGAATTCAAAAGACGAGTTCGCATAAGATAATGCATCTGAGTACATGGAAGCTTGTTCCCCCATGTCAAAATACTAGCTAGCAGAAGCCAGGTCCACATTATTTACCAAGTCACTCAGCACAATACTCAGCAAGGGTGGTGTAGGTCGTGTAGGATTCCTGGAATTAAGCCTGACTTGGAAAGGATTAGGTTTGTGATGTGATGGAGTCGAAATGTGAGCCATAGATCGGGCGAGGTTGGCCAAGAGTTCATCCAACTTCTTGTGAATGAGGGAGACTATGTCTAATTTTTATGCAATTAAGTTTATATCAATGGGCGAATGGGAGGGTCCCGTGTCAACCTCATGTGCTGCACTACGATGTGCGCTGGTTGACAGAAACCCGTTTTCGAGCATTTGGAAGTCATTGGAAATCGTAGTATAGTCGCGCAAGAACGTTCGTCAAAAATTGATTTCTAAAGATAACGAGACTTGAGTCCCAGTCGTTCGTCTCTGGGAGGCGTTGCTTTTACTTTTGAAATCGATCTTTTTGCCACTCTACTTTGTTTAGAATCGCATGCCGGTTCGTGATTATTACGTATTTACGTACGACATGCTTAGTTGCAAGAATATTAAGAGTTAGAAACAGGCAACATTAATCACGCAAAAGATAATAGCAATCATTAAGCTCATGGTGATTTCAAATAGATATATATATATATATAAATGTGTTTTCATTCATTCATTTGGGAGTTGTTGCATAAGGAATCTAGAGGAAAGCTTGTACATAAATGCTTGAAAATTAAATCTAGCTACCAGAAAATGATCGCATACAAGAATCGATGGGGGGATTTCGCATGCATCATTGGGGAGAAGTAAGACTACACTACTAAGCAGTAAATAAACACAGTAAATATACGAAGAGCATAATCTAAATCTAGCAGAATGGAAGGCATTCAGGGGTGGTCCCCGATGGCCTTTGAATGGTTGAGAGAAGGAGGGGCGGCCAATGGAACTTAGACTGGCCCTTGGAGAGAGGTTGGGGAGCTGATCCAGCTTCCTGGTGTGGAGATGGTGGCCTCCATGGTGGTGCTCAACTCATGGAGGTGGAGTGGAGATGGAAGTGGCTATTCTAAGTGGAATGGATGCCAAGGAAGTGAATGGGTGCAAATGGCCACCCAAGGGGTCTTTTTATAGACCTAAGGGAAGCTCTCTAGAGAATTATGGAATTCTCTAGAGAGGCCTATGGTGGGAGCTTGTGGGAAAGTGAGAGAGAGGGTGGATGGTGGTTTTTAGATCCACCAAATGTGGATCTAAACATTGTATGGCTCTTGGTTGCTATTTTTGGCAACTAAGGCAACCACACATGGTAGAGAGTTCTAGAGAACTCTAGGCTAGATATTTCGTGTGGATGGTGTGTGTGGGTGTGTGTGGGTCGAAACCTAGGTGGCTAGGTTGATTAGGTTGGGTTCTAGTGGGTTTAGGTCAAGGTAGGTCTCAAATTAGGGTTATAAACCCTAATTCACTAAGGTAAAGTGCAATTAAACTTAATACAAGTTTAATTGAGTGTGTGGAAACTTAATTGAGAGTAAAACAACTCAATTAAGTCAGGTCTAGGTCAATTGGACTCTCACTGAGTCCAATTGGACAGTGTGTGCTGAGATCAGGGCTCAATTGGACTCAATGAGTCCAATTGAAAAGGCTGATGGAATTGATTAAGATCCAAGTCAATTAGGTTTAGTGAGGACCTAATTAGGTCCTTAGGGAGGTCTAGAGGTGGTGTACTAGGGTTAAGGCACCTTAATTTAGGTTCCTATGGGGTTGAATTGGGTTTAGGGACCTAGAGATCCAAGATCAAGGCTTAAATCTCAAAATAGGAATTGGAGAGCAGTATCAGACGTCTAATAATAGAATCAGACGTCTTATACTCAAAAATCAGAAGTCCAGACTTGTTGTCTGGACGTCCAATCAGAGTCAGGAAGGATTTCGGGTTCTGTTTTGGGTATTCTGCAGAAATTAGACGTTTGACAAAGTGTCTGGATGTCCAATAACACTGCAGAAGTGGGTTTGAAGTGTGTGTGAGTTGGCTAAGGGTCCTAGACGTCTTAAAACTTATCTGGACGTCCAGAGAAGGGTTGGAACTAGGGTTTTAGGGCTTCCTAGGGTGTTGAGACCTAATCTAAGGGTGGCTAAGGCTTGGGGAAGTCTCTAGGCTATCCTAAGGCTAGGATGGACCTAAGCTCTTCACATTTTACTGCTTTATTTCTACTTAATAGAATAGTAAACTTTTAACCCCCTTACATTATTATTCCTACATCTAAACTAGGCCTTCCGCTCTAGCTCTGCTACAGCTCCTATTATTCCTGATCCAGCTTTAGATCTAGCTCCTGATCAGCTTATTGCCTGCAATTGACATAATGCACTTAATCAACACATTATAACATTATTTCATGCATAGCAAAGGAAAGCAGCAAAGATGTAGACAATGCATATGTATGCGTGAATAACCCTAACTTATGCTAAGTCCTAGTTTAATCTAGGCCAATTAAGACCTATGATTGTTGCGCAATCACTGGTCCAATTAAAGGCAATGATGGAAGCGTTGTTCATAGAATTTTCACTCACATTCTCAAACAGTTCAAATGCTCCATCCTCATCTCTATTTATGAAATTACCTTCGCAGGAAGCATTCACAATCTGCCTCATAGTTTCATTTACCCCATAGTAGAAAATCTGGGCTACATGCCACTTAGGCAGACTGTGGTGTGGACATTTCCTGAGAAGGTCATTATACCTCTCCCAGGCCTCATTAAACTGTTGCGTGAAAGAAGTTATAGCACGGTGAAGTGCATTGGTGCGCTCGATTGGGAAGAATTTCTTAAGAAACGTAGTACACATCTCTTCCCAAGAATGAATGGTTCTTCCAATCATGCACAACCATTGTGCGACTTTGTCTCATAACAAAAACGAGAACATTTTCATGAGGACAATGTATAACCCAATGTTTCTTGGTTTAATTGTTTTAGCTAAATGGGTTAAGCCCTCCAAGTGAAGAAAAGAGTCTTCACTGGCAAGTCCATGATAATGGAAGTTGATTAGGCCAATTATGTTTGGTTTTAAGTCAAAATCTTCCCCACCCGTGGAGATGCAAGCCTGCCTTTGGGTCTCTGTTGTAGTGGGATTCTAATAAGAGCTCAGAGACCTAGGCTCCTCCTGTCCAGGAGGGTTTTGCATTTCCCTAATGGTTTGAATCTATTCATTGCACAATGCCATTTGGGCTTGGAGACGGGTTAACGGGTCGACTCCACCACCACCAGGTGGAGGGGGAGGGGGACGATTCCCCCACTCGAGATTTGGGGGTGGGCGAGCAGCCATGTTTACGGAGGAGGAGGACAATTCACCAGCTTCTACCCTCCCAAGATTATCAGACAATTCAAACAGTTCAGGGCTTTGTGACCTCCTCCCAAACATGCACTACCAAAAGAAGACTTGGGGTGATGAGAAGGGAGAAGGGGATGAGTGAGAAGATGTCGAATAGGTGCAATTGATAACAAATCAACCAATCAAGGTCCTAGCCTCTAAATATGACCTAAGACCTAAAGATCTAATTTACCTACTATCATGACCTACGAAACCGAATACGAGCATCGCGGAACCATCAGGCTAGATTGAAAGGTCGTTTGCCCTAATCTTAGACACCCGCTAACACGCAGGAACCCTCACCAACATGTAGGCACTACGCATAGGTAGTTAGACCTCCAAACCTTAATGGGGTCTAGTTTGTACCAATTTTATTTAAGAGACTTAGGATATAGGTGCTTTGGAATGTGAAGGGCATTGTTTAAGGAGTAATGCCCAAGTGGGTAGATTGATATATGTGTAAAACAATCATGTAATGGGGAAATGTCCTCAAGTGAAGGTTAGATTGGTGAATGGATTTTAGAATTCCACTCTTAAGTAGTATGACTTTTAGGATCCCGATGAATTACCAATTCAACCAATCTCCGGGTTTCATAAATACAAGTTCCTTATGCCCAAATAACCCTCCTTCAATTTGATTTGGTTAATGCATGCTACAATACAATGGGCCCCTAAATGGATATTTCTAAAGTGTGGATGCACAAATCTCTTTTAATTCAATGTGAATGGGAGCCAAACAATTCAATCCAAGTGCTCACAATCACCAAAGTGGAAAATTCACACAAGGCTCAACCACCAAGATATGAAAAATGAAAATCAAAATGTTGGGGCTGAAATTTGAGATCAAATCAAAGGCAATTATAAGGTCATGGTAGGGTTGGAGTTAAATTGATTCCAAGACTCCCTAACTAAAGTAGTGGATCCCGAATATGATAAATGAGGCGAATAAATGTAAAAAATAATTAATTTTAATTCACCTCAAATAAAACCAAGCATTGCAAAAAATCAAAGATTGAGATTCTCAGATTTTTCACACGTGAATACGTAGGAAATCGAGGGCGGCGGATGTGATGAAAAGAATCAAATAGTGGATTTTAATCTACTCACCCCGAGAAATCTCAAGAAGAAACTCTCTTTTTTTTCTAGGGTTTTTTATTTTTTTTATTTTTTTATCTTTTTAATGAGATTTATGGTGACAGAAGAACTTAGGTTGCTAAGAGGCAAAGACACCTACCTCCTCAACAATGTGTGAGAAGCCCGAGGCAGCATTGGCGACTTCCCGCTCTCGCCTTGGAGTCATCCACATCTCTAACGTCCTCTGCGTGTCTCCTCCTCGCAACAAGTTCACCTACACAAAAGCAAACAAGGACACCCGTGAAGAGATGGGTGGGAGAAGAGATAAACTAAAGGAGAAGAGTAGAAATGAATCTGAAGAGTGCCTCCCCAGCAACGGTGCCAAAAAACTTGTGTCAAAACACAAGTAGGGTTATTTAATTATGTGATATTAGCATCGAAATATGTATAGTGGAAGCGATTACCTACAAAAGATTCTAAACAGGTTTATTAAATTTATTTTATCCTGGACTAAGTCTATTTTAAACTTGTCAATTTTAGGCCCAAGGTCAAACTTAGGGAGGTGATTTTGGGATTAACCAATTTCTACGCAATTCCTGGAGATGGGTAATTTCCATTTGCTTATTATATTTTTGGGTTTTTCTTAGTTTTAGATTTTTTTGTGACATTCCTATCCTTGAGGTACACCCTCAAAAAGGTCCTTGGTGAATATCCAAAATCAAGTCCAAAATTGAACTCGTTATGCGCAAGATCGAGTACCAACAGGATCAAGAGTTATTTTTTCTATTTTATACTTTTTTTGGTCTTTTCTTAATCAACAATTAAAGAGAATAGGAAAATGAAATGCGGAAAGGAAATGTGGAATGGAAAGGAATGAAAGTACTTAGCTTATATATATATATATATATATATATATATGTCTGTGTGTGTATATTATATAGTATATAGTAGGGGGGATTGAATTGGAGATTCAATGAAATGTAGCGCAGGTTAGTGCGACCACCGTCTAAAGAGACAGGATCGACACTAATAATGCACCACGTAGATGTAGAGTGAACATGTGGGAGTGTGTGTGGAGATGCTTGATGTGCCCAGATATCATGAATCTATGCGCAACTAGTCCATATACACTCACGATGTAATGCACGGTAATGGAATAAGTGCACGGTATGGTGAATCGAACTATGTAGATGTGCATGTGCATGAGGAATATATGTGTGTGTATCTATGTGTGTGTGTGTGTGTGTGTGTGTGTGTATGTATGTATGTATGTATGCATATGTATGCATATGTGCGAGTGTGTGTGAGTGTATATCTATATGTTGGTGTATGTGTGTATGTATATGGGTGTGTGTGTCTGTGTATGTATGTGGATGTGTGCATGCAAGTGTATGTATATGTGTGTGTGTGTGCAGGTGCGCAAGTGAGAGAGAGAGCGTGGGAGAGGGGTAAGTGGAGCAACCTGTTGGAGCAGGTCGTAAGTGGAGAGAGAGTGTACGTTGCAACCGACTAGCTGAGAAGCTTGTCGGTTGCACGTGGGCACGCGGGGGTGTGTTGTGAGAGAGCACAAAGAGGGGATCACCGCTTGGCATAATTTCCACCGACTAGCTTTCTCAGTTAGCTGGTAGAAAGGGGAGAGAAAGAAGGCGCTGGGGGTGGCTTGCAACTGGCTAAAGCGATGGGAGGTGTTTCATGCATGGGATCCTCATAGGATAATTGAGAAGCTATCTAATGAGCGAGCATAAAAATGAATCATGATAGAAGTTCTATAGTGCAAAGCCAAAATAGAGCAAAACCTTCAAAGCTCGTAGCTACACTAATGGCAATCAAAATAAGACCAAACAAAGGAAAAATTAAAGAGAACCCACCATGCTCACCTACTCGCGAGGGAGCTGGCGGTGGTGGAACTCACTGTGGAGTTTGCAACCATGGTGAGCCTGCTCCCTGCACACAGGGTGCCCTCTCAACTAGTGAGAGGGAGCTACGTATGGGAGAGGAAGAGACCAAGAGAGGAGAGGTGAGGAAGTTGGTCAGCTGAGTAAGATGAATGTGAGTGAGAGGGTGTGTGCATCTTGAGGGGGGGGGGGGGCTGCTGGTGTGTGAAGGTGGTAGCTGACCTATCTTCCTCTCTCTCTATCTTCCACTCCTAAAATGCACGAGTGCATGTATTTACAAAATGCGTGCAACCCTATTCAATACTAAATGTGTAAAATTAAAAAGTAGCATAAGATTAATTATTTAGTAGCATGAATCGCTACACAATCAAGATCCCATCCCTTTTCTTCTTTTCTTCATGCAAGACCTTCCCTTGCATCCCATTCCTTGTGCACTAAGCCACCCCATTTGGAGAAGGATCACAAGTACATTTCCTCCCCTTCCACCATCAACTTCTCCGAAAAATTTTCCTTTGCACGGTCATTAGGGAATAATATTCCCTAATTACCATACAGGGGAAAAAATTTTGAAGTTACTTGTGTGTAACTCGCCTCTTGTAATGGCGAGTTTGAGGGGTTGTCACTTTAAACATAACTCACCTCTTCAAGAGGCGAGTTTGGAGCTTTCTCCTCCCCCACCCTTCGTAGGAGTAGGTGGTGTTGAGAAACTCGCCTTTTGTAGTGGTGAGTTTCTCATAGTTCTTTCTAGACGTCCTTTGCCTCTTCAAGACGTCTAAACCGTCACCTGACATTTATACACTAGAGCCCTGTTTAGATCCAATGGAATCAGGAAAGAATAAGATGAAAATTGGATATTTGAGACGTCCAATTTTTTGTCATAATAAGAAATCAGACATCGAACAATATCAGTAGCTGTCTGATTTTTTGGGCGGAGAGTAATATGAAACTCGCCTCTTGAAGAGGCGAGTTTCTTATTTTTTTTAATGTTGTGTTCTGCTGTTGTTGGAAAAATTGCAGTAGCTACTGCCATGCTACTACTGCTGCTATTGAAAAAATTACAGCAGCTACTACTGTTGCTGCTATGCTACTACAACTAATGCAAATTTAGAGAGAGAACTCTACAAAATTAAGCTACGGACAATGCAGCTGCTGCTGCTGTGGTGGCAAGTAGTCACACCAAGCAATCACACAGACCAACCAAGCGTTTAAATGAAAACCAATAAAAGTATGACAACCAACTTTCATTGATGTTTTGTTCAATCTTTTTGCATGATGATTCTTACATGAAAGCATTTCCCAAAATTGGTGAGATATTGTAAGTATGCAACATAAGTGCAATGTTTACAAGTCACATTCAAAAAAGAAAAATGATACAATAGGAACATTTATTTTTGTCCCCTTCTCCATCGAGTGTATGTCTTTCGAGGGTTTGGAGAATCATCTTGAAATCGTTCTAACTAAGTCTATCGATCTATTTCATGAATTTGTGTGCTAGTAGCACCAAAATCTGGAGCTATTGGAGGTGATGGTTGGGCACGAACAGTAACTACTGAGATCCCTTCCCTGAAGTTTGTATCTATTATCTTTCTCTTAAGTGGAGCTCCTGGTGTTATCTCGGAGATAGTAGATAACTCAATGGCTGGAGTCGTAAATGGATCATTAGTTTGAGTTTGCTACAAGGAAAATTATTGAAGTGTTAATGTATTGGTGAGATTGGAAATGTTGAAATAATCCTAACATATTACCTCAAATTGGCCATGTAGATCCTAGTGGGGCTCCACCTCCGATTGCTCCGGTGAGACCTGGGAGGGTTCTTGTTGCATAGGTTACTGCATGAAAAAATTTAAAGCGTGTAAAAAATTTAATAAGAATGGAATTATGATAATCCTATAGACTTATATTACCTGAAATGAGACCTGTATATCCTGGTGGGGTTCCACCTCCGATTGAGCCTGACAGGCCTAGGAGGATCCTTTTTGCATAGGTTGCTGCATATAAAATTTTCAAGTGCGTCAAAATTTGATAAGAATGGAATTATGAAAATCCTGTAGATTTATATTACCTGAAATGTGGCCTGTGGATCCAGGTGGGGTTCCATCTCCAAGTGAGCCTGAGAGGACTGGGAGGGTTCTTCTTGCATAAGCTGCTGCATGAAATAAATTCATGAGAATTCCCAAGTTCATGAGGAATAGAATATTATATTAATTAACCATTTATACCTCAAAAGGGGACTGTCGATCATGGGGATGTTCCACCTCCGGTGGATGGTCTGGCACCTCTGGTGGTGGGTGTGGGGCCTCTGGCACAGGATCAGGATCATTTCCTTGTACCCTCCCATGTCCTCTCCCACGCCCCCTTCCTCTGCCACGTCCTCGAACTCTCCCTCGCCCTCGCCCCTGTCCCCTCCCACGCCCTCTTGCAGGTTCATCATCAACACCGTCTGGTGCTTGAGGCTCAAGGGGTTTGAAATGTTGTGCTAGTGTGTTACTGTTTATCTCTATTACTTGGCAAGCTAGGTTATTGATGGCCGCAAAGTCAGGGTGATCACGCGTCATCTCATGAATTCGAACCCACATATTGAACTACAAAAGGAAGCAATAATGACCAGATATATAATTAACAAGCATTATTGTATAACTGTTATATAATCCAATAGTGCACCAAGTCGACTGATAAACCTCCTAGTGATCTTGTTATACCAAACCTCATATTCCGGTGTAGTGGTAGGGCTATCCGTCAGTGTCAATAGAATGATATGTTCTGCCCTCGCCCCCCAATCCTTAATGTACGACGCATGGTGTTGATGCCAATCAATCTCAAATTTCCCCCTCAAATCTATATCATAGAGGTTGCTTTCTGAATCGCATTCCAAAGGAACACCTTGAAAACCTCTAAATTGCCTAAGGACGTGATCTGGGAAATGATGCACTATATGGAAGCATATCAAGGGGACTTATGCAGACCAGATCTCCCTCCCAGCTCTCCCTCCCAGCTAGGCAATATTTAGGCAGGTTTTCTTATATTTCCTACGTGTAAGGCTGCCATAAAACCTGTGTAATCACACAAGTACTATAATTAAAACATGTCTGCTAACGTAATAAATATGTTTGAAACATTAAATTATATACCTGCTCTGCACTTTGGAGGTCAAATGCATACCTATACGAAATCGTAACGTTGTTTGACTGCTTCCAGACATAGAAAGCAGCCACCCAACGAGCACCCAATGGTTGTCCTTGCCACTTAGGACGACGATGCACGATAGGTGCTATGTGGGGAAACCTCTCCCATGCCCAAACTTGCAGCATGATCAATGCTCCACCAATCTCGTCAGCCCCCGTACGGGCAGCTAAGCGTAGCTGGCGATAGAGGTACACCAAACAAGCAGCTCCCCAGCTATACTGTCGTGCAGCCTATGATATGCATTCAATAAGCACAAGTGAAAGATGTAAATACTCATTGAAAGTTAAGTCATAAATCATGTAACGATAACTTTAAATTTTGCTTACCTACAAGTCCTCTAATAAAGGAAAGTACGTCAATGAGATATAGTTCCCGGACTTGTCGGGGAAAAGAATGCTACTCATGCATTGTAAAATGTAAGCTCGTGCGTATCGACGACAAGTCTCATCGTCTGCATCATCTATCATGTCTGCGAAGGTCCCCTATAGCCAAGTCATCTGTACCCTAGAACCGGAGATTTAGTTCTCACACGATACCACTCCAAGTATCCGGTCACACAATCCTCTCCAATTAGGCACAGAGGTCACGCCTGTGACTACAAGGCCATCCATAGGTAAACCAATGATGGTAGCTATGTCCTCCAAAGTAACAGTCATCTCACTCCTAGCCATATGAAATGTGTGAGTCTCTAGCCTCTAGGGATCCATTAGAGTTGTGATAAGATGCCAATCCAATAATATGAAGCCAAAGTTTAAGATCCCTCTAAACCCCGTATCCTGTACAAGCTGGGTAACTCGTGGGTGTACTGGAATAGATCACATGACAGCATCACGTCGACGACATCTCAATGTTGAGTAAACCTATGTAAGTTAAATGTGTCACTCGTTAATGGAAGAGACATTTATAATGAAAGTAAATGCGAGTTAGTGATGAAATATATAAAATACTATTTAACACTTACATCACCGTCCTATATAGTCGTGGATTGGTGCACGTCCTGTCCGTATAAAACAGATGGCTCCACCGGTCTTGCCTCCATCTACAATTTCAGAAAAATAATATTAATATGACTCTGTAATTAATATAATGTGAGACATTATTGACAAAAAAATATTCATTAGAAACATTGCATTTACCCTTATTTGGACAATTCTTCCTATTATGACTAGTATTTCTACAAACACTACATTTATTAATGTTTCTACTACGTCAACAAGTGTTTAGCTTTGGGATTTGTTGTGTAGACAACGAGGTTCTGTGTTGTAAATGGGGGCAAGGCCTTCTGGTATGGCCTTCTTGCATTCACATATGACAATTATTGCTTTGTCGGCTTTTCCGAATATCCATCTCATTGTGGATACGAAACGATTTCGGTCGTCCTTTATCTCATTTCTTCTCCCACCAAGGGATGCTCTTCTGAAATACGTATGACTGGCAAGCTTGAGGATCAATGGGCGACATCCGTACGAATGTCAGCTGTTATGAACGCGCGCTCCAGACGTCTTTTAAGATGTCTGGGAGGTGGCCCAGACGTCGGACCAGACGTCTGGAATCACCTCCAGATGTCGGACAAGACGCCTGGGATCATTTCCAGACGTCTGGAAATCGGTTACTTTGGCACGACGTCTGGAATCACCTCCAGACGTCGGACCAGACGTCTGGGATCATTTACAGACGTCTGGAAATCGGTTATTTTGGCACGATTGTTTCGTCTGCGTGCCTGAGCGCGCAGACCTGCGGAGATTCCCTCTCTCTCTTTTTCCCTCTCCCTCCTGCGCCCTCTGTCGTGCTCTCTCTCTCCTCCTCGCGCAGCCTTAAAAGGCCAGCCCTCTCCCTCACTCCCGTCCCTCCGTCTCCTTCCTTTTCTCCTTCCAGCCAGTGCACGAGAGCGAGTGCGAGGGTGTGCAGCGACGGCGACAGCCGCGGCGGGTGTGGGAGGAGGTGCTGCGCGGGGGAGGAGGCGTCGGCCGTGAGGGCTCGAGCCTGCCGGGGCAGCGGGAGCCGGCCGGCGGGGGCGCAGCGGGTGCGGAGTGGCGCGGGAGGCCTGCTGCAGCTCGAGCAGCAGGCGTAGCACTCGCGGCGCAGCCGGGCGTCGCGAGCGGAGGGCGAGTCGCGCCCTGGTTCTGGAAACCTTTCCAGAATCAGACGTCTGGGCTTATAGCCAGACGGAGGGGGAGACGTCTGGAAGACTGTACAGACGTCTGAAAGGTGAGTTTTTCCGTCTTCCTTCCTTTCGACTGACCATACTGAGAGAGAGAGAGATGGGTACGCGCAGGTTCGGTGATTCGCCATCCAACGCGAATCAGACGTCTGGCTGTAGTACCAGACGACGGGAGCGACATCCAGACGTCCGGGGTGACCATCGGACGTCTGGGAACTAGGCCAGACGCCCCTGCAGGCTTCTGGACGTCTGAGAGGCCACGCAGAGCAAGGTAATTCCTGATCCACTTTTTAAGATGTCTGGAAGAAGTTCCAGACGTCTGATTTCGCACTGTTTCGTCATTTTTGACCCGTTTAGGGCCCGTTCGGGTTCCGTTTTCCGCGTTTCGAGTTGCGTCTTTTTCGGAATTAAATCCTCTACCCGTCTACAGTAGCTATACACTGTTTTGAGACACTCCTTGTGTTTGATTCTTGTGATAGGACCCCGTTCCGTTGCAGTCCCGGGGGTTGCGGAGGCACGCGGGATTCCCGACCACGCCCCCAGTTCGCCTGTTGTAACCGGTAGAGTGGCCTTAAGTATAATCTGTTAAATTATGAAACCATAAATAGAACCTAGGACATTGCATGAATCCTAGGAATGAGAAATAGATTGAATGGTAGATCCTAGGGTGTTGCATGAATCCTAGGGCCGGAAAACTAGATTGTATGATATATCCTAGGATATGGCATGAATCCTAGGACAGGAAAACTAGTGGAATGTATGAATACTGCAGTCTTGGAAAATGTGGAAAAGAAATAATAGCTGCCAGTGAATTGAATTAACAGCTGCCTGTTATGAATAAATGAACATGATTAAGAATATGGGATGTATGAATGTGAAACTGGAAAGGTGAAACCGGAATGCGCTAAGTTAAAGAGCTGGAACCCTACGGGGAATTAGGAGTAGAACTCCTGGAAAGTGAATGGAATAGAATTGGGGAAGTGAGCTGGCCCTTGAGTACGGAGTACCAAGGAGAGCAACTGTCCCCCTGTTTAGTGCAGAGCGGAGCCAGCCGCCCCAGGGTTAGGACTGGGCACTCTGTACCAACTTGCTGGCCCTCATGTACGTAGTACCGAGGAGAGCTACTAGTGTAGGGAGGTACTAGCTACCCCACGGGCCCCGGGGTTCTGCTAGCCTCCTACACCGACTTGTTAGGCCCACTGGGGCAAACCAGGGTAGTCAGGCGAGGGTGCGTGGACTGTGGAGGGGCAAGGCCCCTGTTTGGTTACTGTGGAGGGTTGGACCCCTGTTACTGAGAGGGCTCTGCCCTGTACTGGTTCCGTGCTGTGCTTTGGGCGCAGCCGTTAACGGAAATGACTGACCGCGTGCCAGTGCGGGTTAGCTACCCGTGTGTTTACCGCGCATGCCGTAGTCACCATTACGTCTGTCAGTGACCTTGGGGTGGTTGACTGAGAGTAGGATCACCACGGGGGACTCTCCCGGCCAGGAGAGCACCACGTGCTACTTCTACTGTTCGGAAAAGACTGCAATCAAGATCGTTCCCACGAGGAACATTCGAGATCAAGTGAAGGATCCGAGAAATAAATAAATTGTGAAACAATAGAAAGACGTAAATAAAGGAAGAAAGAAAATTAAAATAGCTACTGTACACTTTACTGTTTCTTTAGTTTAGCTGCCACTCTACTCAGCGTTTTGCTGATGTGTTACACTCGTTACCTTTCAGGACCAGGTGTTGAGCAGCCAGGGTCAGCGGCTGCAGGGGACGCTGGGCCGAGTAGGGTCCAGTAGAGTTACCACTGTTCTCTTGTACCTCTTTTTGTTCCATTGTAGTGAGTAGTTCTTGTTTCCGCTGTACCTTTCTTTACCTGCAGTTCATATTATGTTACGAATGTTGTTCTACTGTTGTGGTGGTATATACTGTAGTGATTTCTTTTCTTACTGTTGTATTTTCTTACTATTAGTTATATTCATGTTGCATGTGGTTATTTTACTGCTCTTTTGGTTACTTCCTCGTTGGACGACCAGGTCTTGGGTTTAGTCGAGTCAGTCCAGTTCTCATGTCTCGTAGGGACTCGGGAATCGGGACGTTACAAGATGGTATCAGAGCAAGGTCGTCCCGAGAAGTGAATCAACTGACTGAAAAATAACCAATTCACATGTCTATAACTAGAGTAGCCACCACAACATATCTCTTGACATGAGCTCTTAGACGTTTCGTTAGGTACCGTCTGTTTTGACGTTTTTCGTTTTGTTTCGCGTCTCCTTGCAGGAGATGCCTCATCGTGGGAATGGAGAGACTGGCCGCGGACGCGACCGAGGACGAGGTCGGCGAGGTGGACGTGCCGTTGTTGACGTCTCGGTGGACCAGCCACCACTCCCGGGCATCCAGGCCCAGGACCTCGCCCGGCTGATACGGGACATTGTACGAGAGGAGCTCCACCCACCGCCCCGAGCGCCTCACCCTGGGGCTGTGGAGGGGGAGTCCTCTGTGGGACCACTCGACGGACGCGGTGCTGGACACGGGGGAGGGGATGGGCCACCGCAGCCCCCACCTTCCTCCGATACATCTGTGCACGAGGCACCGTTGCCTGGGGGTGGACCAGCATCCCCATTGCAGCTCCACTCCGAGCTCTTCGGGCAATTCCGGAAGCTGAAGCCCCATCCTTCAAGGGGGATGAGGACCCGACCGAGGCAGAGGACTGGCTTGAGCAGCTGGAGAAGATCTTCGACACCCTTCGCCCCCTGGTGGAGTGCCACGTGGCCTTTGCCACGTACCAGCTGGAGAGTGCGGCACACAGGTGGTGGAGGGCGGTCCGGGGACAGGAGAGGGACGAGCCGACGTGGGACCAGTTCGTCACCCTCTTCTGCGAGCAGTACTTTCCCCAGACGTGGCAGGACCGGAGGAGGCGGGAGTTCCACACTCTCCGCCAAGGGACGATGACCGTGAGCGCGTACCGCACGCGTTTCCTGGAGCTGTCCCGCTTTGCAGCGACAGCGGTAGCTACTGAGGAGGAGCGCCTTTGGAGGTTCACCGAGGGGCTCCGGCCTGCGATTCAGGGGTATGTCAAACCCCTGAAGCTGCCTACGTTTTCGAGGGTGGTAGAGGCAGCGATGACTTACGAGGAGACCAACCCGTCCGCGTGAGACGCTGACGGTGGGCGGAAGAGGCCCTTTCAGCCAGACTTTTCACAGGGCCGGCTAGAGAGGAGACACGTGGCGTTCGCAGGAGAGCCGTCACGTTTTACAGGGCCATCAGTGGCCTTTGGGGGCCCTCGACAAGGGCCAGTCGCCAGCACCGGACCCCCGCCCAGCCGACAGCAGGGACCCACTGAGGGCGGGAGTCGGGTTCCCCTCTGTTACCAATGTGGCCAGCCTGGCCACATCAGGAGGGACTGCCCGTCTAGGGCAGGAGGTCAATAGATACTTCCCGCGCAAAGCACTGGAGGCCGCGGTTACCAGGCGCGAGGAGGAGCACAGCAGTCTCGAGGAAGGTACCGGCCAGCACCTACCCGTCCGACGCAGAGTGTGGCTGCTTCGTCCGCACCTAGAGCTGAGGGGCGTATCAACGCCCTAACACACAGGGACGCCAGAGCTTAGGGATCGGTGGTAGCAGGTATGGTTTCAATTTCCGGCAAACTCGTTTACACGCTTTTCGATTCCAGCACTATGCACTCGTTTGTCGCAGTTAGTTTGGACCAGGATTATACACTGTTAGAGAATCCGTTCGTAATCAGAGGTCCGAGTGGTCAGCTGTTTATAGCTGAGGAGGTGTACACGGATTGCGAGGTCAGCATCGGGGGACATAGCCTGCCAGCTAACCTGATTATGATACAGATGGAGGACTTTGGAGTGATTCTGGGGATGGATTGGCTATCCGCTTACCACGCCTTGGTGGACTGTTTTGAGAGGAAGATCGTCTTCTCCATTCCGGAGTTGCCTTCTTTTGAGTTTCACGGACAGCCAGTGGACGGAGGTTTCAGGTGCATTTCGGCACTTCGGGCGGCGAGGCTTTTGAGCCAGGGGTGTGAGGGCTTCCTAGCTTGTGTGGTGGCAAAGCCCAGCCTTGTGGCAGACTTCCAGAGCATCCTGATGGTCAGAGAGTACCCCGACGTGTTTCCAGACGAGTTACCAGGACTAACGCCCGAGCGTGAGATCGAGTTTGAGATCTCACTGGTACCAGGGACCAGCCCCATCTCCACCGCACCATACAAGATGGCACCGCTTGAGCTGCGAGAGCTCAAGTCCCAATTGCAGGACCTTTTGGAGAAAGGTTTCGTGAGGCCCAGTGCATCTCCCTGGGGAGCCCCGGTACTGTTTGTGAAGAAGAAGGATGGGACCTTACGCCTTTGTGTGGATTACCGACAGCTGAATAGGGTCACCATCAAGAACAGATATCCGCTGCCGAGGATCGACGACTTATTTGACCAGTTGCGGGGTGCCACGGTGTTTTCCAAGATCGACTTGAGGTCTGGATACCACCAGTTGAGGATCCGGGAGACTGACGTCTCCAAGACAGCTTTCCGCACCCGGTACGGACACTACGAGTTTTTGGACATGCTGTTTGGGCTGACCAATGCCCCCACTGCTTTCATAGACCTGATGAACCGGGTGTTTAGACCGTACTTGGACCAGTTCATGGTGGTTTTCATAGATGATGTACTCATCTATTCTAGAGATCAGATGCAGCACGAACAGCACTTGCGGATGGTTCTGGACACACTGAGACGACGTAGGCTGTACGCCAAATACAGCAAGTGCGAGTTCTGGTTGAGGGAGGTGACCTTCTTAGGTCATGTGATCTCTGGAGACGGCTTGGCGGTGGACTCAACCAAGGTCGAGGCAGTACTCAAGTGGGAGAGACCGCGTTCAGTCACTGAGATTCGCAGTTTCCTAGGACTGGCAGGCTACTACAGACGATTCATCAGAGGATTTTCATAGATTGCGCGTCCTATGACACAGTTGACCAGGAAGGACGTGCCCTTCGCTTGGACAGACGCCTGTGAGGCGTGTTTTCTGGAGCTGAAGGAGAGGCTGACCTCGGCTCCCGTGCTCACCATCCATGACAGTAGTGGCGGGTTCGTTGTGTACATGGACGCCTCCTTACAGGGGTTAGGAGGTGTGCTCATGCAGAGGGGTCACGTTGTCGCTTACGCTTCGCGGCAACTGAAGCCCCATGAGCATACCTACCCTACCCATGACCTAGAGTTGGCAGCTGTTGTCTTCGCGCTGAAGACCTGGAGGCACTACTTGTACGGTGAGACCTTCGAGATTTTCACAGATCACAAGAGCCTCAGATACCTTTTTGATCAGAAGGAGCTCAACATGAGACAGAGACGTTGGTGGGAGCTCCTGAAGGACTACGACTGCAGCATCTTCTATCACCCGGGAAAGGCCAATGTGGTGGCTGACGCCTTGAGCCGTAAGGCGCCCGCACACTTGGCCAGTTTACAGTTACAGAGTTGGAGCCTTTTGGAGGAGGTGGGCAGTTGGCGACCTATGGAGTTACGGGGGCACTGTGGGGCAGTGACGGTGACACGACAGACCAGGCCAGGCCAAAGCTGATAGACCGCATCATCACAGGACAGATGGCCGATCCGTACTTGCAGTCCTTGCGCGACAGAGTACTGTCGGGAGACCCGGGGGACTTCTCTTTCATAGACCAGGTGTTGCGCCTGAGGGGACGATTGTGCGTTCCGAGAGACGAGGAGTTGTTGAGAGAGCTCCTGACTGAGGCACACGGTTCCAGATTCACCATACATCCCGGAAACACGAAGATGTACCACGACTTGAGACGCGAGTTTTGGTGAAGGGGGATGAAGCGGGATGTGGGTGAGTTCGTGTAGCAGTGCTTAGTGTGCCAACAGGTGAAAGCCGAGCATCAGAGGCCTGCAGAGCCGCTACAGCCGCTTCCAGTGCCAGAGTGGAAGTGGGAGAGCATCACCATGGACTTGGTGGTGGGCTTATCTGTTACCCAGCGAGAAGACGACGCAGTCTGGGTAATAGTGGATAGATTGACGAAGACGGCGCGATTCTTGCCGATCCGAGTCACTTTGGGACCAGCACAGTTGGCAGAGAGGTATATCCGTGATGTGGTACGACTACATGGAGTTCCGCAGGAGATCGTATTCGACCAGGATACCCGCTTTACGTCCCAGTTTTGGGCTGAGTTTCAGCAGGCCTTGGGGACGCGGTTGAGGTTTAGTACGGCTTACCACCCCCAGACGGACGGACAGTCTGAGCGCACGATACAGACACTTGAGGACCTTTTACGTGCCTGTGTACTGGACTGGAAGGACTCTTGGGAGGAGCACCTGCCCCTGGCGGAGTTTGCATACAACAACAGTTATCACTCGAGCATCGGCATGGCTCCCTACGAGGCTCTGTAAGGACAGAGGTGTACGACACCCTTGAGTTGGGTTGAGGTGGGGACCAAGTGGGAGGTTGGCCCCAGGTTGATCCGGTAGAGTCAGGAGGTAGTCGAGCAGATCCACAAGCGACTCCGCACTGTCAAGAGCCGACAGAAGAGATACGCTGATCGGAGACGCAGAGAGGTGCAGTTTGAGGTTGGGGACCACGTCTTCCTTCGTGTTTCGCCCATGAAGGGCCTGCAGCGGTTTGTGGTGAGGGGGAAGCTCGCGCCGAGGTTTGTGGGGCCCTTTGAGGTCCTGGAGCGGGTTGGACCTGTTGCTTACAGGCTTGCCCTCCCTCCCCAGCTTTCTAATGTGCACGACGTGTTCCACATGTCCAACCTCAGGAAGTACGTAGCCGATCCCAGTCATGTACTGAGTCACGAGAGCGTCGAGGTGGGCGACGACCTGACCTACCCCGAGCAGCCAGTGCAAATTCTAGACCGAGCCGTCCGCAATTTGAGACGAAAGCAAGTACCCCTGGTAAAGGTTTTGTGGAGGAGCCAGCGGTACGAGGAGGCTACCTGGGAGCCTGAAGCGGCAATGCGGGAGCGATACCCGGAGCTTTTCGCGAGTACGTCTTTTCGAACCGGCTTCAGTCCTCTTTGAGTTTGTTATGGTTATTTTGACGTCTTTTCCGCACCCTAGTTAGCGCAAGTTTCGGGGACAAAACTTCCTTTGAGTTTGTTATATTGTTATGAATGCGCGCTCCAAACGTCTTTTAAGACGTCTGGGAGGTGGCCCAGACGTCTGGAATCACCTCCAGACGTCGGACAAGACGTCTGGGATCATTTCCAAACGTCTGGAAATCGGTTATTTTGGCACGACGTTTGGAATCACCTCCAGACGTCGGACCAAACGTCTGGGATCATTTACAGACATCTGGAAATCGATTATTTTGGCACGATTGTTTCGTCTGCGTGCCTGAGTGCGCAGACCTGCAAAAATTCCCTCTCTCTTTTTCCCTCTCCCTCCTGCGCCCTTTGTCGCGCTCTCTCTCTCCTCCTCGCACGGCCTTAAAAGGCCACGCTCTCTCCCTCACTCCCGTCACCTCCGTCTCCTTCCTTTTCTCCTTCCAACCAGTGTGCGAGAGCGAGCGCGAGGGTGAGAGGCGGCGGCGACAGCCGCGGCGGGTGCGGGAGGAGGTGCTGCGCGGGGGAGGAGGCGTCGGCCGTGAGCGCTCGAGCCTGCCGGGGCAACGGGAGCCGGCCGGCGGGGGCGCAGCGGGCGCGGAGTGGCGCGGGAGGCCTGCTGCAGCTCGAGCAGCAGGCGGAGCACTCGCAGCGCGGTCGGGCGTCGCGAGCGGAGGGCGAATCGTGCCCTGGTTCTGGAAACCTTTCCAGAATCAGACGTCTGGGCTTATAGCCAGACGGAGGGGGAGACGTCTGGAAGACTGTACAGACGTCTGAAAGGTGAGTTTTTCCATCTTCCTTCCTTCCTTTCGATTAACCGTACTAAGAGAGAGAGAGATGGGTACGCGCAGGTTCGGTGATTCACCATCCAACGCGAATCAGACGTCTGGCTGTAGTACCAGACGACGGGAGCGACATACAGACGTCCGGGGTGACCATCGGACGTCTGGGAACTAGGCCAGACGCCCCCGCAGGCTTCTGGACGTCTGAGAGGCCACGCAGAGCAAGGTAATTCCTGATCCACTTTTTAAGACGTTTGGAAGAAGTTCCAGACGTCTGATTTTGTACTGTTTCGTCGTTTTCGACCCGTTTAGGGCCCATTCGGGTTTCGTTTTCCGCGTTTCGAGTTGCATCCTTTTCGGAATTAAATCCTCTACCCGTCTACAGTAGCTATACACTGTTTTGAGACACTCCTTGTGTTTGATTCTTGTGATAGGACCCCATTCCGTTGCAATCCCGGGGGTTGCAGAGGCACGCGGGATTCCCGACCACGCCCCCAGTTCGCCTGTTGTAACCGGTAGAGTGGCCTTAAGTATAATCTGTTAAATTATGAAACCATAAATAGAACCTAGGACATTGCATGAATCCTAGGAATGAGAAATAGATTGAATGGTAGATCCTAGGGTGTTGCATGAATCCTAGGGCTGGAAAACTAGATTGTATGATAGATCCTAGGATATGGCATGAATCCTAGGACGGGAAAACTAGTGGAATGTATGAATACTGCAGTCTTGGAAAATGTGGAAAGGAAATAATAGCTGCCAGTGAATTGAATTAACAGCTGCCTGTTATGAATAAATGAACATGATTAAGAATATGGGATGTATGAATGTGAAACTGGAAAGGTGAAATCGGAATGCGCTGAGTTAAAGAGCTGGAACCCTACGGGAATTAGGAGTAGAACTCTTGGAAAGTGAATGGAATAGAATTGGGGAAGTGAGCTGGCCCTTGAGTACGGAGTACCAAGGAGAGCGACTGTCCCCCTGTTTAGTGCAGAGCGGAGCCAACCGCCCCAGGGACCCGGGGTTAGGACTAGCCACTCTGTACCGACTTGCTGGCCCTCGTGTACACAGTACCGAGGAGAGTTACTAGTGTAGGGAGGTACTAGCTACCCCACGGGCCCCGGGGTTCTGCTAGCCTCCTACACCGACTTGTTAGGCCCACTGGGGCAAACCAGGGTAGTCAGGCAAGGGTGTGCGGACTGTGGAGGGGCAAGGCCCCTGTTTGGTTACTGTGGAGGGGTTGGACCCCTATTACTGAGAGGGCTCTGCCCTGTACTGGTTCCGTGCTGTGCTTTGGGCACACCCGTTAACGGAAACGACTGACCGCGTGCCAGTGCGGGTTAGCTACCCGTGCGTTTACCGCACATGCCGTAGTCACCATTACGTCTGTCAGTGACCTTGGGGTGGTTAACTGAGAGTAGGATCACCACGGGGGACTCTCCCGGCCAGGAGAGCACCACGTGCTACTTCTACTGTTCGGAAAAGACTGCAATCAAGATCGTTCCCACGAGGAACATTCGAGATCAAGTGAAGGATCTGAGAAATAGATAAATTGTGAAACAATAGAAAGACGTAAATAAAGGAAGAAAGAAAATTAGAATAGCTACTGTACACTTTACTGTTTCTTTAGTTTAGCTGCCACTCAACTCAGCGTTTTGCTGACATGTTACACTCGTTACCTTTCAGGACCAGGTGTTGAGCAGCCAGGGTCAACGGCTGCAGAGGACGCTGGGCCGAGTAGGGTCTAGTAGAGTTACCACTGTTCTCTTGTACCTCTTTTTGTTCCACTGTAGTGAGTAGTTCTTGTTTCCGCTGTACCTTTCTTTACCTGCAGTTCATATTATGTTACGAATGTTGTTCTACTGTTGTGGTGGTATATACTGTAGTGATTTCTTTTCTTACTGCTGTATTTTCTTACTGTTAGTTATATTCATGTTGAATGTGGTTTATTTTACTGCTCTTTTGGTTACTTCCTCGTTGGACGACCAGGTCTTGGGTTTAGTCGAGTCAGTCCGGTTCTCGTGTCTCGTAGGGACTTGGGAATCGGGTCGTTACATCAGCTCTTCTAGATGTCAACACTGCACATACATGTGAGCATGGGATTCTATATGTTTGCCACTTGTTATAATTACAAGTCGCATTCCTTATGTCAACTTTGTGCAAGTTCCTACCTTTCAAACCGTATGATGTTTCACGCCTACTAGTCAGAACTTCATAATATGGATCCGGAATCCCACGAAAATGAGTGACGTTATGATTTCTCCCTATATTCATCCAATTTCCAGCATATCATTTGCATATAAGGTATATCTCTCAGTACTTCCTATTGCTGCATGTGCTTTTTCATAGTGTTAGTCAAAGTACGCAACACAATTGTAGAATATTTTTCTAACTAAGGCACATATAGGAAATGCCCTAGCTTCTTTGAAAATTGCATTATAACTCTCGCTCAAATTTGTCGTCATGTTTCCAAATCTATATCCACCATCATAAGCAACAATCCATTATTGCTTATCAATTCCACATTCATCAAACCATTTGGAAGCGTCTTCGCTCATGTTTCTTAATGTATTCATGCAAAATTCCCATTAAAGTGGTAAAGATTGCAATGCAGCCCTCATTACTAACTTCTTCAAATGCGCATTCTTTACTGACGAGTTAAAATTGCTTACAATGTGACGTGCACAAAATCTCCAATGTACATGATGTAACCCAACATCATCACTAGCAGTTGTATCAAGTATCCCCCTATGGCGATCAAAAATAATATAAATTTGATCTTCTCGATCACTGATTAGACAATATATTACTCTTTTAATAAACCAAGACAATGTGTCTGTGGACTCCTCATAGACAATAGCGAAAGAAAGGAGCACAATATGTTGATTAGCATCCACACCACATGCAATCAACACCTTTTGCCTTTATTTACTGTAAAGATGTGTGCCATCAATGGAAATAACTAGTCAATAATGGTTAAACGCTTCAATGCACAGTCCGTATGCCCAAAAAGCTTTTATCAAGACCACATCACTTGTGTCATTGATATCAACTGATTCTAAATCTATGAATGTCCCAGGATTTGAATCTCTAATGGCATGTAGAAGATATGACAGGTCTTCATATGACTTATCCCACTCACCATACACCAATTCAATGGCTTTTCGCTTTACTTCCCAAACCCTTCTCCTTGTGATTGTATACTTAAATTTCTCATCAATTACCTCAAGTAAGAAATTCACCTTAACCAAAGGTAACCATTTGACATAACCCATTAGGTACCGCCCCATGAAATTGCAATCGAGTTGTGGATGATCTTCATTGTCTTGGATATGACCATAAGTGTGTTAACCATGCAAAGTGCTCAATACCCATTGTTGATCAAAAGTTCTGAAATGACCACGCAATCTCCATGTGGAACCTTTAGATTTACGTGCACATATCAATGACTAGACATTTTTATCTAACCCTCGAACTTCAAAATTCACATGATTCTCAATGTGAAATTTCTTAATTGCAAACACTAAATCCTGCTTGGTTTTAAATATCATCCCCTTGACCAGTTGTGTTTTTGGATGACTCATTCCAATACGGAAGCATTCATTAGTCATCTCTTTCAAGAGGATGTGACAAATCGCCATAAAACAATACATCTCGATCCTCGGGTAACTGATTACTGTTATGCCTACTACTAAAACCAAACTGATGCACCCTCTTGTTACGGGTTGGAACATGAGATGGTGCATATTCTTGGACATTCTCTCCCTTATTCAATTCATCTTCTTCGTCTGTGTCATTCTCATGTGGTGAGGCACAGAGGCCATCAACAACTTGAGAAATGTGCCTTACCCTGCATTCATTTTCAGCAACTGTATGTTCTACTTCATTTTGCCTGTCAAGGGGTACATCACTTATATGACTTTCATTCTGAACATCAAGCGATTCTTCTGGAGGTCGTTAAGGTAATTGTTCCACATTCAATGGTTGAGGTGTACGAACACTCTCACCTTTGACATCAATATAAAGTTCGGTAAATATCTTTCCTCTCCAAGCCTTAATTGCCCAATCGATCATACATTGGAAATCATCATCATCACCCACAATGGTCAAACAAAAATATTAGACCTCAATTATTCCCTCGATTATTCACTCAATTATTCCCTCGATTAATACCTAAAGTCAAGAAAATATTATCCAATAAATCCTCAAATCTCCAATTTGTATATATCCTTATCCTCTTATGTGGATCCCTGTTATATTGCACTCAATTTGCATTTCAGACAATAGAACCATCATAATAGACAAAACCCAACATAAATTCAGCCATTCCAAATAACCTGAACAAATCACAAAATCAAACAGATTAAATGACAACAAAGCAGGACAAAAGAGTCACATATGTATTACACATCTTATTTCAAAATTGAGATAGTAATTGATATTTAAGGTAAAAGCAGAGACCTTTATAAAAGACAATGTACAACTAATTTTTCTCTTGATAAGATTCAACTGATTATCTAGTCCTCCCAAGCTCTTTCTTTTATAACCTTGCCCTTCGAGGCTTTTCTTATTATATCTTGATATTTTTTGGTACAATGTTTACTTATCTATTTCAATGTGATAGGGAATTGTGAGGGTTATTTGTCGAGACTACGCTTTCCATGATTTTCTGATGAGGCATTCATTATTCTCCTCTTTCATGGTTGGCATCTAATATGCCTATGCTACATGGGGCTGCAATAAACCTCTTCCAAGCAAAGAAGCAAACCTTGCCCAAGTTTTAAACATGCCAAGGTGGTAAAACCCTTAATCTAAAGTTGCCTCCCTACAATAAAGGTGCTGATCAAATAGGTCCATAAAGACCTGATAAATGGGGCTGCATGTTATCAAAGGCGTATTTCCTAACATCTACAATCAACACTTCCATCCAATATTAACTTCAACCTTAAATTTTCCATACCCTAATAAATATTCAAAGAATATCTCCACTTCGCAAATTTCTTAATACATACAAAATTATATCCAATAAATCTACCAAAATTTTGCCCTAACAAGATACTTTATTGTAAATAATATAATTAAAATTAACAACCATTGGTAAATATATATAGAGTTAAAAGATGGGACACAAATAGTGGTGGATGCACAATAGCAGTAGCGGGAGAGGAGATCGGCAACACCAGTAGGGGGAGCGCAGCAGCAGTAGTGGCAGACGCGCAACAATACTAGTAGGGGCGGAGGAGGTTGCAGTGGCTGGGCGAAAGAGTCGTGGCCACAGGAGAGGCAGCAGCAGGGGAGGAGGTTGGCTACAGTAGTAGGGGCGGAGGATGACTGTAGTAGCTAGGGAATGAGGTCACTGGAGAGCACTTGTAGCAGCAAGCACCACAATGACAAGGGAGGAGAAGGGGATAGGCGAGGGTAAGGATGTATAAGAAACAAACTCACCTCTTCAAGAGTGGCGAATTTCTCAACCAACTAACACAAGAAAGAAGATAAACAGACAAGAATAAAAAGGAAAAACTCACCTCAAATTTTATATAAAATTATACTTCCACAAACTCAATGCTTCGAAAGTTAAGTTTACTATGATTACCTCTGAATTTTCTTCCCTTAGACAATTAAGGAATATTATTCTTTTAATCACCGTACTTATAAAATTTTTCCAACTTCTCTCTCTCCCCTTCACGCAGTTCACCTACTCTCCCCGTCCGTCAATCAGCCACCGCCGCTTGCTGCAGCTGCCACCAGCCAGGGGCTGCGTGCGGCTGCCCTGGCGCAGCCGCTGCCACTCGCTACCCTTGCTGCTACAGCCGTCGACTGGGCATGCGTGTTCGTTTGCTGCCGCTGCTGTTGTTGCTCGGCGGTTGCTACCACTGTTGCTGTTGCGCGGCTGTTGCTGCGCCGCTGCCACTGCTGCTGTTGTGCGGTTGCCGCTGTTGTACTGCTGCCGCGGCTGCTGTTGCGCCGCAGCCGCCGCCGCTACTGCTGTTGTTGGTGCTGTGAAGAAGGGGGGTGGAAAGGAGCCCCTGTGCTACGATGTAAAGCCGTGGTTGCGGCTTCGACAGAGGACACGAGGGTTAAGAGGCTGGATTTGATTTGCAGCTCAAGATAGAGAGGGAGCTTTTTTGCCCTTTTTGATTTCTTCTATTATTTCTTTAGATTAAGAGTGGTAAAGAGATTGTTTTGGTGGGATGCAAATCTGATGTGTTGATATTTGTTTTTGATTTCGAGGAAACTGGAAGAGGCAGCCACCAACACCTTTGCCGCTCCCAACTTCGACAGGTAGGGATTTTTCCCCCTGTTGATTCCTCCTCTTATTTTCATATGTGTACGTGTAGTCAAGAGGATGTTTTGAGAGTTGAAATCAGCAATTGAATGCAAGGTTTTGGGTGATATATGTTGTGGTTTCATGTCTTAGCGGGTTGTGTTGTGGTAATGGCATTTTTCTGGTTAGGAGTTTCCCTAATGTCGAATGGGGGATTTCTTTAGTGCAAGTGTTCCTTGCATGAGTGGTAACTTGTAGCCAAAAAAATTTCATGAGATTTGAATGGGTGAAGTATGTGGCTTATGGGCTGTTGGATGAGAGGGGAGATGATTGACGTCTCTCCTGACAGGGACGGGAGCAGCCCTCTTGAAGCAAATAATAGGTTTCCCAAGGTATTTTTGATTGGTGATCTGATTATGTGTGTACGCTTAGGATGTGTCTGTTATTCAGCCAGGTAATATATTGCTTTTTACATGGAGATTTTTGGGACATTTACCTTGTGTTTTCCCGTGTGAGTATAAATCCACTCATTGTGCTTCAGTATCAAAATTTGCTCAATACGATCAAGCGAGGTTGTCAAAGCCAGTACAGGTTGTTCTTTCTTGCTCAGTTGATGTTTAGCTTCTTTTTGTTGTCGAAATACTACTGTAATAAGATGATTGCTCATGTTTATACATGGCTCAGAAACTAAGTTTTATAGAATATTACCATTTTTGAGTCCTGCCATTGTTGGTCTGCCCACTGTCGTATTGCTGGTTGAAATACTTTTATGTGTTTTTCTTTTTCCTTCACGTGTCAACACGTTTGGACATCTCATCAAAAAGGTGTCAGCGGGGGATTGTTGAAATTCTTGCTTTTCTATAAGCAAAGATGGTAGTAGTATGTACAATCATGTTTTTCAAGAAACGGTACTTGCCTCTTTGCAAAACCTTTGTGACTGTTTGATCAGTAGATTAATTGTGAGCTTTCAAAAGATGGTCAAGGGAGATTCCTTCGGGATCATCATATTTTGCAAGGGTCTTGGTCTAGTCTATGCCAACGTGGGTTGTTTGCTAGGGGTATGTAGGTACGAGACAAAGAGCCTGCTATATAAATGGGTTTCTAACCTTGCTGGTGTTGCAGCTAGAAGAACGAAGGCATGGTTTAAGTGCTACCTTGACATTTAGGCTTCGTTTGGTTGCTTGGGATTCCCTTTACTCAGTGATAGTAGTTTTATGAGATGGATTGTAATCACATTGGGTATTATTTAATCTAACGTGGGTAGCAGTGATCCAAGTTCACTAAAAAGGTTAGATTATATAAGATGCGACCAATAAAGGGACCTTGGTTCGAGCTACCTTTGAGGGGAAGGTTGTTTCCTCTTGGATACCTGAGGAGTGATGTGTTGGGATGTCTGGCAGCTTGGTCCTTTGAATTGCTTTTTTTTTTTCCTTCTTTCAGTGCGTAGGGGGACACTTTGGCTTAGGCCCGTAATATAAAATAAAAATGGTATCTTTTCTATAAGCACGTAAATTACCTGGGTAGCTGGCGTGGTTAGTTGAGGTGTATTTTACTCTATCACTTTTAAAGCTTGTACTGGGAGGGACGTTGTTGTGGGGGTTTAGTTATAACGAGTAGATTTGGGTTACGGATGATTTGGTCCCTTTGTTCATATTTTGAGGTGACCGTGTGGTTGTGCTTGTTTTATCTTGTTACTATATTATATGTCATCAATTTGTTTATGGATACTAACCTTGAGTAGTTATATACCATCATCATCCTTCTCCAAAGAAAAATCATGAATGCTCATGATTTTTTTAAGTAATGTGTGGTTTTGGCACTTTAGCTCATTTAATTGCTATTGTAGACGGTACGCGAGCCTTATAGTTCATCGAGGTTGCGTATGGTATTGTGTTAACAGTAAATAGGCTTGTTTCCTGCTATTTTCTCATTTTACTATTTTTGGATGCGAGGTGTGTCCGCTTGTGTGGTGGTGTGATAGTGGGGAGTATTCACTGAAATTACACTAGAGGATGGGTGAACAATGAATTCGAAAAATAATTGCAAGATAAAATTCAATCACAGAAATGGAGGCACAAGATTTTTAGGTGGAAATCCAAATCGGGTGAAAACCACAACCTAAGTCAATCCCTTGACTTAGGATTTACGATCACAAAGTGATCAATCTACTAACCACACTATTTCAATGAGGGTAGTATACCTCAATTACAAATCCCACCTCCGATCCCTAAATGGAAGTTTCTCCCTTCACAATGAAGAGACGAGGATCCGACAGGCCAGATACCAACTACAACAAGTAAAATGAAAAATAAAATACACCTTATAGAGCACTCGAAAAATATGTATGATTAACTTATCTACTAAGGGTGAAGGAAACTTCCTAAAAATGAGATTATGTAACATAATGGGAGTCTTGGTTTGCCCTAAACAAAGTAGTTGCACAGTACAAGGGTAATGGGAGCAAGTGAGCAAGTGATTATCTATGTGAATTGTATCTTAAGAGATATATTTTTCCTAAGAGGGTTTATAGTGTATTTATAGAGAAGCTTAGAACCTTCAAGAAATCTTGGGAGAGGGCTTCTAACCGTTGGAGGCAAGTCTCAAGAGATTGGAACGAAATCCAACTCAAACCAGGGTAATTATGATTTTGACAGCAGGATCAGATGTCTAATTTTTGGGTCAAAGTCTTATAAGACGTCTAACTGTAATTATGGACGTCTTATTTAATGTGTCAGAGTTACTGTTTTCATTGGATTGAAACATAGTTCTAGGTGGACGTCTAATATGCTATTATAAAACGTCTGGCACTAGAATTGGACATTTAATTATAGGCAGGTTTATTCATATTTTGATCATATCCAAATAGGGTTCTAGATCTTAAGGATCAGACGTCAATGTGGACGTCTATCCAGTGGCCTAGACGTCTGGAAAGAGATTTATATCTTGCTTTAGAAATCCAAAAAGCAAGATTTGCTTTCTGACAAATCTTCGCAAAAGGATGCAGCTAACCATTATTGGAGGTCTGGAGACATGTCCAGATGTCTAAAGGTGTATTTAATCATTAGGTTTAAAGAATGATAAAGGAAATATTGAGTGCAGTCTAACGGTTGGCTTAAAGGATGTCTGAGGTATGTATTAGACGTCTTATTTAAGGTTGCATCGACTGAAACCTAAATGTTCAGAACGCAAAGGTAAGGTTATAGGTAATTGGTCGTCTATAATTATGATCAGATGATTTAAAGTTGAATATCAGATGTCTGACAAGTGTGTTGGACGTCTGATATGTGTTTTGTATTAGGTTTTTATTTCTAATTTTTCCTAAGTGTAGAGAGTCTAAGTTAGCTGTGTATGTTTTCTTTAGGGGCTCTTTACAACATCTCTAGAGTCAATTATAAAGAAGATTACAACTTTTTCAAGTGTACAATAAAAAACCTAAGACCTATGCCAAAATGCATCTTCACCCTCCTAATCATCTATCTTGGAAAATCTGCAAGACCTGTAATTTTGTTATGTCAGAGAAAAGAAATGTTATTTCCATGTTTTATTTCTTTTCTTTATTTTATAAAATCATCAACATATTATTTATGAGGGGTTGAACTAACACCCACTTATATAAATTGTGTTATACTTGCACATGTGCAGGTTGTAGATGTCGATTTTTGGAAAATATTTGATAAATAGGGAAAACTATGCCAAATTGTTGGCAGGTTTCGCCCCAAAAAGAGGATTAAAAGTGGATGGAACTTGACTAAGTAAAGGATTAAATTCAAAATGTGAAACCTGTATTGACTCGGTTAGAGTTTAATAAATGGAATGCTGGATCCTAAGGTCTTGAATAAGACCCCAGGTGATCCACTAGGTCTCTAGGGCTTTGTTTTGAACACGGAACCTAATGGAATTAAATGATGGTAGGTTGACTAGGTGAGCTCATAAGGCTACACCCTTGGACCTAGTGAACTATGGGTTCACTGCTCGGGTAAAAGATCCGAGTTGTTGCTGTAGCCAATAGTTACTAAGGAATCTACCTTGGAACTTAGAAAGTTCCCAAGTTTGGTGACAGGTCTTGGGCTGCCATCAGTGTTTGGTACTTGAATGTACCCAAATTTGACTCTATGTGGAGGTACTCGTGGCTCTAGGCTCTGTTGGCACCTGCATGCATAGCGGGGGACACCGGGGTACGTGGTACTCATAGCTAGAGGCTCATTGGGTACCTGTAAGTATGGAAGTGCCAAGTGCTAACGTGCTTTCGTCGGGTTTTAAATACGCATCGTAGTATAGCGAAGAAAGTAAATCAACACTTAAATTTATAAGCTCGAATATGAGTCCGAGGTCGTCTTAGGGAGCAAAATAATCACAATTCAACTACTAATCAGAAGAGTATAAAAAGAGGCACAAGAGATTGATGCAAAAATAAATATATTTTGCAATGAATGTTGCGGTCAATACTCAAAAATAAATGTAAGTGTTCAGGCAAAAAATTGATTTTCAACTCAAGTAAGATCGGCCTCAACACTTATGCAAATTTCAACCAAAGATAGCCTCTCAAATCCATAGCCTTTAGCTGGTCCAACTCCTCAGCACAGGCCGGTGTAAAACCCAACCCAATTTAGATTATTGGATCCACAGTTGGACCCAAGGTTGGTTCAAAATCTAGCCTAGATTGGACCCAAGACCCACCCGCATGTGTGAGAGCGTGTGCGTGCACGTGAGGAGGATGGGGACCCGACCCCCTGTTACTTGAGCGATGGTATAAGGTGTGCTTTTCCTTTTATTCCCAAATCGAGCTTTAAAGTCACGATGTAGGACTATCTTCCCACATTTTTCATTATGCTTCAGGGTGCAGCTGCCTCGTGAAGTGGGTGTTTGATGGGCCTCGGAAGGCCACAAAAGATTTGTTAGCGTAGGAGGCGCTACTTAGCCAGAAATCATCCATCGCTAAGAGGGTAAAGCAGTAATCGACAAACATATACAGAGGAGAACATGGGTTTGGTGACCCAGTTTTACCACAAGGGGTGTACGTCTGAGGAGAGAACAAAGCTCCCAACTATGTAATATAATTCTCAGGATACATGATATTACATGATTTCGCTCCCTCTCTCGGGGAGGAGGCTCCTTCTTCTGAGGGCCTCCCTCTCTATTTATAATCTAGGGGGGAACCCCACTCGATGGGCTCTAGTACCCCTAGTTGTCAGGCTATATGGTAGCTATCAGGGTGTAGGTGGTCAGGTCCATCTTATCATATCTTCTGCCCATGCTGCGCTGAATCTTCTGGTGGGCTGGGCAGGTTTCGGTTGGGATTCAACTGGTCTGAGGCGAGGCGGGCTGAGCAGGTTCTGCCTGTACACCCTGTAGTCGAGCAGCTGGATCCTCTATCGGGTCATGTGTAGAGTTTTGGATCCGAGGGTAATTTTTACCCCTGATCATATGCTCCCACTATTTAGCTAGTGTGAATTGCTGTGAGAGTAGCGAGAGTGGCTAAAACTCCTCTGTAGATGATGCCCCCAGATGTTCTTCCTGTTGTACTGCAGTGGGGAGAACATCTATGATGGAGGAGTTGAGTGGCTTTCACCTGCTTCCAGTTGCTTGGAAAAGGTCCCTTGTTAGGGCATATGAGCTCGAGCTCGCACCGGCCTTGGGAGGCAGCAAGAGTTCGGCATGGAGCGTATTAGCCTGAGCCCGTGCCGACCTTAGGTGGTGTAAGAGTTGGGCGTAGGGCATATTAGCTTGAGCCCGTGCTGGCCTTAGGAGGCGACATCACTTTGGCGAGGCGTGTACGAGCCTGAGTTAATGCCGGCCTTAGGAGGCGGCATTACTTTGGCAAGGGGCATGTGAGTCTGAGCCAATGCTAGCCTAGGGAGGCGGCATCAGTTTGGCAAGGGGCATACGAGCCTGAGTTAATGCTAGCCTGGGGAGGTGGCATCAATTTGGCGAGGGGCGTACGAGCTCGAGTTAATTCTAGCCTTAGGAGGTGACATCAGTTTGGTGAGGGGCGTGTGAGCCTGAGCCGATGCCGACCTGGAGAGGCGGCAGGAGTTGGGCGTGGGGAGTATTAGCCCAAGCCCATGTCGGCCTTAGGAGGCGGCACAAGTTGGGCGTGGGTCGTATTAACCCGAGCTCGTCTCGACCTTGAGAGGCAGCAAGAGTTGGGTGTGGGGCGTATTAGCTCGAGCTCATGCTGGCCTTGGGAGGCGGCACGAGTTGGGCATGGGGTGTATTAGCCCATGCCCGTGCCGACCTTGGGAGGCAACAATTTGCCTGATTGACACTGAGGCTGGTGTTAACTGTTGTTGCCATGAGAGGGTATAGCCTAAAGCGTCAGGCCTTTTTGAAAAGGTGTAAGAGACTTTTCGAATATCCGTCGCGTAATAACGTGCGAGGGTCCTTGACCGGCGATTTTATTAGTGCGTTCATGCAGTCGCAGAATCCGTGCCGAATCTCGGGGGATTCGGTTCCCCTAGGAATTGGCTATCTACAGAGGGGGGTAGAAAGACGTTATTGCCCTTGGGAGCCTATGAGGTGGGGCTATAAATAGAGGCCCTATGTAATCCTTATTTCACTGCCTTTCATCGTCTTTGGACGTGCTTGAGGGACTTAAGAGTCGTGGGGAGGAACACTTGTGATTTGTTCGGTACTTGGGTAGAGCTCTGTTGTGGAATTTCTGCGTGTTTAGCAGAGCGGTCGAATAGTGGTTATGTGTAGTTCTTCGGATGGGGGCGAGCCCCTCTTCATGTCCCCGCTCAACGCATGGGTTGAGGTAAGGGCTATCATCTTTTCATATGCCTGTTGTGGCTTGTTCTCCCTTCTGCATGCTCATTTTGCCTTGTTTCCTGGCACAGGCTCCTGGGGGTTTTCTTTGGCAGGAAAATTCAGATGTCGTGGTGGGCCCTCCTGGTTTGGGGCCCATCCCGCATGGGGGAAGCTTGTTTGGCGAGGCACGAAGAAGCGGGGCTCTTGCTTGCGAGGAGCTCAATGGGAAGCGGGCAGGGAACCGAGAGGGGGGAACATGCTCTCTCAAGACGCCCGCGGGGTGAATCCGGTGGGGCGTCCATTGAGAGGGAGTCAACCACGTCCGTTTTTTTGGACCCAGGCATGGGCAAGCCAAGGGACATTCCGCTGGGGGTGCCGTCCCCTTCTGTCTTGCGTGGAGAACCGGCTGGACATTGGGATGTGGAGGTTCCGCTTGGGACCTGGGGGAAGTTGCTCCTGCATGGAGTCATGACGCTTCTCCCGCTCCGCTCGTCTTCCTTCATAACTTCGTGTAGGCAGAGCATGGGTCGTTGCTACCGGTGGCTCCACGGGTGGGAGTGTAGTTGCTCGGCCAGACGTGGGGCCTTGGTCAGATGGCACCCATCACGTTCGCCTAGATGGTTAGGTCCATATGGGGATTTCTCGCGGAAGGGCCTGCTGAAGGCCTAGCAGCATTGATTAGGTAGGGTACCTCACTGATAAAGTGGAGGGTACTTCGCACCTTCGGGCGGCCCTAACTGCCTCGAGCGGCCATCGTTATCCATCAGCACCTGCTGACTTGATGGCGGTTGACTAGGACAGACCGGCTTCTATCGATGAGTCGTTCTGGGCAGGCCTGGCATGAGCTGCAAGGCTCGCCGATCTTGCTACTACATTATCACCTTGTTCTTCTGAGTACGAGTAGTCTTGGGAGACCGAGAGTGAAGTTGTTGTGCCTTGTCGCCATTTTCTTTGTACTATGTTATCTCTTTTTAGCTGTAACTTAGTCGGAGACAATAATTTGTGGAATGTACTAGTCAGTGTTTATTGTAAAGGAAGAAATTTTTTTGTTCCTTGCATGGACTGCTAGTATGCCAAGTGTGAAAATGTATTTTCTGCTTGGGATTTGCTCGCACGGGTTTTGTGAACCGTGTTTTACGAGGCTTGGCTTGATCCCTTTTGCTTGCTCGAACGACTTGGCATAGAGGCTTCTCCTGTAACTCCTTCCCGGCTAATTATTGGCGAGGCCTACTGGGATGCTCATGGAGAGAACCATTCACGGTAGTGGCTGGGTGCCTATGGCTTGTGTCATAAAGGTGCAGGCAGGTTATCCTTGGGGGTCTTCTTACAGTCTTCATGGGCCGATTAGTTGCTCGGCACCTGGTCCTTCCGCTCCCCTCAGTAGGCGGGAGGAGGACGTTCTCTTTGGGCTAGAAGTTGCATTGAGGTTACTTGGCATGTAACGCTTATCCCCGTAGAATAGTTGGGCTGAGGGCATTTGCTATGAATGCCTTGCCTTTGATCGACTCTCCTTGTGAGGTGGCGATAGGAGGGGGCAAAGAGTCCCGGCTTGCCTTGTTGACTTTTGATGCGAGATGCTTCGATCCATTGTGTGTTCCTCCAGAGGTCGGTTGCTCATGAGAGCCTTCTTTAGAGGGTGGCCGAGAGGGGGGGCCGACATCAGGAGGTGGCCGAGAGGCACATGGGCCCGAGTCCTTACCGGTCCGAGGGGCTGGCCCCATAGCCATGGGGTGTGGGAGCCCTGGTTCCACTGTTCTCTTGGGACGACTTTCCTTACGGGGTAGTAGGAGGGGGTGAAGAGTCCCTGTTTACCTTGGCGGCTTTAGAGCGGGATGCCCCGGTCCTTTGTGTATTCCTTGGAATCAGTTGCCGCTCGACGAAGTTTGCCTAGGGCAAAGTTAAGAGGGTGCTTCAGCTTTGTCCATGTCACCTGGGTCCTTCTGCCTGGGTGGCAGAGAGCCAAGGAGCTATGGCTGCTTTGGTGATATTGTCCCTCTATCCTTTTGTTGAGGATCGTGGGAGTCGGGGCTCTTCTTCTTAAGACATGATCCCTTATCTGGGGGATGTTCAGTTGGGCCTCCTGGGAGACCCCTTAGTTGGGACAAGTCTGTCTTTGGCGGTGCTTGCTGCATGTCCCTCGTGGGGATCAGGCACAAGTGTTTGATGCAAGAGTGCCTGGCTGGCTACCCTTGATGAGGGAGCCCTAAGGTAGGATCTACCGGAGGGGATTATGGGTGTGCATTGTTTTAGGGCCTTTGCTCCCTTCAAGAGTCGTGCTCACCATGAGCATCCAGGGGAACCAACTTTGAGAGTTCTTAGAGCCTTGGCCTTGGCCTCTTATTGTGGCTGGATAATTATCACCTAAGAGATGGATCCCTCACTAGGACGAGTTAGGCGGAGTCATCAGGGTGGGATCGAGTAGTTGAGGCTGAAGAGCCTGGCGGAAATCTTACGAGGGTTAATTTGAACTCGGTTGTTGAACCGTTGTCAGTCACCTCGGCCTCTTCGCAGAGCTGGGGACCTAGAAGTTGGTCGTCAAGGGGCTCACCATATTCGCGAAGGGGGTGAGTGGCCCCGCCATTTTCTGGACACAACTATTCTGCCGGTGAGCCCAGTCTTGCGAGGAGTGACTCTATGGTCATGGCAGCAGGGGGCGATTCCGCCGAGCACTAGCCCACTCGACTGTGCCCCTGGGCGGGGCAAGCGCAGGGGGATTTCTTCATGGGTCGACCCTTGAAGGTGATTATAGCTTAGAGCCTTCCACAGAGGGTGGCCAAGCAGTGGGGCCGACCTTGAAAGGTGGCAAGGAGACGCAAGAGCAGGTGCTTGGACTCTTGTTGGCGAGGGTCCGAAAGCGCGCTAGGCGGGGCTTGGAGCGTGGGGGTCCAAGCTCACGTTACGGGCACTGTGTGACACGAGGTTCTAAGGTCTTGACTCGGCTTTTAGTGGCCAGTATGGTGGCCGCTGGGTGAGATGGCCCAAACCCTCGCCATTTGCTCTAGTGGGTAGATGCCTCTACTGGTGGAGTGGTCAAGGTTCTACCTACGGGTGATGTGTGGAACTTCAGGGCGCATGGGTCCGAGTCCTTACCGGCCTTGGGAATTGGTGTCATAGTCGTCGAAACGTAGGGCGTGGAAGCCCTAGTTTCGCCATTTTTCGTAAATGGCATTCTGGTAGCCAGTAATTGGGACACGAGTGGCTGGGTCGGCCATAAAGGGCGACAATCCCCAAGGTTGGTGGGTGGGTTCATCCGACCTCCGGCTAACCCAGGAAGATGACCTCTTAGCCTAGATAGGTGATGGAATAAGAGAGTGTT